>OZ024855.1:47136851-47151851 GCA_964017155.1 Oasisia sp. SBJ-2009
TCGATGTACATATGTCACAGGGCATTTAATATGCAATGGTCCAGTTCTGTTTAATATATTACTGTTATAACGTGATCGCGCTAGGAAAATATTGTCAAATGAAGTCGCAAAGCTGTACAACAAAACTATCGAGATACCTTCTATGAACCTCATTGAAATTAGAAGCAAGTATCTAAAGGAATGTGTATTTAGCACCAGCTATGATTGTCGTGCTTACATTTATTCGACTGTTATAATTGATCTGGGTGCAATTTTATGCATGTCTCTGCAAACATGTTTTCTGCAAACACATACACAATTTATGTCGTAACACTGTGTCCTCTCCGTTGCTTATATCCGGGGACGGCACTCTTATCATTTTGACATCTGTAAGCTGCAAATTATAAGCGTAATTATATTGTATACCCTTATCATAATGTTCATGGTTCGACAACAAACGAAACACATTTGAGTACCGTATATTATTAATCACCACGTGATATACTGCCGCCAAATAGTATGTTTTACGTAAGCGAACAAACATCACTCGGGTCAAATAAAACTTCCGGATAACTGGAGGGGCATTAACATCCGGCGACGGTGTAGCACAACTACGTAGAGCTCCGCGCCACATTTCCAATGAGCTATTATTATAGCATACGGATATCACTGAAACAGCGCACAAAATATTATAATTGTGCGGTCATGTGTACGAAACATACGCTATCTAGAAGACAATTATTCACCCTTCAAATGATCACTGTTATTTATCATTTAAAAATATATTGCACGCAGGTGCTTGCAATGTGTTGATGTCACGCCTGTGGGTGCACGTCGTATGTTGTATGTCGTAGTCGTATGTTGTATGTCGTAGTCGTATGTCACGTCTATTATACAACTTCAGGATTTCCTCTTTCTCACTCTTATTGTGAAGTAGTTGTTTTTCATCTTCAACAAGACATGGAGAGACATGTTGATGATAATGATCAACACGTAATCTTGCAGTGCGCACATCCGGCAAGATATAAAACATAGTTTTTTAAGTTATTTGACGAAATGAGGGAGCTGTCTCTAGCTGTTTTGTTATCAGTAGCAACTTGTCGGTGAAGCAATGTTTGTCGATATTGTTGACATAACTTTTTTATTTACAAAACTTGCGAGATTTGCAGTTTCCTGGTCTGTTGTGCCATTATGAAGCGGGAATAGCATTAGACCACACGAGTTAGGCCCTCACCAGTATGCCATACAGGATGTGCCATGGCTGGCCCATTCACTTGACGCATAAGTCCACTTCAACGAGAATCGTGATTGAAAATAGTATATCGGACGACTTAAATAGTAAACCGAGACTTAGCGCCGGAATCAGAAACTCTGATTGTTTGCCCTGAAGTTTTAGTCGAAGTCTATGAACGATGGCACTGACTTATTTACTTACTAAATAAAGCTTACTTACCTACAAGCTTCATGTTATATACCCAGTTTGCGATACTGTCAGTTCTGGGGGCAGGGGCACCAGAAAAACTCAGGCATCAACATTTACCTCTATACTTTGTTGAAGATGTTGTTCTCCTCTTGTTGTCTCTGTCATAAGGGGTGAGGTTGGCCATGGCTACTGTCATGTTGTCTTCCTTTCTTCCTTCCTTTCCTCACTTTTCTCTCACTACGTTCTCCACCAACAGTCTCCACTCCGTCCGTCTTTTGCTGTTGTTCTCCATTCTCCTCCCACTCTTTCCAGACCTCTCTTAACGCACTCCTCCCATCGTATTCTCGGTCTTCCTCGCCTCCTTTTCCTACCACGTTCTGGACATCTGATTTCTTTACCAAATCTCACAGTCTGTCCACATGTCGGGCCCTCTTCACCCTACTCCTCGTCAGTTTCTTCTGATAACTTTCATTCACTTCAACCTCCACTCTCAGTTCGTCCAGTCTTCTCTTATCCACTCTCTTCGCTCCCACGATTCTTCTCATCCAGTTGTTTGCGCAAACCTGCAGTTTCTCCTGGTGTTTCCCCGTTAATGCCATCGTCTCTAAGCCACACATACATGCCAGGGTATAACACACGAGGTGAGCACCTTTTCTTTTAAGTTTACGCGATATCCGTCTATCATCAAGATGAATCAGAATTTGTTTACAACTTCAACAGTGAGAAATAGGAAAGTCCTGAAGTTGACGCATATATAAATAAAGAATAAGCTTGTAGAACGCTACATTGTGCAACATTATCTATAGATGTATAAGACGGGCACCTACAGACGTGACATCAGCATGTGGCGGGCAGCCGGTCACCTACCTCTAATAGAGGTATAGTAATATATTATAGTTTAAGATGATAAATACCCATTTGAAGAATAAATACATACCTTCAAAATAACGTGTTTGTGCACATACGCACGCACATGTGTAATGATATGTGTGCAGTTTTAGCTAAATTGGTATGCATTTCCTAGATAGGAATGCCGGTTTCACTAAAAACAGCGGAATGGTGACATATATTCTTTTTTGGTACAATGCCCTAAGCAACACACAAGCTCGTGTCGTTCATTCCAAGTGGAAGAACTTCCCGTAAGAGAAACAGCATTGCCTCAGGTTCCGCCCCATCCAACGGAAATGTCCACACACGCACACAATTATGCACATACCCAGGTACACATGCACATACCAACGCGAAACATTTCACCTATGGGAACTAGCCAATAAAAACCAGTATCCTTCTTCCAAGGGTTATAGATTGACATAGAAAGTTTAATGCACAAGATGCAAACCTTCAATGAGGAAGATGCTGATATACGCCTCATATGCAGACATGCAGGTATGCATGCATGCACCTCATACGCACGCACGCACACACGCACACACGCATACACACGAACTTCCTTTCTACCGAGTAAATTATGATTGAATATGTTAGATGTGTTAATACACTGCAAACATTCTCTTGCGTTTATTAAATTGCCTGCGATGTAGGTGCAATTTACGATGAGAAAGCACTTGCTGTGATAAATTGCACTATGTAACATCGTCATACATAGCATACAGATCCGTCACAAAGAATAATTTCAACTTGTGATGTTTTCATTCAAATATCCGACGTTAACCGTCAAATTACCCAATACGCATTCCATAGAAATGGTTCAGCTGGACAGAAGGACGGGCGGCCGTAGCGCACCAAGTTGTGCAGGACGTTAAACCAGATCAATGTTTAGAATTATATCCACCATTTCACCGGCAAACAATGGAGACGTCTTGTTCCTGCCGTGATGACTTAATCGAGTGTCTCTTGTGGAAATTACATTATTTCGTCAGGGTATCTCTTCCGGGAGAAACCCCGGAAGAGATACTTGTGTCCTGGTGCCTCGTTGTGACGTTAGTAGGCAACGATACTTACTGATAACGCAAATGTCATCCTTTTAAAAATCATTTCAATCCCATACAGATATAGTATTAGGGTACACGTGTCTATAACGTGCCGATCTACAATCGGGTAGGACATTGTCTGTGCTCATCGTTTCCCTGTTTATGAATGTTTAATGAGGGAATGACGCGTTTCGAAGTAAAAGAAAGCAGAAAGGGAAGTTGATCGGGATTGTGTATGGCCATCGGAGTGACAAATGTTGGCCGAGTTGTATATAAGTCCAAATGTCCGAACCTCTCTTCAGGGGGTAACTTGTTTGATAGTTGTCCTTTAGAAGAACAACGGAAGGATCGACAACACACACATCTAAAAGGATGAGTTTACACGTCGGCCTCAGCTTGAAGGTATGTAACTCAGTGTGCATTGTACAATAAGAATAGTTTGTTTTCATTCTGCGTACTATTTATTTTGGTAGATACAATTTCTAGTGTTCTACTTTGTTAATCGAATAACCGATCAATTTCAGAAAAAACATCGCACCATATGAAATCTAAAACGCACTAAGCTGTACAGACGTAAGTTCACCCTGTTTCGATAAAGCGGATATAATATACATTTACAATGTGTGTGTGTGTGTGTGTGTGTGTGTGTGTGTGTGTGTGTGTGTGCGTGTGCGTGTGCGTGTGCGTGTGCGTGTGCGTGTGCGTGGGACACAAACATCACTAAAAATAGACGGTAACCTTTGCCTGTAGGCCCATGGTCACTTTATGTCCATATAATTATGTTGACTTTGTTTAGGTGGCAGTGTTCGTTAGTCTGATGACGTCACCATACACGCTCTCTGCGCCTATTAACGACAACAAATGTAAGATGCGCACGTCGCGTGAAGTACACCGGAAGTGGTTGGACCTGTACAACATTGGCGAGTCCCACGAGTCGACCTACATCGCGCCGCCTTTCGTCGGAATCATCCACCATCTGCGGTCAAACACCGGCGCGGGGGACTCCCTTTTGTTCGGAGATCACGGCTGTCCGACGAAGCTGGCCAGTGACGACGCGCCGCTACAGCAGCGGTCCATCTGCCCGTGGTACAACGCGCTCAGCGAAGACCAGCGGCGCTACCCCAAAGTACTGACGGAAGCCCGCTGTAAGTGTGACCGCTGTCTCGGCGTTGACGGTCTCAGTCAGTGCGAGCCCGTCTACTATAACGTACACGTTCTACTTCGGACGGAACAGTGCGACCGCGAAGGCTACTACAAGTGGCAGTCCGGATGGCAGAAGATCTCCGTCGGCTGTACGTGTGCGCGGACACCGACCGTTTGAACAGTCGAACAGTGAATGCAAATGACGGCGAACAGTTTTCTATTAGTACTACGAACTGTACGTGTGTATTTACGACATAATGATCTCAATATCAAATGCGTATATTTAGCGTATACGTATTAATTTATTGTACGTGTTTTCTGTACGTGTATATAATAATAATAATAATAATAACGTATAACATATATAGTCAACGCATAGCATAGTATATATGACGCATACTTTGTGGTCACATTTTATGGCCACAGAACATACAAGAAGATGCACATTTTGTAGCGATTCATGCCAAAGTCACACACACGCACGCACGCACGCACGCACGCACGCACGCACGCACGCACGCACGCACACATACATATGATCGATTCTCCCAAAACGTCGTCAAAATGGATTTTTGGAAAGTAACAATAGAAATATTCCTACAAGTGTATATTTTTGTCACATAAAAATGTTCATAGAATACTATTGGCAACTTACATTGTAACTGAGAAAACTTACATTTTGACATGCGTATAAAATATGTTTGGCAGCTACTTGAAACCGTGGACATGCACGCATTTCACTGTACCGAGAATGCTGTTATAGCTATGTAACATCTAATGTACCTATTATACGTCGTAATGTACCTATTGTGCTGCCTATCTGTGCACAATAATATTATGTATATGTGCCAGGGGTTGAGTAGTGAATCTATTAATATGTTTTTTTTGTGTATAAAAGTACACCGTTAATGTGTGTTGAACCCATAAAAACTATAATTTTATAAATATCACTTCTTGTTGCTATGTTCACTTCACAGAGCAATCTAGTCCATAAACAAATGCATAATATGGATAGCTAGAAGTACTGGTGGGTGCAGTGAAGAAAGAATTATACAAAAAGGAGTTACATAAATAAAGTTGGAGGGGATTTAAGAATGAATATCGACGGTTTCCTTTAGATGTTTTTAATTGATATATAAAATAGAGAACGTTATTTATAAACCGTAACATTACTGTATAATTTTTTTTTTATTCAGCTCTCTAATCTGTTGTGAATGTTCCTGTGATAATTTACACAAAAATTAAATATTTCCAAGCCCTAGGGAGAAAGACATGCTCATGGTTACTGACATATAATTGTTAAAACATTTCATAAATGGCAAACATTCATTTGTAGGTATATAAAGATCATTGAACACATGCAACGATGTCACATCCTTGTGTGATAAAGCCGAAGTACTAAGCACACACCTACCGACTAACGCCGACTTCAGTTGGCAGTCGGCCAAAGTAGCACGACACAAAATCTGTTCCATCGCCATCGTGCTCACCAGCTCTTTATTTGTCAGGTGCGTGCATCGTCTCATTCTCATTAGTCACACATTATATACATGTATATACATATGTATATACATATGTGAACACGATGGCACATATATATATATATATAACGACAAGCTAAGGTTTCTTATGTCTATGTATGTTTTGTGTCACGTCACCCGGCTCCTACTACCAGTATTTCCGTCAAACCATCAAGGATGGGAAAGTTAGATATAGCAGATGTCATACCGCCAAAATTATGCAATGCCCATACATTACCGTAATAAATACTGTTGTCAAAAGACTATCCTTGACGAAGGTCACGCGCATTAATTGATTGTCACGCACGCAAACTGCAACGTTCAGTATACGAAAAACTACCCCTGTACATACATATCAACATATACGTACAAATATCAAAATATTCGTACATATATATATATATATGTGTGTGCATTACAATCTTATGTAGATATTATGTGAACAAATAAAGATGCATACATTCACTTTCTAAATTACTAATTGTCGTCTCTCTCTGTCTCTTACGCTCGCGCACACACATCCACAATTCGTTATTATATCCTCTGCCCCCGCTCCCCGCCAACTTCCTCGTCCCGCTATCGCTGTGTATCGTTGATGAGAGAACTCTCACAGCAGGTATAAGTAGTGCGGAAGTTAACGTGTACACCTCGTGTCCGTCTACAATAGCCATTGTATTGTCAAAACGTTACCCATGAATGCAAGATACTATCGCACTCATTCGCGACGCGTGAGATTATCTCGCTTTGCCAGATCCGGGTTCTAAACTTACCTGGCTAGTAAATGACGAAGAGTTCTCCCCTAATTTGTTTTAACAAATGTGGACGTGGAACTACCAGAAGTGTATTACAGAAGTGTATGAATGAACAGTGCACGAGGGACCATATCAGAAGTGTATGAATGAACAGTGCACGAGGGACCATATCAGAAGTGTATGAATGAACAGTGCACGAGGGACCATGTCAGAAGTGTATGAATGAACAGTGCACGAGGGACCATGTCAGAAGTGTATGAATGAACAGTGCACGAGGGACCATATCAGAAGTGTATGAATGAACAGTGCACGAGGGACCATGTCAGAAGTGTATGAATGAACAGTGCACGAGGGACCATGTCAGAAGTGTATGAACGAACAGTGCACGAGGGACCATGTCAGAAGTGTATGAACGAACAGTGCACGAGGGACCATGTCAGAAATGTATGAACGAACAGTGCACGAGGGACCATGTCAGAAATGTATGAACGAACAGTGCATGAGGGACCATGTCAGAAATGTATGAACGAACAGTGCATGAGGGACCATGTCAGAAGTGTATGAATGAACAGTGCACGAGGGACCATGTCAAAGGCGTATGCTAGATTTGTGCAAGGGAACAATGTCAGAAGTGTATGATAGATGTATGCATGAGGGATCATATCATAAGTGTATGACTGAAATAGGCATAATAGACTGAGTTTACAATATACATGTATGATTGATATTTGCATCCAGGACTGTATCACAGTTTACAATTATTATGTGCAGTAGCAACAGTCTCATTTTTATAAACTAAAAACTCTTTATTAATACATACAAATATACATATGTTGTATAAAACGCAGTGACTCATACACACATATTTTAGAAGACAGCATCAACAATGATCTGTATGACAATGACCATTATCTGATCCATTTTACTGATGAAGAATCAGAGTTCAGTTTCCTAGTTGCATGGATGTGTGTTGAGCTGCTAGCATGATAAAATCAGTATAGCTACAATAAAAAAATCTTTAAAACAAATCATCCTCCCAAATGTGACATATTTGTGTCTTCCTTGTCAATGCAGTCATGTCAGTTTTCTTTTACACAACTTGACTTAGCCTTTCCTTAAGGTACATTTGTTATAATGTCATTACAATAAATCTATTGTCTGTCTACATTCCAGTAAATCTGTTGTCTGTCTACATTCCAGTAAATCTGTTGTCTGCCTAGCTCAGAAAACAAAAGTGTAATATTTGTTCTTTTTAGGTGTCATCTCAGTAGATGTATTGCTTCAGTAAAGTGTCATTTCAGTAGATGTGTAGTGTTTCAGTAAATGTGTTGTCTCAGAAAATGTGTTGTCTCAGAAGATATGTCATCTCAGTAGACGCATAGTGTCTCAGTAGATATGTAGTGTTGCAGTGGATGTGTCACCATAGTAGATGTGTCACCACAGTAGATGTGTAGTGTTTCAGTAGAAATCTCATATTAGTAGATGTGTAGTGTTTCAGTAGAAACGTCATCTCAGTAGATGTGTAGTGTTTCAGTAGAAACGTCATCTCAGTAGATGTGTAGTGTTTCAGTAGAAACGTCATCTCAGTAGATGTGTAGTGTTTCAGTAGAAACGTCATCTCAGTAGATGTGTAGTGTTTCAGTAGAAACGTCATCTCAGTAGATGTGTAGTGTTTCAGTAGAAACGTCATCTCAGTAGATGTGTAGTGTTTCAGTAGAAACGTCATCTCAGCAGATGTGTAGTGTTTCAGTAGAAATGTCATCTCAGTAGATGTGTTGCCTCGGTAGATGTGTCATTTCAATGGATGTGTTGCCTCAGTTGATGTGTCATCTCACTAGACGTGTAGTGTCTCCATAGATGTGTTGTCTCAGTCTCAGTACACGTCTCCCCTCAGGTACCCGTCATCTGCCTTGGTGCGTGTGAAGCAGCGTTCTAGCGAGTAGCAGACTCCGCTAAGGAATCCAGCGAGGACACCTGAGATACCAGTGAAGTAGGCCCAAGTGAAGAGATACGCTGTGCCATGCATTGCCGCGTTATAATGTTCGTGGGCCTTCACACCAAACAGGACAATCCCAGCACCCATGAGAATATCTGCAACAGAGACGCACGTGGTTTGTACAAGCCAACCAACATGTCATTCTGCGTGATCATAATGGCACACATCTCTTCAAGTTGTGAATGAATCATATTGGTGAATTTCTTTTGGCAAATGGCAACATGAGCAAGAAGCAAAACATTATATTTTTGTCTCCTAGTTTATAATGTTTTCAGGTTGTAGCAGGTTCAAAATTTAAATCGTCGCTTACGTTACAAATGACTCACCAAACTGATTCGTCTTCAAAAATTTCAGAAATGTCTGCCACAAATTTTGGTTGCATTCACATTGGTCAACCAAAATTCAAAGAAAACACAAAGCATGATTTGGGTGAACACACCCAAGGCTTGTTTGTAGGTGTTAATAATAAAAATCAAAAAAAATTGTAACAACATTTAGAATATGAAAGATTTTCTAAATTTTACTAAGACATCTAACGCAGATAACTCAATGATAAACTAGCAGTACACTGTATAGTAAAAATTGTATAGTAATTGCAAAAAGAGTATCTGTGATTAATTACATATTATAATTAATAAGAAGATTATATAATAACAATTGGATGGAGCAAGGTATAGTGTATATGAAAAAATCATGATAACGTGTCCAGTAGTAATATATGAGGGCTGAGCCGTGGGTGGACAGTCAAAGAGTATTCAATTCAATTCAATTCAATTCAATTCAATTCAATTCAATTCAATTCAATTCAATTCAATTCAATTCAATTCAATTCAATTCAATTCAATTCAATTCAATTCAATTCAATTCAATTCAATTCAATTCAATTCAATTCAATTCAATTCAATTCAATTCAATTCAATTCAATTCAATTCAATTCAATTCAATTCAATTCAATTCAATTCAATTCAATTCAATTCAATTCAATTCAATTCAATTCAATTCAATTCAATTCAATTCAATTCAATTCAATTCAATTCAATTCAATTCAATTCAATTCAATTCAATTCAATTCAATTCAATATATTTATTTCAGACTGTCATACAGATGTCCACATAAACACTAACAAATACAAGTGACCACAAAAATATAAAAGTATTGCACATCGTAAATGGAAAAAACATTGCACAATGGCACATTCAATCAAAAACTATTATGTATATACAACATTTTGATCCAATTTCGTCTTATCCTGGATTGCCATTTTATATCACTGTTGATGATTGCAATTACCAACTTATTATAAGAGGCATCAAGTCTCCGCATGAATTTATATACAAGGTTTTTAATTACTGCTTTACTATCTGGTACATGGTATTCTACAAACATGGTGGAGGCACTGCAATATTTAGGCTGATTTAGCAATAAGAGAAACGCAGTATTGTAAGTCACTACTTTCTACATTCTGTCTTAAGAGTATACTCACATGCCAGCGAAACCATGGAATTAATGAGCATTGCCGGCCACCAAGTGTCTCCGCCGGTGACCGAGCAAGAGACCAGGCAAGCGATTAGCATTGCCACGTAGATTATAGCCAGCCCTGAGGTGTAGAGACCTTGGCATGACTTATGCCAGCCTGCAACCACAAGTCATAAAATTAGTTACACAAACACATGTGCATGTACACACAGACCTGTGTGTTCTCCACACTGGTCATGGTGAGATGGTATCCAGGTAACAAAGGTGAGTTCATTTAATATGTAATGTAAGTTATGTAAGACAGTATGGCCGAGCTGAGAGAGATGGGGCTATCGTGGGGTGAGGCTCAGGCCTCGACCAAGGACAGAACCTTGTGGCGAAAGATTGTTGTGGCCTTATGTCCCACTGGGGACAAAGAGGAAAAGTAAGTAAGTAATTAACACAGTATCAGGGGTAGAAATAGTGGTAGTCCAGTAGTCCGGTAGTCCGAGGACTACCAGAAACTTGGTCGGACTACCTAAGATAATGACAGCAGTAGTCCGATGGACTGCCAAAAAAGGGAATATTTATCAAATGTTTGGTTTGTCATGTTATTTTGCTTAAATCTAGCTGGGCCATATATCTGAGGACTACCAGATTTCACAACTAAGTAGTCCTGCTGACTACTAGAAATTTTGGAGTTATTTCTACCCCTGACTGGCTCTGAGTATCCACTGCATAAGAAGTCATTAATACCTCCCGCTGTTACTCCTCTGTTCACAGCGGCCCTTTGGTACTGGCACAGTGACTGCATTGATAAGGTACTTCACTTTCATGTTGGTAATTCACTGTGATTATCTCTCCACTGATATTTCATTTCCCCATTGGTACTTCACTGCCCTATTGGTACATTATTGCCACCAGCTCCTGAGGATTATATACTGCGCTAGAAAACAACATACCTTAGTAAGTTTACCTATTTACTAGTACAGCTGTACTATCCAGCCCCATGATCATTGCCTCTATTGGTACCTTGCTACCACATTAGTACTTCAGGTACTTCCCTGCCCTGTCAGTTTCTGTTTACCCCTTCGTGAACAAATTTGCTTTTTTGGTTGGTGTTATGAACAGGTTATAGTTTGAGGTATTTTTGTTGTTGACAATATTGATGTCAGGGGTTTACATCTAAGGGGTAGCAGGTAGGGGAATGTCCGCACACTTAAGGTGAAACAAGCTATAGATAATGCACTGTGTGTGCTAAGACTGTAAGAGGGTGATATTTAGTATTCAGAATGAGCAATCATATTACTTTGTTGTTAGCTAGTTAGTTAAGAAATCACATATCCCATCAGAAATTTAAATATTTGGGTCAAATGTAGAGGCATAGCTTTGTGCGGACATGCCCCAAGGTATGGGGCATAGCCGCACACTGTGTGCGGTATGCCCAAGGAATGGCGAAGCAACAACTGGTCTCACAGAGCTGACTATTAACTGCAGTAATAATACGTATTGGTATGTGTACACTACTGACACGTGCATTACTTTAAAAAAAC
This sequence comes from Oasisia sp. SBJ-2009, assembly GCA_964017155.1. NCBI lineage: Eukaryota > Metazoa > Annelida > Polychaeta > Sabellida > Siboglinidae > Oasisia > Oasisia sp. SBJ-2009. The sequence goes on from OZ024855.1 coordinate 47,148,605, forward strand.
TTACAAGAAACACCAGAGAACCCAAATCAATGGTTTCAAATTTCAAAGTCCACGTTTATTCCTCCTTGAGAGTCAAAACAAACAACAGCATGATTTTGTAACGGGTAAAGTCAAAGTTTGCAACCCAGCTTGTCTGAAGCCTTCTAGCTAAAACAGCACGGACTCGTAAAGCGCAAAATCAAACTAAAAACTCAGTTTGTCGGCCGTGCGAGGATGGCTTTGTTTTGACTAACGTATACGGGCAAAGTTCTATGTTATAGAGTATACATCATATGTCATCTTGGTTATTTTAGTCTGTGAGCAATGATCAATTAAGCTTTATTTATTTAACGGACCTAACGATACACAACATGGAAAATCTGACGTCAACACGATATAGCCTATTACACATTGGTGAAGCGTTGAATGATATAAAAAAGTGTGATAATATTAAATAATTATATAATAATCATCGTATACTATCTCACATCAAAGTTTCCTATAATATTTGTGGTAAGCAACTAAAGTATCTAAATATATATCTAAGTAGATTATGTAATATTATAGCACCGATGCACGAAATACATCTGTCTGCACAGCGGCTGGGGCATGATCGCATAAGCCCGTGCGAACATGGCCCACGCATCCAACACGTGAACAGTTATGAATTGTGTGAAAATGCTGCTTATATAAAAGTATCCTTTATTTCACACATCATAAAACATTAAAATGCAATTTGGAATTATGAAATAAAATTTATATGCACATCTTACAGTTGATGCAATACACATAACAGCATATGAGTAAAATTACATTAGTTGTTACAAAAATTACATTTTATGTCATAACTTTTTACTTAATTCACTTATATAAAAACGTATATGCAAATGGTTGATTTGGGGGTTAGACGATGCCGCTTAGCATGATTCCACTAACCAGATGTTACGCCATGCGCAAATAATAGAGTGTGCGGACATGCCTCTGTGTGCGGATATGCCCCTACTTCTCCTACCTCTCTATCAGATTCTCCACCTGTATGGAAATGACTGAAGCGACGGTGTGCATTGCAAACAGTGTCGCCACCTAGCGGACCCTGTATAAATGTGGCTTGTACCTGTGCAGCGTATCTAGGTCAACGGTAAAGTTGGTGACCCACATACGATAATACAGGTGTGTTGAATCACGTCAAGTTGTGAGAAAGACACAATAAAACAAAGTCAGTGTTGATAAAATCATAGCAACGACCCACGTTATCGAGATATACCCATGTAGCATAATATTGTTCTCCACAATAAAGTACAATTCACTTGACCCCAATTCATTGAAAGGTAAAACTACAAATTCGGACTGACGTTCCCGTTTCGTCTGGCCAGTAGTCATAACTACAGGTTTTTGACACACACAAAGATGCGAACTCGTTCGGTTATCGGTTACAAAAATAACATGTGTTCGTTCTGATTTCGGTCGACTGTATTACTCAGCACATCACACACACACGCAACCACACACCTGTTCTCTAGACTCGAGAGTTGTCGTTTTGTAAACATTACCACTCACCGTCCCGTGCCTTCTGCCACGCGAAGTCGTCTTCGAAGAACCAGTAACAGCGATGTCTGGTTCCACTGCACATGGCGTACAATCCTGTGTTCTCCTGGATGTTCGGATTCACCATCCAGTAGGGCGCAATCAGGGCAATTGTGCACAATATGAGACAAACTGTCAGAAAGAACAGCCCCGAATGAACGAAGTTCGAAGCCATCTTTACCTATGCGGTTTGAGTCCGCGGCAGGGTGAACAGTGACGCCACCAAGCGGCCGTCTCTGCTAATAAGCAATGTTCTTCACACGAGTAAAACGTATAGTACAGATGGCGGCTAATCGGATTATTATGCCTAATAAATATGTATTTATGCGGGACAACGCTACCATCTAAATTTGTGACACAGAGACGTGGCTAGTTTGCTGAAAACACAAGTCAGATATATGTTTGTATGCGAGCTTAAAAGTAAGCCAACTGTTTATGTATAACTAGCACAAAATAATTCCAATACACTAGTACACAATGTCATCACCGTTATAACAAACACATAGATTGACAGCAAAGGTGGGGGAACCGACCACACGCAGGTGTTGGAAACCCACCATATCAATTATTCAAACAAAGTATGCAAGTTATAGGTTATGACCAAGGGGAAAGCGTTAGGAACATGAGCACATGTCCCCCCCCCATCCCCCATGGCTCCCCCCATTCTATTACAGAAGTGGCCTGGTGTGGTCGGTTCCCCCACCTTTGCTGTCAATCTATGTGTTTGTTATAACGGTGATGACATTGTGTACTAGTGTATTGGAATTATTTTGTGCTAGTTATACATAAAGAGTTGGCTTACTTTTAAGCTCGCATACAAACATATATCTGACTTGTGTTTTCAGCAAACTAGCCACGTCTCTGTGTCACAAATTTAGATGGTAGCGTTGTCCCGCATAAAAACACCTTTTGAATGAAACTCAAAAGGCATTTATGTGGGCAACAATTGTAATTGTCACTTTGCCATTTCAGCTGTGCCTTTTTCAGGCCGTGTCATTGTACATTTTCTGCCATTATGGCTGTGCCTGTTTCAGGTCATGTCATTGTAAGTTGTTCCCGTTTGTATGCGAGCTTAAAAGTAAGCCAACTCTTTATGTATAACTAGCACAAAATAATTCCAATACACTAGTACACAATGTCATCACCGTTATAACAAACACATAGATTGACAGCAAAGGTGGGGGAACCGACCACACGCAGGTGTTGGAAACCCACCATATCAATTATTCAAACAAAGTATGCAAGTTATAGGTTATGACCAAGGGGAAAGCGTTAGGAACATGAGCACATGTCCTCGCCCTAAAACCCCTTGAAAGTACACTCATATTAGACAAGTATATAACACAAGTCGACAATGTGAGATGTAATATACAAGACAGTGTGATCGTAATGTCAAAAATACAAGACAATAACGTTTTAGACACTTGGGAACAATATAATATAGACTATGTATAGTGTATTTACAAATATGTACAAATAAAACGAAACACAGCATATATCAACACCAGTTTGAAATACCCAGGTGACGATGGGGAAGGAGGGTGGGAAATTTGCGACGACATAGTACTGAACAACAGAATGATAAATGTCGCAATAAACGGAACCTCGTAACATAATTGTTTAACAACAATCGAGAGCAAATCAATATTTACCCTTTCAAACTCGAGAACTATCGAAAGAGAGG
>OZ024855.1:47156851-47159351 GCA_964017155.1 Oasisia sp. SBJ-2009
ATGCCGATGATTTGTTGAAGCGGCATTACTGTTGAATAACTCGTCAATGATATGAACTGAAGAGCATAGTCACATTATGATGTGAAATAAAAAAGGAAGACTTAAGTGTAAATGAGGAGTTAGTGTGACATGTTTGATATACGTTATTATATTGTTTATGCTCCGTGTGGTACGCTACTTCTTCAAAAGGTTATGCATTACAAATCATTCAGTAGTGATTATCTAGGAGGACAGAGTGCAAATACAATATTCACCGTTAAATCGGTTATGTATTTTAATACATTAGTTAACATAGTTAGTCAATAGGATCACATACATAGTTAGTAGTGCCAATAATGTAAAATAACACACATAATTTGATCAATTATACTGCCTTATTTATTTCAACGCGCAAATCTCATATGTTAGTTATTGTCTCAACTATCCCGGGATGCAAGACGTGCATTGGATATACATAGCAACGTCAACTTAATATGCTCTCTCTTTTCTAGATTCCTCCAGCAATGGCGTAATGACCTACCTGGAGGTAGCGAAACCCCTGCCTCCGAGCAGACAATACGGTTTCTCCCCATTGTACACGAGAAGTAGATTTTTTTAAATTATAACTATTATACTATCTCTTTGTAATTCTATACAGTGAAATTTCCCTTAGCCTCTTTCTAATGTTTTGATGTGTCCAGCTGTTTGTTTCTGTTTTTTTGTTTTACCCGACTGGCGCCGGTAGACGGCGATACGGTAGTCACATGCGCAGTGCTGTCACTGGTGTGTTCCGGCCGCGGTTTGAGTGCGTCTTCACAGGGACGACGTAGACACGAGAGAGCCTTTACCAGCCACCATCGCGACTCGTGTGTTATCTTTGCATTTCCTCGTCGAGATTGCTTCTTTTATGCGTAGCGTTTTCCAATCCAACTTCCTGTGTGCGAACGTTGTCCGCTCCAAATCTGTGAGGTGATCTGTTAAGGCTGATCTATGCCTTGTTTAGCTCACTCATTGCAGTTCACATGGTCGACCCCAAAGAATCATAGAGTATACTAGGAGCGGGCCACGTTCACAGACAACGTGTCGGACATGAGAACGTGTGGCATAAGAGAAATAATCGGAAAACGAAACCCAAAGACACCACGAATCACTACGAAGACTGACACCGACTCTCACAGTCTGTGACAGCCTCGTGAGGTGCCACTCAGATCACGACCGGGGACCAGGGTTGCAATATTACTTCCGTGGTACTGCATCGCCATCTGTTGGAGATAACCGATTCAACACTGTTTTGCGCAAATATACATAACATTTGTATTATAAATAATAATAATACACTTTATTTAGACACTAAAATCCAAAGTACAAACTCTGTTCGGTAGTGTTGACAACATTAAGACATCCTAAGAAATAAATAAATAAAATAAAATAAAAGTACAAGTAAAATATACAAGTAAACTAATTTATATTATAAAAATTAACTAGTGTTAACATGTCTAAAAAGTAATGTTACTAATTATTTGCTTATTAGGTCACGGCAATTCACTAATTGTGTTCACAAGGCCATTTTCAAGCACTTATGATTCAATTCTGAACCGTGACCAATCAGCTATAAAATTAACTAAATTACGGCTACCTGGATAAGAAGAATCGTGGGAGTGAAGAGAGTGGATAAGACATGCATGGACGAACTGAGAGTGGAGGTTTGAGCGTGGGGAAGTTTTAAGAAGAAACTGGCGAGGAGTATACAGAGATAAGCCGGATATGTGGAAAGAATGGGAGATTAAAAATAGGCAAAGAGAGCAGATACCCAGAAAGTGGAAGGGAAAATGAGGCGAGGAAGAACAATAATGCGTTGGGAGGACTGCGTTAAGAGAGAACTGGAAAGAGTGGGAGGAAAATGGAGAGCAACAGCAATAGATAGGAGTTGGAGATTGATGATAGCGAACGCAGTGAGAGAAAGGTTAAGAAAGGAAAGAAAAGACAAAAGAAATATGTCAGTGACTATGGCCAACCTCACCCCTAACGACAGGGACAATAAGAGGAGAACAGCCGCCACGGCTAACTGAACCCTTAATATACGATTCTCGTCACATTTTGGCCATTTATCTATGATGTAAAGTAGCTTAGTAGTAAACGCTCGGGTGTTCTGGGGAGAAGCCGGGGGACCAAATCCATGGGGTTAATCTAGCAAAGTATGGGGCCACGAACCGTGAATTTGAATGTATCAGTTAAATATGGGGACGGTACTCATGTGATTGAAACACGCTACGTCTAGGGACTACATTTTATTATCTATTATAGCAAGTAAGCAATACACACATGTAATGTCAGATGCGCAAACGTGATATAACTTAAAAATTTAATTGATGATGAAATGCCTGGAAGTTTTTGTATAGTGCACATACACGAACGCACGCAAACACGCACGCATACACAGATCCACACACACACGTACACGCGCACGCGCGCACGCGCGCACACACAAATACATACAGACACACACACACACACACACACA
>OZ024855.1:47161851-47191851 GCA_964017155.1 Oasisia sp. SBJ-2009
ATGGGGATAGTGCATGGTAGATGGTGGCTGGGATGGCGGTGGTGCATGGTAGATGGTGGCTGTAATGGGGATAGTGCATGGTAGATGGTGGCTGTAATGGGGATAGTGCATGGTAGATGGTGGCTGTAATGGGGATAGTGCATGGTAGATGGTGGCTGTAATGGGGATAGTGCATGGTAGATGGTGGCTGGGATGGCGGTGGTGCATGGTAGATGGTGGCTGTAATGGGGATAGTGCATGGTAGATGGTGGCTGTAATGGGGATAGTGCATGGTAGATGGTGGCTGGGATGGCGGTGGTGCATGGTAGATGGTGGCTGTAATGGGGATAGTGCATGGTAGATGGTGGCTGTAATGGGGATAGTGCATGGTAGATGGTGGCTGGGATGGGGATAGTGCATGGTAGATGGTGGCTGTAATGGGGATAGTGCATGGTAGATGGTGGCTGTAATGGGGATAGTGCATGGTAGATGGTGGCTGGGATGGCGGTGGTGCATGGTAGATGGTGGCTGTAATGGGGATAGTGCATGGTAGATGGTGGCTGTAATGGGGATAGTGCATGGTAGATGGTGGCTGTAATGGGGATAGTGCATGGTAGATGGTGGCTGGGATGGCGGTGGTGCATGGTAGATGGTGGCTGTAATGGGGATAGTGCATGGTAGATGGTGGCTGTAATGGGGATAGTGCATGGTAGATGGTGGCTGGGATGGCGGTGGTGCATGGTAGATGGTGGCTGTAATGGGGATAGTGCATGGTAGATGGTGGCTGTAATGGGGATAGTGCATGGTAGATGGTGGCTGTAATGGGGATAGTGCATGGTAGATGGTGGCTGTAATGGGGATAGTGCATGGTAGATGGTGGCTGTAATGGGGATAGTGCATGGTAGATGGTGGCTGTAATGGGGATAGTGCATGGTAGATGGTGGCTGGGATGGCGGTGGTGCATGGTAGATGGTGGCTGTAATGGGGATAGTGCATGGTAGATGGTGGCTGTAATGGGGATAGTGCATGGTAGATGGTGGCTGTAATGGGGATAGTGCATGGTAGATGGTGGCTGGGATGGCGGTGGTGCATGGTAGATGGTGGCTGTAATGGGGATAGTGCATGGTAGATGGTGGCTGTAATGGGGATAGTGCATGGTAGATGGTGGCTGGGATGGCGGTGGTGCATGGTAGATGGTGGCTGTAATGGGGATAGTGCATGGTAGATGGTGGCTGTAATGGGGATAGTGCATGGTAGATGGTGGCTGTAATGGGGATAGTGCATGGTAGATGGTGGCTGGGATGGCGGTGGTGCATGGTAGATGGTGGCTGTAATGGGGATAGTGCATGGTAGATGGTGGCTGTAATGGGGATAGTGCATGGTAGATGGTGGCTGGGATGGCGGTGGTGCATGGTAGATGGTGGCTGTAATGGGGATAGTGCATGGTAGATGGTGGCTGTAATGGGGATAGTGCATGGTAGATGGTGGCTGTAATGGGGATAGTGCATGGTAGATGGTGGCTGTAATGGGGATAGTGCATGGTAGATGGTGGCTGTAATGGGGATAGTGCATGGTAGATGGTGGCTGTAATGGGGATAGTGCATGGTAGATGGTGGCTGTAATGGGGATAGTGCATGGTAGATGGTGGCTGGGATGGCGGTGGTGCATGGTAGATGGTGGCTGTAATGGGGATAGTGCATGGTAGATGGTGGCTGTAATGGGGATAGTGCATGGTAGATGGTGGCTGTAATGGGGATAGTGCATGGTAGATGGTGGCTGGGATGGCGGTGGTGCATGGTAGATGGTGGCTGTAATGGGGATAGTGCATGGTAGATGGTGGCTGTAATGGGGATAGTGCATGGTAGATGGTGGCTGGGATGGCGGTGGTGCATGGTAGATGGTGGCTGTAATGGGGATAGTGCATGGTAGATGGTGGCTGTAATGGGGATAGTGCATGGTAGATGGTGGCTGTAATGGGGATAGTGCATGGTAGATGGTGGCTGTAATGGGGATAGTGCATGGTAGATGGTGGCTGGGATGGCGGTGGTGCATGGTAGATGGTGGCTGGAATGGGGATAGTGCATGGTAGATGGTGGCTGTAATGGGGATAGTGCATGGTAGATGGTGGCTGTAATGGGGATAGTGCATGGTAGATGGTGGCTGTAATGGTGGTATTGCATGGTAGATGGTGGCTGGGATGGCGGTGGTGCATGGTAGATGGTGGCTGGAATGGGGATAGTGCATGGTAGATGGTGGCTGTAATGGGGATAGTGCATGGTAGATGGTGGCTGTAATGGGGATAGTGCATGGTAGATGGTGGCTGTAATGGGGATAGTGCATGGTAGATGGTGGCTGGGATGGGGATAGTGCATGGTAGATGGTGGCTGGGATGGGGATAGTGCATGGTAGATGGTGGCTGGGATGGGGATAGTGCATGGTAGATGGTGGCTGTAATGGGGATAGTGCATGGTAGATGGTGGCTGTAATGGGGATAGTGCATGGTAGATGGTGGCTGTAATGGGGATAGTGCATGGTAGATGGTGGCTGTAATGGGGATAGTGCATGGTAGATGGTGGCTGGGATGGGGATAGTGCATGGTAGATGGTGGCTGGGATGGGGATAGTGCATGGTAGATGGTGGCTGGGATGGGGATAGTGCATGGTAGATGGTGGCTGTAATGGGGATAGTGCATGGTAGATGGTGGCTGTAATGGGGATAGTGCATGGTAGATGGTGGCTGGGATGGGGATAGTGCATGGTAGATGGTGGCTGGAATGGGGATAGTGCATGGTAGATGGTGGCTGGGATGGGGATAGTGCATGGTAGATGGTGGCTGGGATGGGGATAGTGCATGGTAGATGGTGGCTGTAATGGGGATAGTGCATGGTAGATGGTGGCTGTAATGGGGATAGTGCATGGTAGATGGTGGCTGTAATGGGGATAGTGCATGGTAGATGGTGGCTGGGATGGCGGTGGTGCATGGTAGATGGTGGCTGTAATGGGGATAGTGCATGGTAGATGGTGGCTGTAATGGGGATAGTGCATGGTAGATGGTGGCTGTAATGGGGATAGTGCATGGTAGATGGTGGCTGGGATGGCGGTGGTGCATGGTAGATGGTGGCTGTAATGGGGATAGTGCATGGTAGATGGTGGCTGTAATGGGGATAGTGCATGGTAGATGGTGGCTGGGATGGCGGTGGTGCATGGTAGATGGTGGCTGTAATGGGGATAGTGCATGGTAGATGGTGGCTGTAATGGGGATAGTGCATGGTAGATGGTGGCTGTAATGGGGATAGTGCATGGTAGATGGTGGCTGTAATGGGGATAGTGCATGGTAGATGGTGGCTGGGATGGCGGTGGTGCATGGTAGATGGTGGCTGGAATGGGGATAGTGCATGGTAGATGGTGGCTGTAATGGGGATAGTGCATGGTAGATGGTGGCTGTAATGGGGATAGTGCATGGTAGATGGTGGCTGTAATGGTGGTATTGCATGGTAGATGGTGGCTGGGATGGCGGTGGTGCATGGTAGATGGTGGCTGGAATGGGGATAGTGCATGGTAGATGGTGGCTGTAATGGGGATAGTGCATGGTAGATGGTGGCTGTAATGGGGATAGTGCATGGTAGATGGTGGCTGTAATGGGGATAGTGCATGGTAGATGGTGGCTGGGATGGGGATAGTGCATGGTAGATGGTGGCTGGGATGGGGATAGTGCATGGTAGATGGTGGCTGGGATGGGGATAGTGCATGGTAGATGGTGGCTGTAATGGGGATAGTGCATGGTAGATGGTGGCTGTAATGGGGATAGTGCATGGTAGATGGTGGCTGTAATGGGGATAGTGCATGGTAGATGGTGGCTGTAATGGGGATAGTGCATGGTAGATGGTGGCTGGGATGGGGATAGTGCATGGTAGATGGTGGCTGGGATGGGGATAGTGCATGGTAGATGGTGGCTGGGATGGGGATAGTGCATGGTAGATGGTGGCTGTAATGGGGATAGTGCATGGTAGATGGTGGCTGTAATGGGGATAGTGCATGGTAGATGGTGGCTGGGATGGGGATAGTGCATGGTAGATGGTGGCTGGAATGGGGATAGTGCATGGTAGATGGTGGCTGGGATGGGGATAGTGCATGGTAGATGGTGGCTGGGATGGGGATAGTGCATGGTAGATGGTGGCTGTAATGGGGATAGTGCATGGTAGATGGTGGCTGGGATGGGGATAGTGCATGGTAGATGGTGGCTGGAATGGGGATAGTGCATGGTAGATGGTGGCTGGGATGGCGGTGGTGCATGGTAGATGGTGGCTGGAATGGGGATAGTGCATGGTAGATGGTGGCTGGGATGGCGGTGGTGCATGGTAGATGGTGGCTGGAATGGGGATAGTGCATGGTAGATGGTGGCTCGGGATGGTGGCTGGGATGGTGCATGGTAGATGGTGGCGGTGGTGCATGGTAGATGGTGGCTCGGGTGGCGGTGGTTGCATGGTAGATGGTGACTGGGATGGCGGTGGTGCATGGTAGATGGTGGCTGGAATGGGGATAGTGCATGGTAGATGGTGGCTGTAATGGTGGTATTGCATGGTAGATGGTGGCTGGAATGGGGATAGTGCATGGTAGATGGTGGCTGGAATGGGGATAGTGCATGGTAGATGGTGGCTGGAATGGGGATAGTGCATGGTAGATGGTGGCTGGGATGGCGGTGGTGCATGGTAGATGGTGGCTGGAATGGGGATAGTGCATGGTAGATGGTGGCTGGGATGGCGGTGGTGCATGGTAGATGGTGGCTGGAATGGGGATAGTGCATGGTAGATGGTGGCTCGGGATGGTGGCTGGGATGGTGCATGGTAGATGGTGGCGGTGGTGCATGGTAGATGGTGGCTCGGGTGGCGGTGGTTGCATGGTAGATGGTGACTGGGATGGCGGTGGTGCATGGTAGATGGTGGTTGTGTAGGCGGTGGTGTATTGTAGAAGTGCATGGAATACGGTGGCTGGGGTGGCGGTGGTGCATGGAAAACAGTGGTGCATGCTAAACGGTTGCTGAGGTGGTGGTGACGCACGAGAGACGGTGGCTGGCGTGGCGTGATGATTACATGAATGACAGTGTTTTTGGTTTGTGTCAGACACGTTGGTAATGGACGTGTTAACAGAAATACATGATATGTAAAGACACTTCGATGTTGTAGCATATTTATTGGAAACATATCATTGCTCAACAAAGTAGGATGATTAATGTTACAATCTAGATTCAATTCAACAACAGATTAATACATCAATTCATGTATTTATATGGAACATTTCAAGTGGCACTATATATTAAGGACATATTAATAATATTATTATATTAAGCCAAACAATAAATCCAACAACTGCGATATTTGTTTTGCTGTTACAACTTCATTTGCGGCATTGAAAACAATGTATTCAGACGGCCTTTTACGGCATCCTTTTGTAATTATAAAAACGTTCATCACTACCATCGAAATTATTTAGAAGCTACAACATCGATATATGTATGCAATCTAAATACAGTAATATTTAAGCGGTCTGAAGTGTAGAGTTAGTATTACACGCGTTAACACAGCCTAATAATATTGCCATTTTGTTGTTGTAAATAACACATTCGACAACGTTGCATTTCAATATAACATCCACCACCTATATAAGCCATTAATAAACCGTCATTCTGAGTAACATATATCTATAGGAACAATATATATATGTCTGACCATTAATCGAACAGGCGTGTCAGTATGTGTGTGACATCACGTGCACAACAACACATTTAGGGATGCCTAAGAAACGTCGGAAAAAGTAACTCTACTTTACTTGACACATTTCTAATTATTCAAGGGTTCTTACAGTTTGGTGTATGACAATGGTCAAGTGATTAAAAACAACATAAGCATATTTCGTGCAAAGAGCATTGCCTTGTGTTGAGAAAAAATTGATTGACATTTTTAGTAGTGTTAGTAATGTATACTGTAATACTGTATAATAATTACTCTACATAGGCATACATAATCTACACTCGCGCGCACTTGTAGCGCATGTTATTAATAAAAACTAACTCTTGTGTCCCGTTGCAAATCTACCCGTAACTGTTGTATACGTGTTTCTCTATCGCGGTTCAATTAGACTCCATTTTAGGTAATACTTATTTTGATTAATTGTTAATAATTCAGTGTTGATCGTAACAGAGGACCTTTGATCATAGCCATATTTAGCGGTACCTCGCGCATGCAATGAGCAGAGTGTAATTTCATATTTATATTCTGGCTGCCAATAAAGCAATTGAGGGCAACTGCAGAGAGAACAATGCAACAGTACAGGAACACGTGTAGAAGAAGAATATATAGTTACATGTTTGCATAATAACCGTGGTCATAGTTAGTATATAAGTTGAAAGCTAATCACTACGATTCATTGTCGATATCCGGGAAATGTAGTCAATTCCGTTGATTCCATCCATCTTCCATCTCACGATTCTCAGAGCCACGCTGCACATACATGATTGATACGAGGTTAATACTAGATGCATGCGCGTAGTCATTTAACATTCACATGGGCAGCTTCAGATGGCAGATACCCAAACTTCTTTGAGACACATATGCGAATTATCAATATTATTGCTCCATTTTTAATTACATGTATGTTAACGTTAGTTTTAAAACAATGATCATCGTATATACATTAGCTTAATTTTAATGAATATTTACGGTATTTCTAATTAATATAAAATACATTCCGTTTCTTTATATATATATATATATATATATATATATATATATATATATATATATATATATATATATATACATATATATATATATATATATATATATATATATATATATATATATATATATATATATATATATATATATATATATATATATATATATATTTGAAACTATATAAAAGGGGGTTGAAACACTTGACCAATCATTGCACACTCGTAAGAACAGATCAGTTAGAGGATATGTGACCATGATTTGATGAGCACGAAGCCACGGTATATTTATAATTATTTATAAAACCTGAATATCACTGATCACTGAGCCCCGCCATATTACGCTCAAGCTGCAATAGGTTTAACGAACTGCTATTTACTTAATGTAAATTTGTGATCAAAGACATCGAAGTTATTAAAAATTTACCGTACTCTGTGCTCATCAAATCATGTTCACATATCATCTAAGTGATATGCTCTTATGTTTAGGCAATGGTTGTTCAGGCGTTTCAGCCTTCCTTTAAGTGAGAATAGTGAACGCTGGTGGACTACACATGGCACTCACCCGTTTATTGGGGCGGCTGTTCTCGGTTACGATTGCCGAAATTACGGACGATACTCCAGTCCTTCAACACAACATTGTCGTGCATCAACGATTGCATCGATCGGTTGAATTGTGAGAATTAGACAAATACAAACAATTCGTAGCATTGATTTAGTTACATAATTATTTCTATTATATTTTATTGCGTTGAATTGCATTACATTATATTCCAAATATGTTACATTATTATACTGCTATCACAGTTATCTGTAGGACCACGCAAAACATATCATAGTTATAATGGTGGACTCTAAATTGCATGAACCTAACGCGTGGCGTATAGCACCAAAGTGGCCTAAGCAATGCAGTTGACGTAATGCAACGTGACTTACTGTTTTGACCTATAGTGCGCCCGTTCAATTATATACATTTGGATGTGTTACAGTCTGTACTTACGATGTTGGAAAACTATCTCAAGGCATATGTTACTAAGTCTGTACTTATGATATTGGAGAAATATCTCAAGGCATATGTTACTAAGTCTGTAGCTACGATGTTGGAGAACTATCCCAAGGCGTATATTACTAAGTCTGTACTTACGATGTTGTAGAACTATCCCAAGACACATGTTACTAATCTGTACTAACGACATTGGAGAACTATCTCAAGGCACATGTTACTAAGTATGTACTTACGATGTTGGAGAACTATCCTAAGGCATATGTTACTACGTCTACACTTAAAATGTTGTAGAACTATCTCAAGGCACATGTTACTAAGTATGTACTTACGATGTTGGAGACCTATCCCAAGGCATATGTTACTAAGTCTATACTTAAAATGTTGGAGAACTATCTCAAGGCACATGTTACTAAGTATGTACTTACGATGTTGGATAACTATCTCAAGGCATACGTTACTAAGTCTGTACTTACGATGTTGTAGAACTATCCCAAAACACATTTTACTAATCTGTACTAACGATATTGGAGAACTATCTCAAGACACATGTTACTAAGTCTGTACTTACGATGTTGTAGAACTATCCCAAGGCATATGTTACTAAGTCTATACTTAATATGTTGGAGAACTATCCCAAGGCATATGTTACTAAGTCTATACTTAACATGTTGGAGAACTATCCCAAGGCATATGTTACTAAGTCTGTACTTACGATGTTGGAGAACTGTCTCATGGCGTTACTGATTGCCATCATCCGTCGGGGATCTTCAGTGGCCGACTGGTCGTCACGGCGTCCTTTCATTGAGTCCCCGCGCCTCTGCCAGAACATATGGGCCTCAGGATTGAGAATACCGTAACCACCAAGGCCGACGCCTCGGTCGTTGGAATCGGCAGCCACGCCATGTGCCCTTCTCGCCGCTCTCGCCTTCCGCACACCGAAGACGATGACGAGTGTTACCATGACGACGAAAACGATTCCAATGACGGTGCCCAAGACGATCGGTAGCAGAGCCGGGATTCCTGATACATCAAGAGAATCCTGTCATATGCTAAATGACTGATTGGTGAGAATACGCGGCGACAATCAATCATATATAACTAAACTTTAAGCATAAGGTATAACCTTTTAGCCTTTTAATTATCTGAATTTTATTTAAGAAAATAACTACATATCGTAACGACGAAAACATCACTCATTTGGCGTGTATAATATATATATATATATATATATATATATATATATATATATATATATATATATATATATATATATATAAGAAGTAATTGCTTACTCCAATATACCACTTTGTATACAATATCATTTATTATTCCATTATGTCTGGGTGGGAATTGTATTGCTAATTGCCAGTAACACCTAACTGATCTGTTTTCTCATTAACATATTTCGATGGATGACAGTATAAACTATTCAGCGCAGGAGTGATCAACTGTAATACTCATTAATTGAGAATAAACGTATACAATTTAATGCTATAAATACGTACCTGGTTTATCCAACGGTGTGGCTAAAAGAGAAAAACACAAACAAATGAAGTTACAATTTCGAATACATACAATGCTTTCTTTCTATTTGTATGTAACTGTTGTATCACTTAGGTGATAACAGTGAATTTGTTGTCATTAAAACCCGTGGTACGTATGACTGTTTCTCTACGACAAATTCATAACGGCATTTCCTACTCAGGTCAAATGTTCAATTTGTACTTGCTATCGTTGTCATTCGTTGCGAAGCGGATCTTAAACCGAATCACACATTAAGAAAACAGATATTATTGCAACACATGAAGTACATCAAAATGTGTGTACTGTATCAAAGGCATGTCATTGGCGCCGGAACGAAATTAATATATGGTGCGATGAGGTGGAGCTTCACCATGATTCAGTTGTCTGAGCATAACCTCGGAAGGCGTCGGGTTACAGTAACCATTTGAGATTGACCAACATTTTCAACTCTGACTCTTCAACTTCACCCCACTTTTCGCATGCTAAGAACCCGAAAACCGTCCAATTACAACCCTGATGAAGTTCGCCAAAACACATATGGCCTCTCCAATAACCGCCAATATTGCCCACAAACATCTCAAAATAAACAAACACATGTACCATCCTTCCTTAAATTTGGGTACGGACGATATAACCCGTGTCCCCACCAAACATACCCTCCCCGGTTCCTGCGACTATGCATGCATAAGAATAATTATCGCATATCACAGCATTAATTAAATGTAATGAAACATTAATGCACCTATATATATATATATATATATATATATATATATATATATATATATATATATATATATATATATATATATATATATATATATATATATATATATATACATACATTATGCTAATCTCGTTTGTCTGTCTGTATATCATACAAATAACATAAAATCAACTTACCCGAATAGAGTACGCTGTCTGAGCTGACTTCGAAAGGTCCCAACTTTCCACTGCGTTTTTAATGTAGTCCTTCATTTCTGTGATCAGGTCGTCCGAGGTGTATTGCTTCTTCAGCACCAGACGATAGTCCGCAATAACGCTACCTTTGCTGTGAAAATGACATATAATCCACGTTATTTTTGTTATATCCTATATACATATTATTGTAGCCATGAACGATAAGGTTACTTTCCGGAATGTTACCCCCATTTAAATATCATTATGTCACGCCTTACAAAAGCAATTAAAACATATCACTCGAAGTTAGAATGTCCACCAACGTGCTGTTTTGAAAGGTCACACAATGGTATACAAAGGTTGCAGCGCTACTCTATACCATACAGGTGGTGCTGGTGATGGAAACAACATGCGCCATATTTCATCTTTAAGATGAATATGTCAACCCACTTGTAATAACCACTCTTCGCAATCCACCAACAATTACCCCGACGTAATCTTCAGGACGCAAGACACTCAGAAGATGTTATAAAAACAATATCACGCCAAGGAAAGTAAACATATTAACCAGTCTATGACAACACCGCATCTTCGAGGACAGCACCTCTGCTCATTGTCCTCTGTCATAAAAGGGGAAACGGTATTTTTATTTGGCATAAAGAGCAAAGATAAAGGACCAACGACTGCTATGTTCAATTATAAATCAACATTCAACGTGCTTTGAAATCTTCACACCCACTTGCAGTTATAGTCCAATTATAGTCCTCTCCGTTCTGAGTCGGATGCCCTAACCACAGCAGCACTTGATAACAAACGACCAGCCGGTGTGACTACTAAGGTGTATACACACTTTCGAAGACATTCGGTTATCTGTACACAGCCACACATTTGTTTGAATAAACACATCCACCAACTTACCTGAAGCAACACATCCACTAACTTATTTGGATATACACACCATATAACGCATCCAAATGAACACACACACTAACATACCTGAATGAGATTGCGCTGACTGCGACAAATGAAGTGGCAAACACGTCACGCATCTGAAGAGAAAACGAAGCCTTGATAACAGAAATATCAAGTCAAGTAGTGTTGGTTTTAGCGTAGCTAACTGTTGGATTTTACATATCTACATATGAGTTAGAGGAATCGCAGCAATAGATGTGTATTGTGAAATCGTGTCATATCGTATAAATAAAACCAATTATAAAGTTACATGTTGATCAACTAACGTTGTTCGATAAACCTGTTACAGCAACAATTTGATACTATAACTTTGATCAAATTTATGTTTTTAATGTGATGTTTTTTAAATGGACAATGAAGTCTTTTGAATCTTGAATATTCGTTTCTTTTGTGTGTATCTGTTGGCGTGTGTAATATAGAATACACACCAAAACACATTGTTGACACTCACAGCGTGAAGTGTGTAGTTATGAAGCATCCATTCTCTCTCACACACGTACTCGCACGCACGCCCTCATGCACGTGCATGCCCGCCCGCCCGCCCGCGCGCGCACGCACGCACGCACGCACGCACGCGCGCGCACACACACACCCACACACACACACACACACACACACACACACACACACACACGTCCACGTCTGTTATTATGTCGATAAAAGGTAATGCACAACTTCAATGTATCCAATAGCACATAAGTACATGATGATAAGAGATATACCACGTTTCATAAATTCATAATATGTATTGACACACACCACTGCCGTGACGTCAGCAGACAAGCTGTTATATTCTGACGACGTCGAGTCAGCGAGTTTCTGGTTGTACTGACGATCTGTTATGCTGAATCTACCGTAGTAGCTGAACAAGTCAGTTTCTGTAATGAATCAGCACACAACAAATGACTCGATGCCGCAGTGTATTTTTATTTTTGTGTGAAATACTGAGTCGCTCATGATACAAAACTGTGGCAGAATAAAGCGGTGACATACAAACAAACACACATAAATGCATACGCCCGGTTCCGTGTGTTATTACATCACCGATGAACATAAATGTAGTGAGTTGATCTCTAAACTACTAATTTATAGTATAGTCACACCACACTATTAATTATTGACACCAGCCAATTCAATCTCAATATTAGGGACTGCATTTTCCATCTATGCAATATTTTGTCATTATGAATAGTCCAAACTAATTAAATATGAATGCGATGAACGCGAAATGAATATATCATAATAGATAATTTCGCTCACAATGTTTGTTCATGATATATATATATATATATATATATATATATATGTATATATACATACATATATATATATATATATATATATATATATATATATATATATATATATATATATATATTCCCTGTATGACGGTTTTTAGTCACGCACGTTGATTTATAACCGAAACTGAATGGGTAGATACATTGCCGGTCATCGCCTTTAAAATTACATTATTTTAGACTTGCATAACAGTCGTCTGCGACGATCGAGAGTAGTCACTATCACTGAGGGTGAATGGGTTAAACTAAGTCAGCACTTGTGCAAAATAAAAAAAATCAGTGTAGTATCTTTGCAGAGACAGCATAGTCGCGGTACACGTCATCCACAACAGACTAACTATGTGTGATAATGCGCCACCGTCGAACACAACTGTTGCTGATTGCGTGCTGCGAGTTGCAACGTAAAGTAGATTCCAAAAACTACTGTTGCGCATTATGTAGTGGACTCGAACCGTAGTCACTAACATTGTAGACTTACCAGAGTTTGTAATGTGTTGGTACATAACTAACGCAGTAAATTATTTGTACACTAATGGTGTATTATTTCATTAGTTACGGTTATACTAACTTGCACGTTTTAGATTTGTATTAGGCACACGATTTGGCACGTTTTTTTTAAACAAACAACAATTAATCATCATTAATTCAAGACATTGCCGCCCAACCATAAAATAAGCAGCCATACAACCGCACGTAACGCTGGCACTTGCATTACGCATCACTCAGCCTCACATTACTCTGCTACTTCACCATATATTACGCCGTCACTCGACCATGCAGTAAACTGTCACTAAGTTGTCACTTAAGCCATGTGTCAGTCAAACATTAATTTAGGCGTCATTTATAGTACCACATTTAGGCAGAGAATACATTGACACCAGCAAAATGGACAATCACGAGAAAAAGAAAAAGAACTAATAATACCGCTTTATAAAACAATAGTTAGGCCTCATTTAGAATATTGTATACAAGCATGGAGGCCATATCGCAAGAAGGATATTGATATGCTAGAAAGAGTACAAAGGAGAGCAACAAAAATGATACAAAAACTCAGGAATATTAGTTATGAAATGCGTCTAAAAGAATGTGGTCTAACAACACTAGAAACCAGAAGATTGAGAGGAGATCAGATTGAGGTTTTTAAAATATTGAATGGGTATGAAAATATTGACAGAAATATTTTTTTCACGGTCAAGGAAGAGAGAAGGACTAGAGGACATGGAGTTGCATTAGCAAAGAAGCAGTGTAGACTAGATATTAGAACATTTTCATTTTCCCAAAGAATAGTAAACGAATGGAACAAATTATCAGCTGATTGTGTAGGTGCTAGAAGTGTTAATATGTTTAAAAATAAAATTGACATATACCTAAGACGGGCAGGGTATACTTAGATAGATAGGTTGGACTCTCGATAAGCCAAACGGCTTCCTTGTCCACCTGCCATCTAGAGTTGATTCTCTAGGTGGCAATCTTGTTAAATCTTGTTAAAAAAACTCACTTTTTGCCACAACTGACTTTGGATCCACGGTGAAATTGCCGAAAGAGCCGTCGCTTGCCGCCTGCTTCACGGATTCTACGATTGTGTTGAGAGTTGTTGCAGCCGCTGTCTTCTTTACCGCAAGCTTGTAGTGAACCACGATACTGCCCTTACTGTATGAACATACATAACATTTGCTATAAGAACACACACGCACACGCACACGCACACGCACACGCACACGCACACATACTCGCTACAATAACACTGTGATATTCGAATATCTCATTTGATATGTAATTTATGTTGTTATTCATGTCTTGTCGCAAACCAGGGTTCATTGGGTTGTACTACAGCCCGCCTGCACAAACCATGAACGTGAGCGGAGTAGAACTACAACATTTTAGTAGTTGACTACTTCGCCAGTCGCTATTGCGTCAGCGGTGGGAACAGCGCCTATACCCGCCCCACTTTGAATACACGACTGGTAGGAATACCAATATAATGACCCATTTGCATCCTAAACATTGCATATAACACGAGCAGCGTGTGGCTGAAATCACCAAATTTTTTATCATATGACCGGAGGCAAATCAGTCTTCGCGAGCGATATTATTGGCCGAGGTTAAGACAGGAGTTTTATAGGCTGGTACTGACGTAATCAGACATAGCGACCGCTGGCGCGCGAGAATGTACCTATGCGATAAATGTATTATAATTATGCACATCCATACATGTTTGCGACCAAACAGTTAACAACAAACGCACGTACACGTATGCACAAACTAATATACAAAACAATGCATAGTTCCATATTTATTATTTAAACCTACACGAAATGTCTCTATTGAACAAAATTATGTCTGTGCAAAGTTTGTTTGTCAACGTTTCATGTTTTTAAACATACAGATAACAGGTATTTTTCAATTGCATTTTTTAAAATTGTAAAATGGTGTTCTGCGATCAGTTCTGAAAATATTACTTTGAAATAGCTCATTCGCACTCGCCCACTTGCCCGCATCCACGGACGCATGCATCGACCCACCATCCACACGCACTAGAGGTTCAAACAATAACACCCATAGAAATACCTGAAAGTGACATCAGTTATGTCAAAGTTGCTATCTCCTAGTTCTTTGTTGAGAACTTCCGTCAACTGCAAATAACAGTTATTAAGTTGATAACACCATGCTATGTCAGCTAACTATATTACAGTTTAAATTGCTGATAATTATACATGTGTTCAAATTAAACGTGTTCTAACGAAATGAGTTGTATGACTAATGAAGCGAGTTATTCACACCATTGGAAAGAAGATATATTACCTTCTCAAAAAGTGTAAAAATCATGGACCTATCTCACACATAGCCAAAGTTATTCGATACTGAAAATGTCTGGGGTAGAAATGTTCAAACTGAGAAAACCACATTTAAAGTTCGCGGTCACATAAGCACATGATCGAGTACGTCGTCGTTCCAAATCTTAAAAAATATTTAGTTTCTGTGTTAAAATAATATTTGCTATGTGCCTTGGTGTTTATCTTCACCTTTCTATAAGATTATCCACAGCTAAATTTAAGTTAACTTTTATAATGCAGTTGCATTACTGATTGCATAAATGCATGACTATGCGTAGAAGCATGCGTACAACGTTTTTAATAATACTGCTACTAACAATGTCGGGTCACAGTATAACCTGCATGTTGCTAACAATATGAAATGTAATTAATTATTACCGTCGAGACGACGTCTGTCTTCAGTTCCTTGTACGCATCTGACTGTTTGTCTTCGAGGTCACTCGTGTACGTCTTACTTGTCACCTTAATGGTGACGTCAACTATAGCTTGCTCAGTTGGAGGGATCACAGGTGTCTTTGTTGTTGTCATTGTAGACGTTGTCGTCGTCCGTGTTCTTGTTGTTGCTGCTGCTGTTATCGGAGAAGATGTTTGGTGTTCAGTTGAACTTATTTCGTGTAGGTTTCTCTCTGTGGTGCTCGCCGGTTCACCTCCATCAGTGTTAGCGTTTGCGTTTGCAGTTGTTGATGTTTCGTGTTCAGTTGAACTTGTTTCGCGTAGGTTTTTCTCTGTGATGCTCGCCGGTTCACCTCCGTCAGTGTTAACATTTGCTTTTGCAGTTGTCATTGCGTCCGATTGGGTGGATGTTTCTGTTACTATTTCTGAATATAACAAAGCAAAACATTCGTCTAAACAACAAAACTATACAAGATGGAAGCAGCATGCTATCACAAATGCATATGTTATAATTCCTGTTATAACTACTATCAAATTAATATAGATACGTTAACATCGTGAAATGAAGAGCGAAAAGCTGTATCACTGCGTGGCGGTGTGTACATATAACATTTAGGTACAATTATAACTTTGTAAAGAGTAGTATCAAATACCTTACACAACTGTAAACAATTAATTGCAAGATTATTTTATTTCACATCTACAAGTTGTACAAAACAGAACGAAGACATGTTGCATGCATTTTTTCCTGGGATACTCGAGTATCACATCTCATTCTAGCGATTCACCGTTAATAACGGTTTTGGCAAACTGAGCATAATTGCTATTAACTATTTTAGCAATCATAACGTGAAATGATTGCACTACGCATCATTAGATACTGTTTTCAGTCTTCTGATATAGAAAGGGCGATACATAAATAACAGAATTGCTGACCATTTTTACAGGTGTCTCCATCGAATCCAACCGTGCAGTTGCACGTGAATCCATTCACTTCATCGGAACAAGTGGCACCATTCTGACAGGGAGCGCTGCTGCATTCGTCAATGTCTATAATAATAATAATAGCAATAGTAATAGCAATAGCAATAGCAATAGCAATAGCAATAGCAATAGCAATAGCAATAGCAATAGCAATAGCAATAGCAATAGCAATAGCAATAGCAATAGCAATAGCAATAGCAATAGCAATAGCAATAGCAGCAGCAGCAGCAGCAGCAGCAGCAGCAGCAGCAGCAACAGCAACAGCAACAGCAACAGCAACAGCAACAGCAACAGCAACAGCAACAGCAACAGCAACAGCAACAACACCAACACCAACACCAACACCAACACCAACACCAACACCAACACCAACAACAACAACAACAACAACAACAACAACAACAATAATAATAATTTTGTCTGAAACCCTTCATAACATTTCACAATAATGTAAGACCATCTGTGTCTTTCTTTACCTGTTTTACAGATGATGTTGTTGTTGCGATTAAAAACTTATTAAAGTGCTGCTCGTACATTTAAGCAATTACCTATCTGCATTAATGCACACGGAACACAACCAGGTTTGTTTGTGAATCTTAGAGAACCACTTTTCTTTTGAACATGATGATAAAAATCCTAGTACCACACAAATAAGCGAACACATTACCGAAACGTCGCCCAATTTATGTAAACGTAGATACGTAGTAGACACACAGTTACTTTCTGAGTCTAAAAGCAAAACACTGCCAAAGGATATAGAGTAATGAAAGCACGAATATATGCTTAGAGCGAAGATCAACATTTAATGTTATACTTCAATCGTGCATTACCTGTTTCACAGTTGGTGCATGCGTTTTTGCCTGGGATACTCGAGTATCACATTTCATTCTAGCGATTCACCGTTAATAACGTATTTTGCAAACTGAGCATAATTGCTATTAACTATTTTTGCACTCATAAGGTGAAATGATTGCCCACCGCATCTATTATATACTGTTTTCTATCTTGTAAAATAGGAAGGACGATACATAAGTAACAGAAATGCTGACCATTTTCACAGGTGTCTCCGTCGAATCCAACCGTGCAGTTGCACGTGAATCCATTCACTTCGTCGGAACAAGTGGCGCCATTCTGGCAGGGAGCGCTGCTGCATTCATCGATGTCTGTAAAACGACCCGATTTGTATAAGATACCCTATGCCAATTTACTGACAAGGTAAAACAGTTTTTTTTCAGTGAAAACAGTTTAAAGTGAAACAAATTCTGGTTGATAACATTATACATATACACTAACACGCACGCATTTTTAGACGGTAAGAATATTGTACATTAAGAAACACACGAAATCTCAAGCTGATGAACATAAGAATCCAAAATAATTGAGCATGGTAGCAGAGTCCAAGATGTTTTATTTGCAGATGTGTTACACAAAATGTGATGTTAAAGGATTTATTATAAAAATGCGGGATAATCAAACAGCAAGGCGGCATTCATTGGAAATAGGAAGGACGATACATAAGTAACAGAAATGCTGACCATTTTCACAGGTGTCTCCGTCGAATCCAACCGTGCAGTTGCACGTGAATCCATTCACTTCGTCGGAACAAGTGGCGCCATTCTGGCAGGGAGCGCTGCTGCATTCATCGATGTCTGTAAAACGAACCGATTTGATGACGATATCGTATCATTCGTATGCCAATCTCCTGAACATTTAAAACAGGTAGGCGGTTTAAACCGAACCAATTTCTGGTTGATAACATTCTACATGTACACGCACGCATTTCGAGAGGGTAACAATAGTGTATATTAAGATACACACGAAGCCTCTAAGAAGAAAAAAAAAATTATATCATTCTTTTTTCGTTTTCAGAAAACAAGTGCTCGTGTTTTTCAACCTCACAGTTAAATGAAGCTGATGGATATAATAATCCAAAATAATGGAGCACGGTAGCAGAGCAGAGTCCAGTCCACCTTTTTGCAGATGTGTTACACAAAATATGATATTAAAGGATTTATTATCTCTTTAAAGCTGTCTACCCTCCTTAGATTCCTAGCACCTTCATCCATTCGTCGACGACTCGCGCATTATTATACAAAAGATTGCTCAATCGCTTGGTTTTGTCGCATCACTGAGTTCGATCTTCGAGGATATTGGTGCATAAGAAGTCATTATTATTATTATTATTATCAAAATGCGGGATCATCAAACAGTGTGTGCCGTCACCCCGCGTAGCTGTATGTATAGCAATTCATGGGTCAAAAAAGGACATATCACGTTTTCACAAAAGAGTGGATTATGTTTATTATATCCTGAATAAATTTACAACATTTCACAATAATGTAAGGCCATCTGTGTGTCTCTACATGTTTTACAGATGGTGCCGTTGTTGCGATTAAAAACTGACTAAAGTGCTCCTCATACATTTAAGCAATTACCAATCTGCATTAATACATATGGAGCACAACCAAGTTTTTTTCTGAATCTCAGAGAACCGCTTTCCTTTTGCACATACAGTAAACATGATGATGACAATCCTAATACCACACAAATAAGTGAAGACATTACCGAAACATCACACAATTTATGTAAACGTCCATACATGGTAGACATAATTATTTTCTGAGTCTACAAACAAAACACTGCTAAACGATGTAGAGTTAGGAAAGCATGGATACATGCTTAGAGCGAAAGTCAACATTTAATGATATACTTAAATCGTGCTTTACCTGTTTCACAGTTGGTGCCGCTGTAACCAGGCTGACACTGACACACGTATTTATCTGCACCGTCTTGGCAGGTCGCTCCGTTCACACAGGGACTACTACTGCAGTCGTCGTAATCTATCGCACAGTCACCACGTTAACATACTATAACCATGTCCATCTATAGCTATTATAAACAGTGTTGGTATTCCAGTGATCAGCAGTGAAAGGTGAAAGAACTGACTACATTAATTGGATAACATGTTAACTATTAGTTACTGAATCAATTGGCTGAGAGTATAAGATTTCTTTTTCAATGATGGCGATAACGTAGCTAAGTAAGGGTGGCTACTCGCATGTTGTATTCTGGCCTGTAGTACGGATGGTGTACTTTATCTGCTAATGGTTGGGCACAATACTGCAATGGCCATTAACGTGCCATTGCGTTGCGGCTCTTTTATTACTGTTATAACATTCGGACGAGTTCTCCTGCTCTGACATAGCCCAAAAATTCCCATCTCCCAATCAACTAAGATGCAGGTATTGTCATGAAGTATAATACTATGTGAATACTGCGGACCACCCCATTCGTCATATGATACCAATATATGCTATTTTTTCATCATACACTTCTAAACATAACTAAATATAAAACTATCAGCTGGACAGGTCTTGCATGTTATCTACGTTATCATTCTTACCTTCTTCGCAGTTCCCTCCGGTGAAACCACGCTGGCATCTGCAGCGATACCTATTCTCTAGGTCAATGCATGTGCCACCGTTTGTACATGGCGAACTGCCACATTCGTTGATATCTGAAACGTCCACGTGTAATTGTTTGGCTTGTCTTTAACCAACACTATTGTGAACAAACTAGCTTGCTAGCAGGGTGCTACAACGAATGGTATATTTCATTTAACCGAATCTGCTGCAAAACAGCAGAGTAACATTTAGTATTTTAATATAACAAATTATATAAAGCATACAGGTTTTTTGCAACATTATGTGCAATTGACACACACGCACGCGCACGCGCACACGCACACGCACACGCACACGCACACGCACACGCACACGCACACGCACACGCACACGCACACACATACACACACACACCCACACACCACACTGGACAACAGCATTATTTGAACTATTTATTTAACTATAAGCCTGCGTTGATATTGCCAAACAAATGTACATGATTTGATATTACAGGAAGGCGTTAGATGAATGATTGATTTATTAGTTTGACCTAATAAAGGAAACCTATCACATACCTGTCTCGCAGTTGTAGCCAAAATATCCATCTGGGCAGGTACACGTGTATGTTTTGTTCCAATTTTTACAATCTCCTCCATTCTGACATGGGTCATTCGCGCATTTGTCTAACTCTGGAACGTAACACGCGTAGGTTATATTGATTCCACGTTTAATATAATATATTTAATCCCTACACACGTAATCAATACTTTCTTCGGATAAGTGTACTTCAAGTCGACTACAGTGGCGCAGTTCTAGAGCGTCAAACTGTCAAACAAGAGAACCCAAGTTCCAATCCTGTGCTGCTGTGCTGAACTTAGGAAGTTTCTATAGTTCGTCACTCTATGTTGCACTGGTTAACTTAGCTATACTAATGAGTGGCTGACTATAGACAGTGGTGGACGAGTAATCTCTGCATATCAATTTCAGCATGGCTGAGTGAGTCTTTGAGGAGTCGAGATGATGTTCGATTGTACAGATCACACAAACTGTAAAGTGCACTGAGCTTCCTATATGACTGGATACTTATCTCTTGGTTATTTTAAACAATTGTTACCGTAATATATCAACTGCCTCAGTGCTTACCTATGCACACGGTGATGTTGCTCTGTGTGTATCCATCTTCACATTCACATCGGAATGTGCCGTGAGTGTTGACACAAGTGGAGTGTGTGTCACATGGATCGTTGTCGCATTCGTTGATGTCAACGGAACAGTCCCCTCCTTCGTATCCACGTGGACATTCCTCACACCCAGTGGTAGAATTGCATATCGTGTCTGCGGTCTTACAGTTACACAGCTTCAAACACTCGGCTCCCCACTGTCCAGCTGGACATGCTGCAGATAAAAATATAATGTCAGAAATGAGTAATGCTATGCAAGTTGCTGTTTTAAGTTATGGTTTATTGGGCGGTGAATTAGCGCACCATAGCAAAATTAACTTACATGCCTGGATTTTGTGTGTCAAAATTTGAACATTAGATTTTAATTAATTTACATTTTCTACAGCTCACGTGCATTCACTATGACATCACAATTTTGAAATACCAGTAGTAAAACCCTAGATCGATATATATATATATATTATATAATTTCAATCTAAAAATAAATAAGCTTATCTATTTTAGCTAATATATATATATATATATATATATATATATATATATATATATATATATATATATATATATATAATTATTAATAGAGAGGGGGAATGGAAAGATGGAGGGAGAGCAGGGGAGGGAGAGAGAGAGAGAGAGAGAGAGAGAGAGAGAGAGAGAGAGAGAGAGAGAGAGAGAGAGAGAGAGAGAGAGAGCGAGAGAACGCTCTTATTTAAAGTATTCATTCAGAACATCATAGATGGATATTTCGGGAACTGTCTGTGTGTTAGCGCTTATATAGTGCCTTCCGGAGTATTAATCCTAGTAAGCCATATACTCACGTCTGCATGTTCGCTTGTCATCATTCAGCAAGTAGCCATCATGACACGAACAGTTGTAGCTGCCGTCTGTGTTGATGCAGTTCGTATCGCATTCATTACTTCCCCCATCACATTCGTTTATATCTAAGCAATGACACAATGTGTGACGTTTAGTATTAATTATCGCTGTCAGATGTAACATAGTGATATATAAGACTGTGTTGACTATAACGTTGTCTTTGGTTTTTAAATTACTTTATGTTTACCATTGTTTTATTTTGAAAATAAAATAAATTACCGTTGCAATGTTTTTCGTCTGTGTCAAGCCGGTAACCGTCATTACAGAAACATTCAACTTTTCCAGATGATCCCGATTCGAAACGACAACCATGCTCGCAACCTAGGTTGGCGGCATTGCACTGGCTCTCAAGTGTTGCAACTAAAACAGATATATCAGCACATCTATATTACTGACACAATTACTGGTGGGGTTTAGACAATATTGTCAGCGTGGCTTTCCTTATTTGTGTCTATTCTAAATGTTCGCGTGGTTGGTTTATATTTCATATATAATGCATACTTTATAGCATAACTACAACACAATAACATTTTATTATAACAAAAACATCTATGTAAAATGTGCACACAACGAAAATCACTTGTTCTGTGAATATTTAGACAATACAGGAGAAGGCAAATGTGGCCAAAGAGAGCGTTGACATAACTAACTTTGTTCACAAGTGACACCGTCGTCGTTCAGAATATATCCTCCACTGCAAGAGCATGTGAAATTGCCTCCGCTGTTTGCACAATTCTGCTGGCAGCCAGATGACTTTTCAGCACATTCATTGATATCTGCAGCCAAGCCAACAGAACCATACCGTGATCAGTGCAAATTAACACGTTATACACAGTTCATACATGTTCTATCAGTGCATGTATACGAAAGAAATGTTGTTAGAAACTCTGCTAGTATACAATAGTCAGTTTCTTATCTCATAACACAATGAGCACATCCTTATATGTGCATCAATATCAGTGAAAAAACCCGACTCTCTTGTAAACAATTAAGCGTATAGTAATGTTTCAATTTTCACTTGCTATCTGATTTCATTAACAAACAATTTGACGAGCTCAGTATGATTATGATAAACTCTGCTGTATTATTAACTGCTATCGTAATACGTGTATATCGCTGTTGTACGTATACACACACGCAGGTTTCTTCACATTACTGATTCGTGTTCTGTTAGATAAGTCGTATCAATGGTACGAACAGCTTGGCGCATAGTCGGTTAGCGTTGTAGCTATCATACTGTTGTGGAACGTTACCTTGACATGTTCCACCTGTCTTCCTGTACCCCTTCATGCACATGCAGTGGAATGCACCAAGTGTGTTGACGCATTGCTCTATAGCGGAACACTTGTGTGCTTGATTGGCACATTCATCGACGTCTGCAGCATACAACGTCACAAACACATCAGGCGTTTCACTGGAGTGTACTACCCAAGAATGACAGTTAAGGGTTGAACTGTTTTGGAGGTCACTACTACGAAACTAGTTATATGTACAATAAGCATGCAAGGCATTACTTATCTTTTGAAGCAAATGTCAAGTATCAAATAACAGTTGTGTACAATTCGGAAAAAGGCATCGTTTAGCATCTGACAACACCAGTGTCATTGGTTATGAATGTTAATGTATTTCCAGGAAATAAAACAATAAATAGGCAACCGGAAATCATTACATATATATATATATATATATATATATATATATATATATATATATATATATATATACACACACACACATATATATATATATATATATATATATATATATATATATATATATATATATATATATATATATTATAATATGTTCTATTGATTTAGCTTACAATGATAAAACAAATTGGCAAAGGAATAATTGTTCTCTGCACATTTAATTCCAGGTAGTGTCTTAGTCCTAGACGTTCAATGCGCTCAATACGAACCAACACAAGTTCCGTCATCATCAGTGTAACCTTCCGGGCACTCGCTACATTCGTAGGCCCTGTTTCTCGCCACTTGTTCAGCTGGTGTCAGGTCGGTGCAGTTGGTATGTTCCGTACAAGGGTTGTCCTGGCAACCGTCAATGTCTTCTGTGCAACTATCCCCTGCAATCACAATGATTTGTAGAACACTTATTATTATGCCCACTCCAGACTCATTATTTATATATAGATACTCGATGCTGTTTATACACTATGATTTGTGTTCACCATGCAAATAATTTACATATGGAGTGCATTAGGCGAATTACAATGATTTCAAGCAAAATTCCAACGTTTTAGATTAGTAGAACATGCATATAATAGTTGTAGCTGTCTTTAATTGCAAAAAGTGAAAGTCTTTTACTTTATTTCGTACGTATTCATGTTTTAATTTTATCCGTTGGAATGATCCTTTTACTGTAATATATTTTATTTTGGTAATTAAAAGGCTGTCAGACAAAACATTAATGTTACATATAATCAAGGATATTATAGCTTCACAGCTATAGAATCCTTGATATAATCTATCACATTGCCAAGGGGTATCAACATTATAACAATTTTTAAATACATTTCATATGAATGAATGTGCTTGAAAGAATTATATCATACCTGTGTATCCTTCGTGGCATTTACACGCAACAATTTTAAATGTCGATGCTGTATTTTGCCCTTCTGCCAGCTCGCTGAATGTACAATTTCCATTGCTAGAGCAACTACACAGGTTGACGGTGACGACTGCTGTTGGTGCAACTCCTCCTTTAGGATCACTCGCGCTGAATCTGTAAAAATATGATCATTGTGTATTACTGACAACGTCATGGAGGCAGCACTAGTTATGATATCACCAGCTAGCGTCGTTGACAAATGTAACATAACAGAAGAGATAGAACGGCTAAAAGTTGGTGTCTCGTGATGCGTTCCTTGTTTTCCTTTTCTTGTTTTTCTTTAGGTGTTGACTTTCACAATATCAATGCTGACAGCCCTATACACAATTCCGCTGCATATATTTATCAGTGGCTGTGAATCTGTTTGCTTACATCTCCTGGTAGTTGTTATAGTACTTCACAAACATTAGTTGTTCAGCTTCTTATTGTGTGTCGAAGAATCGTTTTGTATTTTTTACATGTGACATTTATCGTGACAATGAGTTATCTGCGTACATAGTCCAGAGGTATATTAAGACAAATAGCTATTGCAGTTCGCTTCTAACAGTAATATTACTGGTAATGCCAACATTTTATTGCGAGTGCTTACTTACACTGATTTCGCATGTTGACTGTGAATATTTATTATTATTGTTAAATGTTGCCGTATGTTGAACAGAAAACAAAGTTATATTAATGTGTCAGACGAGGCAAACTAATGTTATTTAAACTGTTATGCATGTTATTGAATTATTTCCCGCATTGTCATAACACTGCAGCCAGTTGTCGAACTAGGAGCAATGTTAATGTATTAGCAACTAATCGTAGGCTCTGACAGATAATGTTAGTAGTAGTGCATTTATTCACTAGCATGTTATTGAGCTTGATGCGTGCCATATAGAAGCACGAGTCGTGTAAGTAAATTCGTCGTAGCCCACTAACAGCAGTGCTTTGGTGCAATAAAGTGTTCATGTCATCAGCTTCATTACGATATGTTCATGGTTTCCACGCTGCGGGGCGTCCACGTATAAGTTCCTGTCGTTGCGTTGAACTCTGCACCGGATGGAAGCTCCGACTCCAGACTCAATGTGACTACGTCCCCATCTTTATCAAGCGTAGCCACGTTTAGAATCACTTCCTTGCCAATTGTCGCATTTAGCTGCTTGGTCACAATGATTTCTGGACTAGTGTTAGCTGAAATATTCCAGAAAATAACCACTTGAAACGCATACGTACGCAAGAATATATATATATATATATATATATATATATATATATATATATATATATACATACATACAAAAACATCTATAATGCATCTAAATGACTACGATTTATAATCAATAAAAAATGTCAAACGCCACACTAGTCGGTCCTCGAATGCACTGCTTCGGCGAAACGAACTTTATTTGCTACCGAACTCAAATAAATAAAGCTACATGTACATACAGTCACTTCGAATGACTTTTTCATGCTGCTTCGACACATATAATCTCTCGGTGTAGCGATTTGAAACGTACCGCATAGGAAGTGTTTAGAAATTCCCAAATTCAAGGGAATACACCATTCCGAAAGTACCACATAGCGCCGTTTAAAACGTTTTCGTTTGTTATAAATATAGCCGTGCCCACTGGTCAAAACTATTCGATTTTGAAAAATTTCCAGGCTCATCAAATCATGGTAACATAACAATACTTATCCTCTAAATTTCTTATGTTTGGGCAATGGTCATTAAAGCGTTTAAGTCCCCCTTTCATGTGGAATGTTAATCCCGATATTTCGAAGTCAATTCTGTACGCCAAAAATTGCTGAAACTCAGGCTCAACCCCCGCCATCTCACGTCACTTGGTTCCTATCTTCGTTTACATTAAACAGCAATCAGCTTAGGTAACCGATTTTCCGCGACTTTATATACTTTCTAGATAAAGCCTTTTCTATGCCTGTGGATGTCTACAATGTTAAGAAGCACTCCATACAGTATGTACCCTGTCGTCTAGTATATATATATATATATATATATATATATATATATATATATATTATTATATATTCGTGTCATTATATGTGTTCGTGTCATTATATATTATATATATATATATATATATATATTATATATATATGTATATATATATATATGTATATATATATATATATATATATATATATATATATATATATATATATATATATATATATTACTGTTGCTATAATTACAATCTTGAAATTATTCCACAAACAATTTCCAATACTGATGTCCGAAAGACTCCAAATCTTGAGTAATTAAAACTGAGGCTATTATGGCCGATCAGTTGACCAATAACGGCCATCATAATACAGGCGGTAAACATATGGTATTATACATTGTAATTTGTTTTGCCTTCTGCGGTATCTTGTAGCGGCACACAGCTTGCTTTCAGGTAAACATACAATTAATCATATCCAACTTTAGTATACGGAAATTAATGTGTAACCCTCCCAAGAAGTAGAATTCTAACAAAACAGCCCACTAACATTGCTGTGGCATTTCAGCAGCTTTCGTGCGAATCTGTATATTCGTGGAAACAGACAGAACGACTGACAAACCGACAAACAGAGCCTAACACAGTGTTACAATGAAGATAATAGACAATTGACATCACGTGATTACCTAGTGTTTCAGCATCTTGTGTGTTTTTCTTGTTGGTTTCCAAAGTTGCTGCGGCAGCTTCCTCTTTGCCTGTAACGTAAACCATTGCCTGAGAGGACAGGGTAATTGTACAGTTTCATTTTCCGTACCGTGGGATTCTTCAGCAGTTTTATGTACATAAGTGTTTGACCTCTGGCAGCGCAGTTACACAAAACCTAGCAAGTGTATCAACCTTGTCATATTGAATGGATCCAGAACCATATAACAACAAATTAATTTTTACATGTTACATAGTACAATGACATTAAAACAGAAACAACAATTTGTCATATTCAATGTCATTATATAACATTTTAAAATTAATTTGTTGTTATATGGGTCTGCCAAAACTGGAACTAAATTTTAGTTTCTCTTCCGTGGTCGTTATTACAAATTAATTACAGGATCATCACATTTCAAAATACACATTTTCTTACCAGTAACAGCGTAATCAAAAATGCACTCATTGTTTCCTTTGCATGTGACCTCTGCCGTTTTTCGTTGGTCGGTAGTCATTCCATCAAGAACCTCTTGCAGGAAAAGCGGCGTAAAACCACGTCTGTCGAAAGTTTCAAAGTTGTTTCCGTCAAGATATTTGAAGATCGAGTCGGCCCTTTCAATGCGCCCTGAGACAAAATACACTTCCATAAACATATCTTTTCGGTTATAATCACTGGAAAAATATTGTTTAAACAATACTAGCAAATCATGATGCAAATAATGGTAATGGATGGAAATGGTTCATTGCCGTCATACAAATCAAATTATAACCGATGATGGTATAACTACAACGATGTCTTCCTTTTCCTCCTCCACTACTACTACTTCTAGTACTATTATTATTATTATTACCACACATATTAGTGCATTATCTACTAACATGTCTCTCCAAATTGAGTGAAAATCTCTCTCTCGGATGAAGCATTTGCATTAAGTGCTGGTTTGGAATCGGCAGGCTTTAAGTCGTCACTGGGGTCACCGTTGTATACACCCATCAAACCCTGCGTCTTGTCTTTGAAGTCAGACGGAGCTCCAACGGTGATGTCAAGTTGTTCAGCTTTTACTCCGACGGCCAGAGTGAAACCTGCCAGAAGATATCACGAGTAACAAGGAGTTGATCTGATACTTCAAGCCAATAGACTGACAATGATACTGTTTCGAACATAACAGAAAACTAATTATGCAGGCACTAAATCAATTTTACTGTGTCTTCTTCATAGAAAGGACATGTTATACAGGTTCCACGACCCAAATATGTAACATTCACATGCGGTATGCATGTTGAAATAAAAGTCTAATTGGCAGACCTGGACGGAATACAATGGCTACGTCATTAAACTATAAATTAACATATGCACTGTTACTATTTTCAGCTGAATATTGCCTTGTTTTTGTAAATGTTTTGTATTTTTGGTTATTTATATTTACACAACTCCTCCCACTTCTGGGTCATTTTAGTTACATTGAGGTATAACAAGTTGAATGTATTAAATTAACTACATAGCTAACATACTATAATTAAAAGAGCGAATGTACTACAAGGGATTAACTGTGATACTCTGATATGTGATAATAATCAGTAACCTCCTTGTACTCTCTGAATGTGTTCATCATAATGTAGTTGCCGTTTTACCTGACGAAAAGGAAACCTCAACAAACGTAGCAGATTTTCGTAACAAGGACACTTTGTCCCGAACAAGTTCGTCACCATCTGACGCGGTATTGAACCAATCTGTGGCGGGTTCTTCTTCGATATATATGATCAATCCTACAAAAGAAATCAATTTTTCAATGCAAACCGGAATCAAAAGTATATATTTCAAATACAATATGTCAAATGAAATACATTTATTTTGCAACAACAACGACGACGACGACGACGACGACGGCAACAACAACAACATAACGATATACATGCAAATGTTAAAACAATTAAGGGGTCACACAGTACGTTATATATCGTATTCCTGTGTACTGTGTAAATGTCGGAGCTGACAACAGTACGATGGGGAGATAAAAATGCTTGCAGAAATTATTTAGCATTAGAAAACATTTATAACAACTTTGTTCTAATTCAAGCACTCACACATATATCCACGCGCGCGTATATACTCACATTTAAATTGATTTTCAATATAATGCATAGATTGGAGATGGTCGCTCAAACTGTCTACAGAACCATAATATTTATGCTGTACGTGTATAATCGACAAGTTACTATGACCAGTTTGTAAGTAATGCATACAAATAGCGTTATTGTGCAACAAAATAATTCACAATAACTGAATGATGAGCTTAATCTCAATACTAGTGGTTGTTACCATCACGGGTAGTGTTCATTTGTGCATGGAATCTGTCCGAGTCAATATCCTGTGCTGCAAATGCACTGAATATCGTGGCCTGCATCTCCTTCCCATCGTTATCAAGAGCTCGCGCCGTGCGGCCTTGCAGGGTAAAGTTCTTGTCTGTTGTTACAATGAGTGTGTATTCGCCAAGTCCATTGAAAGTATAGTCAAGTCCATCTGTAGTACGGATATGAGGGTCGCCGCACATCCAGCCTGTATAGAAACGGAACAAATGAAGAAAGTAAATACACTAAGAATAAACTAGCAATACACTCTACGGCATAACATATAAAGGCATTCGTT
>OZ024855.1:47199351-47561851 GCA_964017155.1 Oasisia sp. SBJ-2009
TACAATGTCCTCACAAGTTGCACCATTCTCGCACGGGTTACGTTCACATTCATTTATATCTGTAAGGAAAAGTAAACTCGTTTGACACTAGAAAATGTCAAAGTGTCTAATATGTGTTGAAATGTACAGAAAATAATAATATTGATTTTATTGAGTGAGACATCAATGCTGTTGTTCATACTGCTTCACAATGAATAGGATACAGTGTTTGTAAGAAGGAAAAAGCTAAACTAAAATAACTAAATAAATAAAATACATTTACATACATTTATTTACATATTATATGTAATATATATATATATATATATATATATATATATATATATATATATATATATACATATATATATATATATACAGACATATATATATATATATATATATATATATATATATACATATATATATAATATATGGTATACTTATATACATAATATATATATATATATATATATATATATATATATATATATATATATATATATATACACATATATACACACATATATATGTTATATATAATATATATATATATATATATATATATATATATATATATATATATATATATATATATTACCAAATCATATCATTAACATCATATTATTAATATTTTACACAAAAAGTAATAAACTACAATTAATGTAAACATCAATACTAGGCCAACATGTATATGAATTTTTTTTTTAATAAAAATAAATATTAAAAATGATCAACTACTATAAAAGAATCCTGGTATTCCTCCGAGTTATGTAAATGCTAGTGTGAAAAGGTGTATTCAGCACATATTTAAATGAGTCCAATGACATTCGTTTTATGGTAACACTTAACGACAGAGCGTTCCACCCTGCTGCTGCTGGTGTATGAGCAAACATAAAGTCGCCGGCTCCGTTGCGTGGTCTCGGGACAACCAGAGCATATGGTTCAGCTGACCCAAGACGTCTGGCTGGCGTGTAAACACGCACAAGCTGCTACATGTACACAAGCGAACGATCTACGTGCAGTGCCTTGAATGTGAGCATAGCGATCTTGAAAAACATGTTTTGTTATATGTGACTCATCTGCACGAAACCAGTCGCTGGATATCGTTTTCCGCTACAGCCCAAAATGTATGGGACGGCTCAGAGTTACGATTTTCATTTTATTGTATTTCTGGCTTCTAATATATGTTTACTATTATATGGGAAACTGTAAGATGTGACAAGTTTACTTAAATACCTTATTAAAGCCAGTATTTAGAAGCTAGTAATTAAACACGGCGTCGCTGAACAAAAACAATGTCGCAATTAGCCCACTTCGCAGGCCCGCGCGCCATTGCTGTTCTTGGAAAATCCCCAACATTATGGGTATCACCAGAGAGAACGTCATCACTGCAATACGTCACCGAACATCTCGTTAACGTGGCTTTTGAATTCAACCTATCATGAGCGTCGGAAAGGAGGCCCCCGTAGTAAACAAACTGGCAAAGTTGCTATCACGTGGCCAGATCGCCGCTAACCATAGGCTGATTACTGCTCACGCATGTGCACCGGACGGTTTTAACAATTTGCGCGGCACTGAATACTACTCACTTTATCAACAATGGCAAGTGAAATCGCACAGCTCTTAAATACTTCGGGTGAGGACGCAGAAAAATTGCAGGATCTACTACTCGACTACGTACTGGACTTTGACAGAGACGGTGACTCGTCAACTGACAATGACGACATGGACTGTTCAGCGGACGGCGACGACGCCGACGACGACTTTGACATGACGAAGGGGGACTTTGACTCGGCAATGGACGCAGCGATGGCATTGCCAGAAGTCGTGATGGGCGACGAGAAAGAACGGCAAAAAGTGTCAGCTTATCGGTAGGTATTGTTGAATAACAAATCGATTGTTTATTCGTACCAAATAAAGTAAATCTAGCCGTAGGCGTAGTGCTGATAACAAGTCTGCGAAGCGGATGTGGCTATTGTCAACATGGTTGTTTACATTTTTTCCGACAGCTGTCAGTGAGGGACAGTGAGAGTGTGTGAGCTGTCATCCGTCTGTGTGACGACAATACGGATACACATCACTGGTATTACATTGTTACTTAAAAGTACAGTATTATCATAACTATACCCACTTGGAACAATGCATGTGCACAGTATTATGCCAGTATATTAACTATGAAACCAACTATTGTAGCTGTGTTGTTTGTGGTGCAGCTGTCACTGTCAGTATTTCGAAGGGGGACCATGCTTCCACTACTTCGGTGTGGAAGACATGATGAAGAGAACAAGGGACATGGCAGATATGGTGCCAAGTAAGTAATTGAATGTAGCACACGAACAAGTGTTCTTTATTCCATAGTGCAATAAACAGGAAAGTTTAGGATAATACAACTTGAGAGTTAGTAATTTATTAATTTTACAAATATTTGAAATTGTTGCTATGCAGGGGACCAGATGCTCATTCTACTCGGGAAGATATCGTGCTCGATCAACAAGTCAGTGATGACGTGTTGTTCAAGGAGACCCGCAGCTAGTCGACGGGAGCACCAGAAGACGGCATACTATGTTGAGGGCCAGCATATATGCCGTAAGACCTTTAAGTTCCTTCACGCATAAGTGCATGCATTATAGAAGACTTAGGTTACATATGTGTTCTTGAAATAAATGTGGATAAAACCGTGGTTTATGTGACTAGTAAATATAAACTGAGAAATGTACAGTGTGTTATTTGTAAACAGAATCAGCCAAGACCGTCTGACAGGCTAGCTGAAATGGTATGAGGATTGGTGCCGAAGGAAAAGAGATCTGGCGGACGGCGCAACAACACAAGGGCCCACTCTTTCGAGGACATCCAGCGGGCAGTGCCTTTCGTCTCACAGTACGCTGAGCATCATGCCCTTGTGTTGCCAGGCAGAGTGCCTGGCTTCAAGAGGGATGATGTGAAACTGCTGCCATCTGCTGAGTCGAAAGCCAAGGTCTATGGTCTCTACGCGACTACCATGAAGGATTCTGGTATGCTTATCAAAAGTACATACATGCATTTAAAACATGAAATATTAATAAATATTCAGTATGTGTTACATGTCTATTGTTAGGTTTTGTGTGTTTAAATGCTAGATTAGGTATTCTTTCATCATATAAATGGTGTGCTGTTTAATGTGTATCACTTGATGTTAGCTGGTGATTGTTGTTTATTATTTGTGAGAACAAATTTGTGAGACATTTTGTCATCTGTCTCCAGAGTTCCGTGTGATGAGCGAGTCAGTGTTCCGTGACACATGGCTCAAGTTGTTGCCGTACATCGTCACTGCCAAGCCGATGTCGGACCTTTGCTGGACCTGCCAGGCCAACAACAGCCTCATCTACCGCAGTGCCAACACCCCAGAGGCAGAGAAGAGTGACCGCCCCTTGCAGGAGGAGTTACACCTGCGGACTGTGCAGGAGGAGAGGACACTCTACACAGCCATGGTGGCCGAGGCAAAGGCGACCTGCCAGAGCCACCAGCTGAGTGATTTTGTCCACAGTGCACCCTGCAGTCGACAGGTAAAAAAGTTGTATTTTGAATGGTGGTCGCACAGTGGTTATAAGGCGTGCTGCAGCTTTCTGAAGTCGCTGGAGTCGAGCGGTGTTATTGTTTGCAGTACCGAGCAGCAGAGCATTGCAGTAGTCCAAACGAGAAGTTACCATGGAGTTTACCACATGTCCCGCTGTCGGCTTAGATAGGTACCGGTGAATCAATTCGATGGTATTCTGATGCAGCCAGTAAATGCTGATCGTACGTGACACTTGCGCGTTCATATCCTGATGTTGATCAAAATGGACATATAGTCCAATATATCTAATACAGTGTAATATGTTTCGCCGCACTGATTGTTATCGTTAATAACGTCGCCTCGCTGGACAACACTCGGTCGATGGCGACACTTAGGTAGGATTCCAGCCAACGTAGAACCAACCCAGCGATGCCGTAACGTCGTTGCGGCACTGAGTTCGGCGAGTACAACAATAGATAGGTATACATATAGATACCGCTCTCTCTAAATTTGTGCGTGCGCGCGCGCGTGCGTGCGTGCGTGTGTGTGTGTGTGTGTTTGGTGTGTGTGTGTGTGTGTGTGTGTGTGTGTGTGTTTGTGTGTGTGTGTGTGTTTGTGTGTGTGTGTGTGTGTGTGTGTGTGTGTGTGTGTATGTGTGTGTGTGTGTGTGTGTGTGTGTGTGTGTGTGAGTTTAGTGTGTGTGTTTTATTTTTTGGTGTGTGTGTGTGTTCGCGTGGGCGCACGAAATACCTGTTTCACAGTTTGATCCAGTGTAGCCATCAGGACACGTGCAGCCGTACCCGTTGATTCGATCGGTGCAAGATCCATTATGCTGACATGGAGAGCTGTCACACTCGTTGGTGTCTGTAAACAACACAGCATAATTAACCACATATAAAGAGACTGATTAGTAACTATAACAAGTTATGTTTCATTACAATATGTTGCTGTATTTTAACGAATAAATACCAAACATAACCTTTGTTGTTTGACCTACTTTCGCATAGCTAACACAATGATCGACGTATTCAAGAAGATGGTATAAAACATGGAATTGACTGCGTGAATTCAATAAGGGCCCAACTGCATAATTGTTCGATTTTCACTGTTTGCATGAATTGTAGACTTCTCATAGCAATATACCTGACTCTATTACAGACATGCCCAATTCCATTTTAAATCACACAAGCAAATGGCGTACATTACGTGATGAATTCAAGAAGGACCCAACGCCAGTCATTTGGCCCTTTTGAATTAACATAATCCACAGAGGACAGCACCAGTCATCTAACTCTAATAGGGATAGCACCAATTACTGCTATGATGAATGGGTTGCCAAATAACTGCTAAAAAGGAAATGAAAAAGTGGCAGAGAACAAAAGAAAAGGCCTGAAAGCAGAACATTTTGAAAATGCAGGCAAGAGGCTAATCTAAATGCCTACGCTACATTACACAGTAAATGAAAATGGCCTAAGTTAGGGCATTTAGAAAGTGTTTAATTATAAAATGGCCCAACTACGCCACTTAAGTGTTTTGTTCATGTTTTATGTGAGGTGATATTATTTTAAGTGTTTTTTTCATGTTTTATAAGAAGTGCTATCGTAACCATATTATTTTCTGGGATACTGGTAATAATACTGTACAAATAAAATATAACATATTGTAGACATTATATATTCAGGAAAATAAATACAATACATGTCCTCCTACAAAATTCTGTTCAATGGTATTGTGCCCTTCTTGGATTCACACACGGATGTGTGTGTGTGTGTTTTTGTGTGCGTGTGCGTGTGCATGCGTGCGTGTGTGTGTATTTTTGGTGTGTGTGTTCGCTTGGGCGCATGAAATACCTGTTTCACAGTTGGATCCAGTGTAGCCATCAGGACACGTGCAGCCGTACCCGTTGATTCGATCGGTGCAAGATCCACTATGCTGACATGGAGAGCTGTCACACTCGTTGGTGTCTGTAAACAACGTAGCATAATTAACCACAGGTACCGAGAATGATTTGTAAGTATAACAAGTTATATGTTTCATTACAATATATTGTTGTATTTTAACCAATAAATACCAAACATAACCTTTGCTGTTTGACCCAATTTCGTATAGCTAACACAATGACCTACGTATTCAAGAAGATGCATCTTTATAAATCATGGAATTGAATGCGTGAATACAAAAAGGGCCCAACTGTTTAATGTTTCGATTTTCACTTATAATAATATACCTGATTATATTACACACAGGCCCAATTCCATTTTTAAATCAAGCAAACAAATGGCGTACGTTACGTGTTGAATTCAAGAAGGAATCAACGCCAGAAAGTTTGCCCTTTTGAATAATCCCTAGAGGACAGCACCGGTCCTCTAACTCAAATAGGGATAGCAACAATTAGCGCTCTGATGAATGGGTTGCTAAATAACAGATACAAAGAAAGAGAAATTAAAAAGTGGTAAAGAACAAAATAAAATGCAGGAACGCAGAAAAAAAGAATATGTCAATGCAAAGGGAGTGAAAGTAATGGACAGACAAACATTTTGAAAATGTAAGCAAGAGACTAATCTAAATGCCTACACTACATTGCACAGTAAATGACCCTGGCCAAAGTTAGGGCATTTACAGAGTCTGTTTAATTATAAAAAGGCCCATCTCTGCTACAAAAGTGTTTTTCATGTTTTCAAATGAAGTGATATCGTAACCGTATTATTTTCTAGTATACTGAATATAATACTGTACACATAAACATATAACATATTATAGACATAATACATTCAGGAAAATAAATAGAAAATATGTCCTGCAAAATTGTGTTCGATGGTGTTGGGCCCTTCTCGAATTCACGCACGTGTGTGTGCGTGCGTATGTGTACCTGTTTCACAGTGTGTACCGCTATATCCGTCCTTACACCGACAAGTGTACTTCTGGAAGCTGTCTTGGCAGGTGGCACCATTCTGACATGGATTGCTGTCACACTGATCATCATCTGCACAAGTACATTACTTAAAATGACAACACCACCATCGTCTCAACAAGCACAGTAAGCTTTGTAACGGTGGTTGTATT
Organism: Oasisia sp. SBJ-2009; assembly: GCA_964017155.1. Taxonomy (NCBI): domain Eukaryota; kingdom Metazoa; phylum Annelida; class Polychaeta; order Sabellida; family Siboglinidae; genus Oasisia; species Oasisia sp. SBJ-2009. The sequence continues at coordinate 47,205,929 of OZ024855.1, forward strand.
AATATGTACAAAGAGGTATACATTGGAACGATAATAATGTGTACTGCACATTTAAAACATGAATAATGGTTGCCTGTTTAGAACACCAAGCATTCAGGAAACACAGCATTGGGTTGATCATATCTAATATAAAGAAACTATATTTGTTTCATTGATAATAATCTGCAATGACAGTACCAAACATGACATTCAAGTATATGAAACTAAATTACCCATTTCGTGATTTCCTGAATATTTTCGTAATTTTCCCAATTTTTTCAAGACCACGGGAACATCACATTGATATACGTCTGCAACGCTCAGTATGCCTTCTAGGGTTGTACTAAATTATGCAAATATTCGTGAAACCTCCGCGTATGGTGTCATGGGCCTCAGTAATATTTTGACACGTGCATAATAGTAAGTATTCGCTAATTGACGTCCAAAATGTTACTTCGTGGTTTATATGTAAACAAAATATCTTCATATAAACGATGTTTATCTTTTGACTAATGGTACGTGTTTTTCGATATTACCGCATGTACGACGAATATTTAAATAACAGTTTTGCTCGTTTGAATAATGAGTTGATTAGTATTCGTTAACAGACGTCCATCCATACCTCCGTCGCATTGCTTGCCGTGGAATCCCGTTGCGCACAGACACTTATATGCGTTTACTTCGTCTTTACAAGTTGCACCATTGGAGCACGGGTTGCTGGCACACTCGTCTAGATCTGGTAAAATGTACACATTAACCCACTCAGGTCATACCAATCAATGGATGCCTCTCACATTCAAGTGGCTTGATATTAATAACATCAGTTCGATAAGAAAGCAACGTATACATGTTTTTACATGGTAAACATTGTCAGTACACACATACCAAACATGTGCCCACATATGACTTAACAGTGACTTGTCATGAGAAGCCCAAACCGAAATAATAAAGCCTGAGTCTGGTATTTAATGCAGTAGTTCCTTATCAATACAAAAGCGAATACGTTACGTTGACACTGGCCGAAAATGCACAATTAACTAATCGTGGGAAACTTAATAGCTAAAATTCAATATTATTAAATTAATATTTAATAAATAATAATAACCTAATCGACTATTAATAAATAAATTAATTAATAATAAATAACAATAATCGACTCGACTATTGTAATTTGTTCTTTATATTGTTACCAAAAAGGACTTAACTTAAACTCCAACATATACATATACATATACAATCCCTGTATTAAACGCTTCACATTCCCATGTTCCATTGATCATATTTCCCTATCGCCATTCACGATTATGCTTAATAACTATCATCTGTCCATCTGACATATCTTAGAGCTCGGATTCCCGAGGAAATAAGCGAAATACAAGTTTATAATTTATATTACTAGTACGCCCCGATCCATATTCTTAATCAACTGTAAACGTGATTTCTATGAAAATGTATCAACGCTATTTGACAGCAACACGTACTTGTATCACAGTTTGTGCCGCTATATCCTTCGTCACATGTGCAACTGTACTGGTTCTCTTCGTCGTTACACATACCGTGTGCACAAGGATTGGACTCACATTCATTTACGTCTGAATGTTGAAAATAATGTAGTGACAAACTATTACGCTTCAGAAGTATCAGCATATAACTCAATGAGTATACCACACTATGCCAACAACGTCACACATAGATAAACAATGTTTCGTTGGCCACAAACAAAATAATGTTATTTTAATTTCTAGAGAAAGGTGGACGAATTAAAACAGAAACAACAGTGCACATATTGCGTAAATAACCGCTATGAGTATTTGACCATAATAAATGCCAAAATAATGTAATATAAGATGAATTGCTTCAATGCAATTGTTCACTAATAATATGGCCATCTGACATTATTTCAATACAAAAATATATACACATTTGGCCACAACGGAATACGCATTGTACATAGGGCCACATTATGATGATATTAAAGTAGTTTGACGGCTCACTGTACACGTTGCTTGAAAGCCATTGGATACATTCGATATTGCAATATCTGATATGATTGTTCATTTCGCATAAAAAATGACGCTACTGGAAGAACGTGCTATACGATACCCATAAGTAACAATTGATTACATCATACGGTTTTAACTGCATGTGTCTGCGGATATCACAACACTGCTTCTTACATTACACATTTTAACGCATAATTGCCATAAAAAATCAAATCGTGATAATTATACTGACGTTCCAACAATGGTGGCTCACAGCACTGTACACCAAGTGTAAAAACAGACGAGTCTTAAGCATAGTTTAAAAAAACAACGACGGCAGTGTTATGCACATTATATCAATGCATTTCCGACGTTAGTCCTCCTGGTGACAAACACTGTCGCTTCACCTGTTAAAGGTTTTCTTTGGGACACGAAAGGCGTTGTTTCGTGTTTAAACTAATAGTGAAAAAGATACTTTAAGAATATAAAACTCTTCGTAATGTACACAATTCAATTATTTGTATTAATATAACAATTTCACGTAAACCTATGCGTTAATTCTATTATAATTATGTTTTATTAACGACAAATGACCCTGATAATATATTTGAAAACTCCGCGTATACAGAGTTTTCAGTTTGAGTTGATCTGCGGATGTTATCCGTTTATTAGTTATATAATCCTGACAATAAGAGGAATGTGTACGTTAAACAGGATTTAAAGTAGTCAAAAGAATTCCTTGTCATTATAATTTGGGACATGAAGAAATCCCTTTTTTATTCCAAAGAATGTTGCTATGCAGCGTTGGTGATCAATAGCGCACCTGCATATTGCTGTTATATGTGTCTCCATCGTCTTCCCAGCATCAAATTGCTCACCACCAATAAATGCATTGAGTCAGTAAAACTAAACTTCATTGCATACTGTCTGCAGCTCGAGTTCCCTGAGCTGTTATGCCAAAATGTACAACTTGACTTCTGTTTTAGAGTCATCAAGGTTTAAAAGGTTAGTGGTTATCGACGTCCTGTTCTCCGTTATACACTTGTTAACATACTTGTAAACACACACGTGGGAAAACTCCTCGTAGGGTTTGCTGCGATGTATATTTGTGTGTAACTCAGCCACGTTGTGTACCACGCCCGGCTGAAAGAGTCATTTTTGCATAACAGTTCTTTATTTCACACAACGTTTGTCCTTGAAAAAAGTGTAACTGTGGTTACGCGAGGCACATTCCTGTCTTTCAAAGAAATGTGTAAGTCTGGGTATATTCATGCTCTCCCAATATCTTGGATTCGCTCACGTAACAGGTTAAAATGTACAGCTTTTGTCATGCCAAACAATACTTGTAATACAAAACAAGTATTGGCAGCATCGTGTGATGCCTGTAAAGTACCAACACCACACATCACTTGCATGATCTTGGCATTAAAAAAATTAAATATTTGTTACGTTCGATGAGCTCAGCAGAACTGCTACTACAGCTACGATCTAGTGTCGTCAACTGTTTTGCAAGTGGTGATGCAATAGTGATTTACCTGAGCATGTGCCGTCTGTTTCACGGTAGAATCCCTTCTTACACGTTCCGCAATTCTGCCGAGCGGTTTCGCACGTCTGACAGTTACCTTCGCCATCCTTACATGCTGAACAAGACATAGTCATCATGTTCAATATGCTACAGTCTGAACAATACTATTACTAATGTTCTCTCCAAACTACGTCTAAACAAACCGTAATACATCTCGGAATTATTCAATACGTTTAGAGTTCTAGACAAAGAAGAACATGGTATTGATCACTGCATACCTTAAAAACAGTAATATTGAGGAAGCAAGATTGACAGTTGACATGGAATCAAAGGGAAATGCTGGGGCACCAACTAAAGGTTTAGGATTTCATTGAAGTCTCCAAAATGTGAAGTATATTTGACTCCGCCAAAATGAAACTGATTTTACGTAGAATTTCACACACGGAAACCTATAAGGAGTGCTGTGAAGATTATTACAGAAAACCTTACAGGCTTTAAAGACACATGATTGTTCGTTTTCAAGACGGGCAACGTATCGTTATCTTGTATGTTCATGGTTAGTAATATTTGCACCGAAAAGCTATGTTGGTGTTAAAGCCCCCAAAACATTACATTCTGTCGTTACGATTTAATTTCAAAATAGAAATGAGATACTGTTTTCGTATCAGAAATATCCGAAACATGTCCAATTACCATAGCAATTTGTTCCTTGGTGGAAGTACCCGGCCTTGCATTCCGAACATGTTGCAGCAGTCCCATCAATGCATACAGTACATTCAGAAGAACATGCTTAAAAAGTAAAGCAACACATTGCCAAACACAGTAGGACTTTGGTCACTCCAACAATTCTATCATGTCGTCATGACGGCAAACATTGAATTATCTCAAGTGATGTTTCAACATAGACATGAGAAATATTGTAATGATTGAAGACGTTCAGCAAACTAGAGCAAGTATTTCATTGTATTGAGGCAGGGTACTTACAACGTAGCTTTTTAAAATCAATTAATAACCTCTATCTTCGAGTATTTATTTCATTGTTCTGGAAAGTGCTCTTCGTTTTCAACGATTTCTCATGAAGATTATTTCGTTGGAAACGTGGACTTACATAGCGACCGATTTAAAATGTAGCTTCGCTCGAACATTTTTGTGTAACCTTTGAAGAAAACGTCTTCTTTGCTTATAAGCTCTTTATATCACACAACATTTGTAAATATGTTATACAGATTCATATAGGTGAACACGTAATTAGTGGAGTGGAAATGTTCTTCAAAAAAGTCTAACTATGGTTATGCGTGGTACATTCCTGCTTTCCCAGTATGTTTGATTTGCTCACGTAACTGGATATATTGGCTAGATTGTGTCTCACCAAACAAACGTTTTATTGCCAGCATCGTGTGATGCCTGTAAAGTACCAACACCTCACATCGCCTGCTTGATCTTGTTATTGAAATATTTAATTTATCATAAATTCGATGTCCTCAGCAGAACTTCTACAACAGCCACGATCTAGAGTCGTCAACGGTTTGCAAGTGGCGATGCAATATTGACTTACCTGAGCATGTGCCGTCTGTCTCACGGTAGAATCCCTTCTCACACATTTGGCAATTCTGCCGAGTGGTTTCGCACGTCTGACAGTTACGTTCGCCATCCTTACATGCTGAAGAAGACACAGTCATCATGTTCAATATGCTACAGTCTGAACAATGCTATTACTACTGCTCTCTCCAAACTACCTTCCTCTCTGCGCTGGTACCTTGTTGGTTGTGAGGAGGCCTGCGTGCCTCAAGGACTCTGGGAGCTATACCGGCTTAAGCGTAAGCCCCTGGCACGTTTAACCAAGCCGGGCAGGTCTCAGCGGAAGGACCAGACGAAACCCAGCACCTGATCCTCCAGGTTGGAGGTTGGGCGTGGGGCTAACAACCCCACCCTATAAAATAAATTATGTTACGGAAACTACCTGGCAGTATGACCACACCTGCTGAAAGCCTACACCAGGAAGGCAGGTGTGCGACATATAGTCTGGTCGGGCGCAAAACTAAGATCAGCGTAGGAACATGGAATGTCCGTACAATGAAGGAGAGTTTGGGGGGAGAGGTAGTACCTTTGTAAACCCGGCAGCAGCATCTTTTGGAATGGACGGGAGCACTGGCCCTCACCTAACATCCAACTCTCACTTCTGGCTCCAAGAAAGCTGTTAGGGATAACAGTGGCCACACCCCGGTACACCGCTTCTGCTGGCGGGCTAAACGAAGTGAGGGGCCGATTAATCATCGGTGGGTGCAAGAAGGAGAAGGAAACTCTGATTCAAAACCTCCGCTGCCTTGCGGCTACAACCAGTCATGGAAAAGGCTTCAGGAGTAAACCTCGAGGATAAATCCCGAGTCGGAGTCCCTAAGGCAGTTCGTCGTTGTTTACAACTTCCTTCTGGCAGCTTCTGCGGCGGCGCTGGTGCCAAACTGTAATGGCCCTGCTGTTCCTTTGAATCCATCAGCGACGTGGAGAGGGGGGACGTGCTGCATGGACAACTGCCTGTCCTCCATATAACAACGCCCAGGCTTACATCCACCATCACTCACCTACACTCTCACATCCACACCACGGAGAGGACACTCCAGCTTCGCCGTCGGCGTCGACACAACACGGGGAGCAACATAGACCGTTTATAAGCTAACACTCATTTGGCGTAGAGCATGGCGCCAGGGGTTGCTCCCGAGGGTGGGAGGAATCTCGCATTCCATTGGACAGCTACCGCCCGCCTCAAGCTGGGCAGCCCCCAGCCAGTTGGGTGTTGTCCCGCCACGGTCTGTCTTCCTCATTGGGTGCTTGGGGATAGGACAACATCCGAATAGTAGGCCGTTACCGTCGCACCAGGCAACAAAAGAAAGTCTAAAACTGGGAATCTGGAATGTCCGAACTACGATGACCGCAATTTCTCAAAACCTTTTGGACATCAACGACAGTGGGAAGACAGCTGTCATAAACGACGAGCTAAAGAGAGTGAATATCGACATACCACGTACAAATGTGAGCTTTGTGGCAGAGACTGCTACTCCCACATTGGACTTTATAGCCACAAACGACGCTGCTCCAACCGAGCTACCTGAGGATGTACTCCATGGTCGACCCTGACCGATGGATGCCTATGATGATGATGACGACAATGAATGAGGCCTCATAGTTAGCACAAGTCATCCGCGAGATGAAAAGATACAGACTGGACATCCTAGGGGTTAGCGAGTGTCGATGGACTGGGTCCGGGCGACAGGTGACCCATGCTGGTTCAACAATACTATACTCAGGACACGAGGATACACATCCGTGGTGTAGCCCTTGTAATCTCCAAGCACAAGGCCAACACCTTGCTGGAATGGGAACCGTTCAGTGATAGGATAATGAAAGCACGCTTCAACACCAAACACTGCAAGCTTACAATCATTCTGTGTTACGCCCCAACCAATGAATCTGACAAAGAAGACAAGGAAGACTGGTACGAACAACTGCAACAAGCAGACGCCAAAGTGCCACAACATGACATGCTTCTGATCATCGTAAACATGAATGCCAAAGTTGCTTCTAAAAACTCCAACTGCGAAAGAGCCGTTGGAAAACATGGTTGTGGCGTGATGAATGACAATGGTGAATGCCTTGTTGACGTCTGGTTGAATAACAACTATGTAATTGGAGGTACTTTGCACACCGACCACAATATCATCAATGGAAAATGGCGTAGATCCCTTCAAAATGTGAGAGAGTTTGCCGTGAAGCTGACATTTATAGCAATCACTATTTGGTAAACGCACGCGTCAAGTTGAAGCTTCACAAAGTGGTACCAGAGAGTCAGCGCCGTAAACAATTAGATATCACAAGACTCGCATGCCCAGTCACCAAATGGGAGTTCGTTTTGGAGCTGAGGAACCGCTTCAGTGCATTAACAGACACATCAGAGGAGACTGACCACGACGCTACCAACAAGACACCATCAAGAAGACCTATGTCGAACTAGCTACCAAAACACCGGAAACATGGAAAAAGATTGAGGAGCGGAAACAACTCAAAATCAAGATGCTGAGTACCAAATCAGCGAGACTCCAAAAACAAGTTCAAGAAGCATACAAAGGCAAAGACAAGGAAGTGAAGAAGAGTGCCAGGAATGACAAAAGGGCCTACGTAGAAGGGCTAGCAGCAGAAGCTGAGAGTGCTGCAACAAGAGGTGAGCTGAGGACTGTCTACACGATCACCAAACGTCTCTGTGGTAATTACACTACTCACTCTGCCCCTGTGCAAGGCAAAGATGGCAGCACTATTACAACTGAACGTGCACAAGCTGATAGATGGGTTGAATATGTATGTGAAGTCTTGAACCACCCTCAGCCAGATGAACCCACCGACCCCCCACCAGTGCCAGATGACCTCAACATCGACACCAGTCCCCCAACAGAAGCGGAAGTTAGAAATGCCATCAAAGCTATGAAGAGTGGAAAAGCCCCAGGCGTGGACTCCATTCATGCTGAAATATTGAAGGCCGACCTCAGTACAGCTACAAGAGTCCTGACTAACTTGTTCGACACAATTTGGGACAAAGAGACTATCCCAAGTGACTTGGACAAAGGACTAATTATAAAGATCCCTAAGAAAAGCAACCTCCAAGTCTGTGACAATTGGCGAGGAATCACACTCTTGTCCATCCCCAGCAAAATCTTCTGTAGAATCCTTCTTGTAAGAATCGATACATTTATTGACAAGAAGCTGAGGCAATAACAAGCGGGATTCCGGAAGAGAAGAGGGTGCACTGATCATATCTTTGCATTGAGAAACATCATATATCAACTTCATTGATTTCAAAAAGGCCTTTGACAGTATTCCACCATGACACCCTGTGGAACATCCTAAGACCCAATGGAGTACCTCTAAAAATTGTTTCAATGATAGAGACGTTCTACAACCACTTTAAGTGCAGTGTCATCCCAGTAATACATCCTCTGAGTGGTTCCCAGTGAAATCGGGTGTTAGACAGGGACGTATCCTATCGCCCATCCTCTTCTTGGTCGTCATCGACTGGGTTATGCGGAAAACTACGTCACAAAAACCCTGGGGTATCCAGTGGACTCTCTTTTAGTTAGAAGACTTCAACTTTACTATCAGTAAAGCTTGACCATCTGAAGGAAAAAAACTGATAGATTAGAGAGATATGTAAAGCAAACTGGGCTTACCATCAATACATCCAAGACAAAAGTGATGAGCATCAACACCACACCAACCGCACCTGTTACCGAAAATTTTGAACCACTTCAGTTTGAACAGGACTTTACTTACCTGGGTAGTCTCATCAGCAAAGACAATGGAGGTCAAAAAGACATCGACGCAAGACTCGGTAAAGCCCGCTGTTCTTTCGCCAAACTGCAGAACATTTGGAAGTCTAACCAGTATACCACCAAAACAAATATAAGACTTTACAACAGTAATGTGAAGTCCATCCTACTATATGGCTCAGAGTGCTGGCGAGTGGTTAAAGGGGACGTGGCAAAGATCGATGCGTTCCACAATGGATGTCTGAGAAAGATCTGCCGAATAATCTGGTCAAATAAAATGTCCAACGTGGACCTCTATAAGAAAACGGATTGCAACAGTGCTGTCCTCGAAATCAAACGCCAACGACTGAGATGGCTAGGACACCTCCTGCGAATGCCCAAAGACAGCATCCCCAAAGCGGCACTGAGATGGACACCACCTGGAAAAAGGAAGCGAGGACGGCCAAAGATGACATGGCGATAGACGGCAATGGCCGAGCTGAAAGAGATGGGGCTCTCATGGGGTGAGGTTCAGGCCACAGCAAGAAATTAGGTAAGTCTCCAAACTACGTCTACACAAACCGCAATACAGATCGGAATTATTCTATATTTAGAGTTCTAGATCAAGAAGAACATGACATTGAAAACTACATACCTACAAAAACCCCAGTCACATTTAAGAAGCAAGATTGACAGTTGACACGGAATCAAAAGGCAATGCTGGGAAACCAACTAGAGGTTTACGATTTGTATGAAAGTCTCGAAAATATCAACTATATTTGACTCCTCCGATATGAAACTTATTTTAATTAGAATTTCACACACGGAAACTTATAAGAGTGCTGTGAAGATTATTACAGAAAATATTTCATCTTCAAAACGGACGTGTCATTATCTTGTATCTATATGGTTAGTTATATCAGGACCGAAAATAAATGTTGGTGTTATAGCCCGCAAAATAGGTTATGACTCTGCCTTAACACAATATATATCAATTAAAACTTTACATTCTGTCGTTACGATTTATATTCAAAGTAGAAATGAAATACTCTTTTCGTATAAGAAATATACGAAACATGTCAAATTACCGTAGCAATTTGTTCCTTCGTGGAAGTACCCTTCCTTGCATTCCGAACATGTTGCAGCAGTCCCACCAGTGCATGCATTACATTCAGAAGAACATGCTGAAAAAGTTAAGCAAACTATTGCCAAACACAGAAGCACTGTGGTCACACTAATAATTCTGTCATGTCGTCAAGACGGTAAACATTGCATTATCCCAAATGATGTTTCATCATATACATCAGATATATGGTAATTACCGAAGACTTTCAGCAAACTAGAGCAAGAATATCATTGTATTGAGTCAGGGTACTTACAATGTGCCTATTTAAAATCAATTAATAACCTCTATCTTCGACTATTTCTTTCTCTATTCTGGAAAGTGCACTTCGTTTACTACGATTCACATAACGATTATTTCGTTGGAAACGTGGATTTTGATAACGACCGATTTAAAACGTAGTTTTGTTCGCACAAGCGAATTTCCAGCGGCATTGTTGTGTAACATTTGATGAAAACGTCATTCGTTGCACATATGGTCTATATATCACACAACTTTAGTGAATATATTATACAGATTCATAAAGGTGTATAAGTAACTAATAGAGTGGAACTGTCGTTCAAACAAATGTGTAAATGTGGTTATACGTATTACATTCCTACTTTTGTAATATCTTGGATTTACTCAATTAACTGGTTATCAAGCCCAGCTTCTATCTCACTAAACAATATTTCTATTGGCAGCACCGTGTGATACCTGTGAAGTGCCAACACCACAAATCACTTGCATGATTTTGGCATTGAATATTTTTGTTACGTTCTATGTCGTCGACAGAACTGCTACAACAGCCACGATCTAGTGTCGTCAACTGTTTTGCAAGTGGCGATGCAATAGTGATTTACCTGAGCACGTGCCGTCTGTCTTAAGGTAGAATCCATTCTTACACGTTCCGCAATTCTGCCGACCGGTTTCGCACGTCTGACAGTCACCTTCGCCATCCTTACATGCTGAACAAGACATAGTCATCATGTTCACTATGCTACAGTCTCAACAATACTATTACAACTGCTCTCTCCAAACTACGTCTACAAAAACCATTATACAATTCGGAATTATTCAATACGTTTAGAGTTCTACACCAAGAAGAACATGGCATTGACCACTGCATACCGTCAAAAAACCCAGACATATTGAGGAAGCAACATTGACAGTTGACACGGAATCAAAGGGCAATGCCGGGGCATATATATATGAAACTGGATTTAAGTAGAATTTCACAAACGGAAACTTATAAAGATTGCTGTGCAGATTATTACAGAAAACATCACAGGCTTTAAAACACCTGATTGTCCGTCTTCAAAACGGACAACGTGTCACTCACTATCTTGTATGTATATGGTTAGTTATATCAGGACCGAAACGTTATGTTGGTGTTAAAGCCCCCCAAGTAGAATAAGGCTATCTCTTCACACAATATATGCCAATTAAAGAAATCATTACGTTCTGTCGTTACGATTTATTTTCAAAATGGAAATGAGATACTGTTTTCGTATCAGAAATATCCTAAACATGTTCAATTACCATAGCAGTTGTCTCCTTCGTGGAAGTACCCGGTCTTGCATTCCGAACATGTTGCAGCAGTCCCATCAGTGCATGTCTTGCATCCAGTAGCACATGCTGAAAAAGTAAAGCAAATTATTGCCAAACACAGAAGCACTGTGGTCACTCTAATAATTCTATCATGTCGTCATGACGGTAAACATTGAGTTATTCCAAATGATGTTACAACATAGGCATGACATATATCGTAATTACTGAATACGTTCACCAACTAAAGCAAGAATATCACGTTATTGTATTGTGGCAGGGTATTTTCAACGTGTCTTTTTAAAATAATTTCTTTTTGTTTCATAGCGACCACTGTAAAATGTAGTTACGGTCTCACATGCGAATTTCCAGCGGCATGTTTGTGTAACCTTCAAAGAAAATGTCATTCTTTGCACAAACATTCTCTATTTCACAGAACGTTTGTAAAAATGTGATTCATATTCATAGAGGTGTATACGTAATTAATGGAGTGGAATTGTCCTTCAAAAAATGTGTAACTGTGGTTAGGCGTTGTACATTGCTGCTTTTCCAATATCTTGAATTTGCTCACGTAACTGGTTATGATGGCCAGCTTTTGTATCACGAAACAATATTTCAATATATGTATTGGCAGCATCGTGTGATGCTTGTAAAGTACCAACACCACACACCACTTGCATGATTTTGGCATTGAAATGTTTTTAATTTTTGTTAAGTTCTATGCCGTCGGAAGAACTGCTACAACAGACACGATCTAGTGTCGTCAACGGTTTTGCAAGTGGCGATGCAATAGTGATTTACCTGAGCACGTGCCGTCTGTCTTAAGGTAGAATCCATTCTTACACGTTCCGCAATACTGCCGACCGGTTTCGCACATCTGACAGTCACCTTCGCCATCCTTACATGCTGAACAAAACATAGTCATCATGTTCACTATGCTACTTTCTCAACAATAGTATTACTACTGATCTCTCCAAACTACGTCTACGTACAAAAACCATAATACAATTCGGAATTATTCAATACGTTTAGAGTTCTACGCCAAGAAGAACATGGCATTGGCCACTGCATACCGTCAAAAACCCAGTCATATTGAGATAGCAACATTGACAGTTGAAACGGAATCAAAGGGCAATGCCGGGGCACCAACTAGAGGTTGAGGGTTTTATGGAAGTCTCAAAAATGTCAAGTATATTTGACTCTGCCAATATGAAACTGCATTTACGTAGAATTTCACAAACGGAAACTTATAAGGAGTGCTGTGCAGATTATTACAGAAAACATCACTGGCTTTAAAAACACTTGATGGTTCGTCTTCAAAACGGACAACGTGTCACTATCTTGTATGTATATGGTTAGTTATATCAGGACCAAAACGTTATGTTGGTGTTATCGCCCCCCATGTAGAATAAGGCTTTCTCTTCACACAATATATGCCAATTAAAGAAATCATTACGTTCTGTCGTAACGATTTAATTTCAAAATGGAAATGAGATACTTTTTTCGAATCAGAAATATCCTAAACATGTCCAATTACCATAGCAGTTGTCTCCTTCGTGGAAGTACCCGGCCTTGCATTCCGAACATGTTGCAGCAGTCCCATCAGTGCATGTCTTGCATCCAGTAACACATGCTGAAAAAGTAAAGCAAATTATTGCCAAACACAGAAGCACTGTGGTCACTCTAATAATTCTATCATGTCGTCATCAGGGTAAACATTGAGTTATCCCAAATGATGTTTCAATATAGGCATGACATATATCGTAATTACTGAAGACGTTCACTAACTAAAGCAAGAATATCATGTTATTGTACTGTGGCAGGGTATTTTCAACGTGTCTTTTTAAAATAATTTCTTTTTGTTTCATAGCGACCACTGTAAAATGTAGTTACGGTCTCACATGCGAATTTCCAGCGGCATGTTTGTGTAACCTTCAAAGAAAATGTCATTCTTTGCACAAACATTCTCTATTTCACAGAACGTTTGTAAAAATGTGATTCATATTCATAGAGGTGTATACGTAATTAATGGAGTGGAATTGTCCTTCAAAAAATGTGTAACTGTGGTTAGGCGTTGTACATTGCTGCTTTTCCAATATCTTGAATTTGCTCACGTAACTGGTTATGATGGCCAGCTTTTGTCTCACGAAACAATATTTCAATATATGTATTGGCAGCATCGTGTGATGCTTGTAAAGTACCAACACCACACACCACTTGCATGATTTTGGCATTGAAATGTTTTTAATTTTTGTTAAGTTCTATGCCGTCGGAAGAACTGCTACAACAGACACGATCTAGTGTCGTCAACGGTTTTGCAAGTGGCGATGCAATAGTGATTTACCTGAGCACGTGCCGTCTGTCTTAAGGTAGAATCCATTCTTACACGTTCCGCAATACTGCCGACCGGTTTCGCACATCTGACAGTCACCTTCGCCATCCTTACATGCTGAACAAAACATAGTCATCATGTTCACTATGCTACATTCTCAACAATAGTATTACTACTGATCTCTCCAAACTACGTCTACGTACAAAAACCATAATACAATTCGGAATTATTCAATACGTTTAGAGTTCTACGCCAAGAAGAACATGGCATTGGCCACTGCATACCGTCAAAAACCCAGTCATATTGAGATAGCAACATTGACAGTTGAAACGGAATCAAAGGGCAATGCCGGGGCACCAACTAGAGGTTGAGGGTTTTATGGAAGTCTAAAAAATGTCAAGTATATTTGACTCTGCCAATATGAAACTGCATTTACGTAGAATTTCACAAACGGAAACTTATAAGGAGTGCTGTGCAGATTATTACAGAAAACATCACTGGCTTTAAAAACACTTGATGGTTCGTCTTCAAAACGGACAACGTGTCACTATCTTGTATGTATATGGTTAGTTATATCAGGACCAAAACGTTATGTTGGTGTTATCGCCCCCCATGTAGAATAAGGCTTTCTCTTCACACAATATATGCCAATTAAAGAAATCATTACGTTCTGTCGTAACGATTTAATTTCAAAATGGAAATGAGATACTTTTTTCGAATCAGAAATATCCTAAACATGTCCAATTACCATAGCAGTTGTCTCCTTCGTGGAAGTACCCGGCCTTGCATTCCGAACATGTTGCAGCAGTCCCATCAGTGCATGTCTTGCATCCAGTAACACATGCTGAAAAAGTAAAGCAAATTATTGCCAAACACAGAAGCACTGTGGTCACTCTAATAATTCTATCATGTCGTCATCAGGGTAAACATTGAGTTATCCCAAATGATGTTTCAATATAGGCATGACATATATCGTAATTACTGAAGACGTTCACTAACTAAAGCAAGAATATCATGTTATTGTACTGTGGCAGGGTATTTTCAACGTGTCTTTTTAAAATAATTTCTTTTTGTTTCATAGCGACCACTGTAAAATGTAGTTACGGTCTCACATGCGAATTTCCAGCGGCATGTTTGTGTAACCTTCAAAGAAAATGTCATTCTTTGCACAAACATTCTCTATTTCACAGAACGTTTGTAAAAATGTGATTCATATTCATAGAGGTGTATACGTAATTAATGGAGTGGAATTGTCCTTCAAAAAATGTGTAACTGTGGTTAGGCGTTGTACATTGCTGCTTTTCCAATATCTTGAATTTGCTCACGTAACTGGTTATGATGGCCAGCTTTTGTCTCACGAAACAATATTTCAATATATGTATTGGCAGCATCGTGTGATGCTTGTAAAGTACCAACACCACACACCACTTGCATGATTTTGGCATTGAAATGTTTTTAATTTTTGTTAAGTTCTATGCCGTCGGAAGAACTGCTACAACAGACACGATCTAGTGTCGTCAACGGTTTTGCAAGTGGCGATGCAATAGTGATTTACCTGAGCACGTGCCGTCTGTCTTAAGGTAGAATCCATTCTTACACGTTCCGCAATACTGCCGACCGGTTTCGCACATCTGACAGTCACCTTCGCCATCCTTACATGCTGAACAAAACATAGTCATCATGTTCACTATGCTACATTCTCAACAATAGTATTACTACTGATCTCTCCAAACTACGTCTACGTACAAAAACCATAATACAATTCGGAATTATTCAATACGTTTAGAGTTCTACGCCAAGAAGAACATGGCATTGGCCACTGCATACCGTCAAAAACCCAGTCATATTGAGATAGCAACATTGACAGTTGAAACGGAATCAAAGGGCAATGCCGGGGCACCAACTAGAGGTTGAGGGTTTTATGGAAGTCTCAAAAATGTCAAGTATATTTGACTCTGCCAATATGAAACTGCATTTACGTAGAATTTCACAAACGGAAACTTATAAGGAGTGCTGTGCAGATTATTACAGAAAACATCACTGGCTTTAAAAACACTTGATGGTTCGTCTTCAAAACGGACAACGTGTCACAATCTTGTATGTATATGGTTAGTTATATCAGGACCAAAACGTTATGTTGGTGTTATCGCCCCCCATGTAGAATAAGGCTTTCTCTTCACACAATATATGCCAATTAAAGAAATCATTACGTTCTGTCGTAACGATTTAATTTCAAAATGGAAATGAGATACTTTTTTCGAATCAGAAATATCCTAAACATGTCCAATTACCATAGCAGTTGTCTCCTTCGTGGAAGTACCCGGCCTTGCATTCCGAACATGTTGCAGCAGTCCCATCAGTGCATGTCTTGCATCCAGTAGCACATGCTGAAAAAGTAAAGCAAATTATTGCCAAACACAGAAGCACTGTGGTCACTCTAATAATTCTATCATGTCGTCATCAGGGTAAACATTGAGTTATCCCAAATGATGTTTCAATATAGGCATGACATATATCGTAATTACTGAAGACATTCACCAACTAAAGCAAGAATATCATGTTATTGTATTGTGGCAGGGTATTTTCAACGTGTCTTTATAAAATAATTTCTTTTTTAGCGACCACTGTAAAATGTAGTTTCGGTCTCACATGCGAATTTTCAGCGGCATTTTTGTGTAATCTTCAAAGGAAATGTCATTCTTTGCACAAACATTCTCTATTTCACATAACGTTTGTAAAAATGTGATTCATATTAATAAAGTTCTATACGTAATTAATGGAGTGGAATTGTCCTTCAAAAAATGTGTTACTGTGGTTAGGCGTTGTACATTGCTGCTTTTCCAATATCTTGAATTTGCTCACGTAACTGGTTATGATGGCCAGCTTTTGTCTCACCAAACAATATTTAAATATATATATTGGCAGCATCGTGTGATGCTTGTAAAGTACCAACACCACACATCACTTGCGTGAATTTGGCATTGAAATGTTTTAAATTTGTGTTACGTTCCATGTCGTCGGAAGAACTGCTACAACAGCCACGATCTAGTGTCGTCAACTGTTTTGCAAGTGGCGATGCAATAGTGATTTACCTGAGCACGTGCCGTCTGTCTTAAGGTAGAATCCATTCTTACACGTTCCGCAATTCTGCCGAGCGCTTTCGCACGTCTGACAGTCACCTTCGCCATCCTTACATGCTGAACAAAACATAGTCATCATGTTCACTATGCTACAGTCTCAACAATAGTATTACTACTGCTCTCTCCAAACTACGTCTACGTACAAAAACCATAATACAATTCGGAATTATTCAATACGTTTAGAGTTATACACCAAGAAGAACATGGCATTGACCACTGCATACCGTCAAAAATCCCAGTCATATTGAGGAAGCAACATTGACAGTTGACACGGAATCAAAGGGCAATCCCGGGGCACCAACTAGAGGTTGAGGGTTTTATGGAAGTCTCGAAAATGTCAAGCATATTTGACTCTGCCAATATGAAACTGCATTTACGTAGAATACCAAAAAGGGAAACTTATAAGGAGTGCTGTGCAGATTATTACAGAAAACATCACTGGCTTTAAAGACACTTGATGGTTCGTCTTCAAAACGGACAACGTGTCACTATCTTGTATGTATATGGTTAGTTATATCAGGACCGAAACGTTATGTTGGTGTTATAGCCCCCCATGTAGAATAAGGCTTTCTCTTCACACAATATATGCCAATTAAAGAAATCATTACGTTCTGTCGTTACGATTTATTTTCAAAATGGAAATGAGATAATGTTTTCGTATCAGAAATATCCTAAACATGTCCAATTACCATAGCAGTGGTCTACTTCGTGGAAGTACCCGGCCTTGCATTCCGAACATGTTGCAGCCGTCCCATCAGTGCATATCTTGCATCCAGTAGCACATGCTGAAAAAGTAAAGAATATTATTGCCAAACACAGAAGCACTGTGGTCACTCTAATAATTCTATCATGTCGTCATGACGGTAAACATTGAGTTATCCCAAACGATGTTTAAATATAGGCATGACATATATCGTAATTACTGAAGACATTCACCAACTAAAGCAAGAATATCATGTTATTGTATTGTGGCAGGGTATTTTCAACGTGTCTTTATAAAATAATTTCTTTTTTAGCGACCACTGTAAAATGTAGTTTCGGTCTCACATGCGAATTTCCAGCGGCATTTTTTTGTAATCTTCAAAGAAAATGTCATTCTTTGCACAAACATTCTCTATTTCACACAACGTTTGTAAAAATGTGATTCATATTCATAAAGTTCTATACGTAATTAATGGAGTGGAATTGTCCTTCAAAAAATGTGTTACTGTGGTTAGGCGTTGTACATTGCTGCTTTTCCAATATCTTGAATTTGCTCACGTAACTGGTTATGATGGCCAGCTTTTGTCTCACCAAACAATATTTCAATATATCTATTGGCAGCATCGTGTGATGCTTGTTAAGTACCAACACCACACATCACTTGCGTGATTTTGGCATTGAAATGTTTTAAATTTTTGTTACGTTCCATGTCGTCGGAAGAACTGCTACAACAGCCACGATCTAGTGTCGTCAACTGTTTTGCAAGTGGCGATGCAATAGTGATTTACCTGAGCACGTGCCGTCTGTCTTAAGGTAGAATCCATTCTTACACGTTCCGCAATTCTGCCGAGCGCTTTCGCACGTCTGACAGTCACCTTCGCCATCCTTACATGCTGAACAAAACATAGTCATCATGTTCACTATGCTACAGTCTCAACAATAGTATTACTACTGCTCTCTCCAAACTACGTCTACGTACAAAAACCATAATACAATTCGGAATTATTAAATACGTTTAGAGTTATACACCAAGAAGAACATGGCATTGACCACTGCATACCGTCAAAAATCCCAGTCATATTGATGAAGCAACATTGACAGTTGACACGGAATCAAAGGGCAATCCCGGGGCACCAACTAGAGGTTGAGGGTTTTATGGAAGTCTCGAAAATGTCAAGTATATTTGACTCTGCCAATATGAAACTGCATTTACGTAGAATACCACAAAAGGAAACTTATAAGGAGTGCTGTGCAGATTATTACAGAAAACATCACTGGCTTTAAAGACACTTGATGGTTCGTCTTCAAAACGGACAACGTGTCACTATCTTGTATGTATATGGTTAGTTATATCAGGACCGAAACGTTATGTTGGTGTTATAGCCCCCCATGTAGAATAAGGCTTTCTCTTCACACAATATATGCCAATTAAAGAAATCATTACGTTCTGTCGTTACGATTTATTTTCAAAATGTAAATGAGATACTGTTTTCGTATCAGAAATATCCTATACATGTCCAATTACCATAGCAGTTGTCTCCTTCGTGGAAGTACCCGGCCTTGCATTCCGAACATGTTGCAGCCGTCCCATCAGTGCATATCTTGCATCCAGTAGCACATGCTGAAAAAGTAAAGCAAATTATTGCCAAACACAGAAGCACTGTGGTCACTCTAATAATTCTATCATGTCGTCATGACGATAAACATTGAGTTATCCCAAACGATGTTTAAATATAGGCATGACATATATCGTAATTACTGAAGACATTCACCTACTAAAGCAAGAATATCATGTTATTGTATTGTGGCAGGGTATTTTTAACGTGTCTTTATAAAATAATTTCTTTTTGTTTCATAGCGACCAGTGTAAAATGTAGTTTCGGTCTCACATGCGAATTTTCAGCGGCATTTTTGTGTAATCTTCAAAGAAAATGTCATTCTTTGCACAAACATTCTCTATTTCACACAACGTTTGTAAAAATGTGATTCATATTCATAAAGTTCTATACGTAATTAATGGAGTGGAATTGTCCTTCAAAAAATGTGTTACTGTGGTTAGGCGTTGTACATTGCTGCTTTTCCAATATCTTGAATTTGCTCACGTAACTGGTTATGGTGGCCAGCTTTTGTCTCACCAAACAATATTTCAATATATCTATTGGCAGCATCGTGTGATGCTTGTAAAGTACCAACACCACACATCACTTGCGAGATTTTGGCATTGAAATGTTTTAAATTTTTGTTACGTTCCATGTCGTCGGAAGAACTGCTACAACAGCCACGATCTAGTGTCGTCAACTGTTTTGCAAGTGGCGATGCAATAGTGATTTACCTGAGCATGTGCCGTCTGTCTTAAGGTAGAATCCATTCTTACACGTTCCGCAATTCTGCCGAGCGCTTTCGCACGTCTGACAGTCACCTTCGCCATCCTTACATGCTGAACAAAACATAGTCATCATGTTCACTATGCTACAGTCTCAACAATAGTATTACTACTGCTCTCTCCAAACTACGTCTACGTACAAAAACCATAATACAATTCGGAATTATTCAATACGTTTAGAGTTATACACCAAGAAGAACATGGCATTGACCACTGCATACCGTCAAAATCCCAGTCATATTGAGGAAGCAACATTGACAGTTGACACGGAATCAAAGGGCAATCCCGGGGCACCAACTAGAGGTTGAGGGTTTTATGGAAGTCTCGAAAATGTCAAGTATATTTGACTCTGCCAATATGAAACTGCATTTACGTAGAATACCACAAAAGGAAACTTATAAGGAGTGCTGTGCAGATTATTACAGAAAACATCACTGGCTTTAAAGACACTTGATGGTTCGTCTTCAAAACGGACAACGTGTCACTATCTTGTATGTATATGGTTAGTTATATCAGGACCGAAACGTTATGTTGGTGTTATAGCCCCCCATGTAGAATAAGGCTTTCTCTTCACACAATATATGCCAATTAAAGAAATCATTACGTTCTGTCGTTACGATTTATTTTCAAAATGTAAATGAGATACTGTTTTCGTATCAGAAATATCCTAAACATGTCCAATTACCATAGCAGTTGTCTCCTTCGTGGAAGTACCCGGCCTTGCATTCCGAACATGTTGCAGCCGTCCCATCAGTGCATATCTTGCATCCAGTAGCACATGCTGAAAAAGTAAAGCAAATTATTGCCAAACACAGAAGCACTGTGGTCACTCTAATAATTCTATCATGTCGTCATGACGGTAAACATTGAGTTATCCCAAACGATGTTTAAATATAGGCATGACATATATCGTAATTACTGAAGACATTCACCAACTAAAGCAAGAATATCATGTTATTGTATTGTGGCAGGGTATTTTTAACGTGTCTTTATAAAATAATTTCTTTTTGTTTCATAGCGACCAGTGTAAAATGTAGTTTCGGTCTCACATGCGAATTTTCAGCGGCATTTTTGTGTAATCTTCAAAGAAAATCTCATTCTTTGCACAAACATTCTCTATTTCACACAACGTTTGTAAAAATGTGATTCATATTCATAAAGTTCTATACGTAATTAATGGAGTGGAATTGTCCTTCAAAAAATGTGTTACTGTGGTTAGGCGTTGTACATTGCTGCTTTTCCAATATCTTGAATTTGCTCACGTAACTGGTTATGGTGGCCAGCTTTTGTCTCACCAAACAATATTTCAATATATCTATTGGCAGCATCGTGTGATGCTTGTAAAGTACCAACACCACACATCACTTGCGAGATTTTGGCATTGAAATGTTTTAAATTTTTGTTACGTTCCATGTCGTCGGAAGAACTGCTACAACAGCCACGATCTAGTGTCGTCAACTGTTTTGCAAGTGGCGATGCAATAGTGATTTACCTGAGCATGTGCCGTCTGTCTTAAGGTAGAATCCATTCTTACACGTTCCGCAATTCTGCCGAGCGCTTTCGCACGTCTGACAGTCACCTTCGCCATCCTTACATGCTGAACAAAACATAGTCATCATGTTCACTATGCTACAGTCTCAACAATAGTATTACTACTGCTCTCTCCAAACTACGTCTACGTACAAAAACCATAATACAATTCGGAATTATTCAATACGTTTAGAGTTATACACCAAGAAGAACATGGCATTGACCACTGCATACCGTCAAAATCCCAGTCATATTGAGGAAGCAACATTGACAGTTGACACGGAATCAAAGGGCAATCCCGGGGCACCAACTAGAGGTTGAGGGTTTTATGGAAGTCTCGAAAATGTCAAGTATATTTGACTCTGCCAATATGAAACTGCATTTACGTAGAATACCACAAAAGGAAACTTATAAGGAGTGCTGTGCAGATTATTACAGAAAACATCACTGGCTTTAAAGACACTTGATGGTTCGTCTTCAAAACGGACAACGTGTCACTATCTTGTATGTATATGGTTAGTTATATCAGGACCGAAACGTTATGTTGGTGTTATAGCCCCCCATGTAGAATAAGGCTTTCTCTTCACACAATATATGCCAATTAAAGAAATCATTACGTTCTGTCGTTACGATTTATTTTCAAAATGTAAATGAGATACTGTTTTCGTATCAGAAATATCCTAAACATGTCCAATTACCATAGCAGTTGTCTCCTTCGTGGAAGTACCCGGCCTTGCATTCCGAACATGTTGCAGCCGTCCCATCAGTGCATATCTTGCATCCAGTAGCACATGCTGAAAAAGTAAAGCAAATTATTGCCAAACACAGAAGCACTGTGGTCACTCTAATAATTCTATCATGTCGTCATGACGGTAAACATTGAGTTATCCCAAACGATGTTTAAATATAGGCATGACATATATCGTAATTACTGAAGACATTCACCAACTAAAGCAAGAATATCATGTTATTGTATTGTGGCAGGGTATTTTCAACGTGTCTTTATAAAATAATTTCTTTTTGTTTCATAGCGACCACTGTAAAATGTAGTTTCGGTCTCACATGCGAATTTTCAGCGGCATTTTTGTGTAATCTTCAAAGAAAATGTCATTCTTTGCACAAACATTCTCTATTTCACACAACGTTTGTAAAAATGTGATTCATATTCATAAAGTTCTATACGTAATTAATGGAGTGGAATTGTCCTTCAAAAAATGTGTTACTGTGGTTAGGCGTTGTATATTGCTGCTTTTCCAATATCTTGAATTTGCTCACGTAACTGGTTATGATGGCCAGCTTTTGTCTCACCAAACAATATTTCAATATATCTATTGGCAGCATCGTGTGATGCTTGTTAAGTACCAACACCACACATCACTTGCGTGATTTTGGCATTGAAATGTTTTAAATTTGTGTTACGTTCCATGTCGTCGGAAGAACTGCTACAACAGCCACGATCTAGTGTCGTCAACTGTTTTGCAAGTGGCGATGCAATAGTGATTTACCTGAGCACGTGCCGTCTGTCTTAAGGTAGAATCCATTCTTACACGTTCCGCAATTCTGCCGAGCGCTTTCACACGTCTGACAGTCACCTTCGCCATCCTTACATGCTGAACAAAACATAGTCATCATGTTCACTATGCTACAGTCTCAACAATAGTATTACTACTGCTCTCTCCAAACTACGTCTACGTACAAAAACCATAATACAATTCGGAATTATTCAATACGTTTAGAGTTATACACCAAGAAGAACATGGCATTGACCACTGCATACCGTCAAAAATCCCAGTCATATTGATGAAGCAACATTGACAGTTGACACGGAATCAAAGGGCAATCCCGGGGCACCAACTAGAGGTTGAGGGTTTTATGGAAGTATCGAAAATGTCAAGTATATTTGACTCTGCCAATATGAAACTGCATTTACGTAGAATACCACAAAAGGAAACTTATAAGGAGTGCTGTGCAGATTATTACAGAAAACATCACTGGCTTTTAAGACACTTGATGGTTCGTCTTCAAAACGGACAACGTGTCACTATCTTGTATGTATATGGTTAGTTATATCAGGACCGAAACGTTATGTTGGTGTTATAGCCCGCCATGTAGAATAAGGCTTTCTCTTCACACAATATATGCCAATTAAAGAAATCATTACGTTCTGTCGTTACGATTCATTTTCAAAATGGAAATGAGATACTGTTTTCGTATCAGAAATATCCTAAACATGTCCAATTACCATAGCAGTTGTCTCCTTCGTGGAAGTACCCGGCCTTGCATTCCGAACATGTTGCAGCCGTCCCATCAGTGCATATCTTGCATCCAGTAGCACATGCTGAAAATGTAAAGGAAATTATTGCCAAACACAGAAGCACTGTGGTCACTCTAATAATTCTATCATGTCGTCATGACGGTAAACATTGAGTTATCCCAAATGATGTTTCAACATAGGCATGACATATATCGTAATTACTGAAGACGTTCACCAACTAAAGCAAGAATATCATGTTATTGTATTGTGGCAGGGTATTTTCAACGTGTCTTTATAAAATAATTTCTTTTTGTTTCATAGCGACCACTGTAAAATGTAGTTTCGGTCTCACATGCGAATTTTCAGCGGCATTTTTGTGTAATCTTCAAAGAAAATGTAATTCTTTGCACAAACTTTCTCTATTTCACACAACGTTTGTAAAAATGTGATTCATATTCATAAAGTTCTATACGTAATTAATGGAGTGGAATTGTCCTTCAAAAAATGTGTTACTGTGGTTAGGCGTTGTACATTGCTGCTTTTCCAATATCTTGAATTTGCTCACGTAACTGGTTATGATGGCCAGCTTTTGTCTCACCAAACAATATTTCAATATATCTATTGGCAGCATCGTGTGATGCTTGTTAAGTACCAACACCACACATCACTTGCGTGATTTTGGCATTGAAATGTTTTAAATTTGTGTTACGTTCCATGTCGTCGGAAGAACTGCTACAACAGCCACGATCTAGTGTCGTCAACTGTTTTGCAAGTGGCGATGCAATAGTGATTTACCTGAGCACGTGCCGTCTGTCTTAAGGTAGAATCCATTCTTACACGTTCCGCAATTCTGCCGAGCGCTTTCGCACGTCTGACAGTCACCTTCGCCATCCTTACATGCTGATCAAAACATAGTCATCATGTTCACTATGCTACAGTCTCAACAATAGTATTACTACTGCTCTCTCCAAACTACGTCTACGTACAAAAACCATAATACAATTCGGAATTATTCAATACGTTTAGAGTTATACACCAAGAAGAACATGGCATTGACCACTGCATACCGTCAAAAATCCCAGTCATATTGATGAAGCAACATTGACAGTTGACACGGAATCAAAGGGCAATCCCGGGGCACCAACTAGAGGTTGAGGGTTTTATGGAAGTCTCGAAAATGTCAAGTATATTTGACTCTGCCAATATGAAACTGCATTTACGTAGAATACCACAAAAGGAAACTTATAAGGAGTGCTGTGCAGATTATTACAGAAAACATCACTGGCTTTAAAGACACTTGATGGTTCGTCTTCAAAACGGACAACGTGTCACTATCTTGTATGTATATGGTTAGTTATATCAGGACCGAAACGTTATGTTGGTGTTATAGCCCCCCATGTAGAATAAGGCTTTCTCTTCACACAATATATGCCAATTAAAGAAATCATTACGTTCTGTCGTTACGATTTATTTTCAAAATGTAAATGAGATACTGTTTTCGTATCAGAAATATCCTAAACATGTCCAATTACCATAGCAGTTGTCTCCTTCGTGGAAGTACCCGGCCTTGCATTCCGAACATGTTGCAGCCGTCCCATCAGTGCATATCTTGCATCCAGTAGCACATGCTGAAAAAGTAAAGCAAATTATTGCCAAACACAGAAGCACTGTGGTCACTCTAATAATTCTATCATGTCGTCATGACGGTAAACATTGAGTTATCCCAAACGATGTTTAAATATAGGCATGACATATATCGTAATTACTGAAGACATTCACCAACTAAAGCAAGAATATCATGTTATTGTATTGTGGCAGGGTATTTTCAACGTGTCTTTATAAAATAATTTCTTTTTGTTTCATAGCGACCAGTGTAAAATGTAGTTTCGGTCTCACATGCGAATTTTCAGCGGCATTTTTGTGTAATCTTCAAAGAAAATGTCATTCTTTGCACAAACATTCTCTATTTCACACAACGTTTGTAAAAATGTGATTCATATTCATAAAGTTCTATACGTAATTAATGGAGTGGAATTGTCCTTCAAAAAATGTGTTACTGTGGTTAGGCGTTGTACATTGCTGCTTTTCCAATATCTTGAATTTGCTCACGTAACTGGTTATGGTGGCCAGCTTTTGTCTCACCAAACAATATTTCAATATATCTATTGGCAGCATCGTGTGATGCTTGTAAAGTACCAACACCACACATCACTTGCGAGATTTTGGCATTGAAATGTTTTAAATTTTTGTTACGTTCCATGTCGTCGGAAGAACTGCTACAACAGCCACGATCTAGTGTCGTCAACTGTTTTGCAAGTGGCGATGCAATAGTGATTTACCTGAGCATGTGCCGTCTGTCTTAAGGTAGAATCCATTCTTACACGTTCCGCAATTCTGCCGAGCGCTTTCGCACGTCTGACAGTCACCTTCGCCATCCTTACATGCTGAACAAAACATAGTCATCATGTTCACTATGCTACAGTCTCAACAATAGTATTACTACTGCTCTCTCCAAACTACGTCTACGTACAAAAACCATAATACAATTCGGAATTATTCAATACGTTTAGAGTTATACACCAAGAAGAACATGGCATTGACCACTGCATACCGTCAAAATCCCAGTCATATTGAGGAAGCAACATTGACAGTTGACACGGAATCAAAGGGCAATCCCGGGGCACCAACTAGAGGTTGAGGGTTTTATGGAAGTCTCGAAAATGTCAAGTATATTTGACTCTGCCAATATGAAACTGCATTTACGTAGAATACCACAAAAGGAAACTTATAAGGAGTGCTGTGCAGATTATTACAGAAAACATCACTGGCTTTAAAGACACTTGATGGTTCGTCTTCAAAACGGACAACGTGTCACTATCTTGTATGTATATGGTTAGTTATATCAGGACCGAAACGTTATGTTGGTGTTATAGCCCCCCATGTAGAATAAGGCTTTCTCTTCACACAATATATGCCAATTAAAGAAATCATTACGTTCTGTCGTTACGATTTATTTTCAAAATGTAAATGAGATACTGTTTTCGTATCAGAAATATCCTAAACATGTCCAATTACCATAGCAGTTGTCTCCTTCGTGGAAGTACCCGGCCTTGCATTCCGAACATGTTGCAGCCGTCCCATCAGTGCATATCTTGCATCCAGTAGCACATGCTGAAAAAGTAAAGCAAATTATTGCCAAACACAGAAGCACTGTGGTCACTCTAATAATTCTATCATGTCGTCATGACGGTAAACATTGAGTTATCCCAAACGATGTTTAAATATAGGCATGACATATATCGTAATTACTGAAGACATTCACCAACTAAAGCAAGAATATCATGTTATTGTATTGTGGCAGGGTATTTTCAACGTGTCTTTATAAAATAATTTCTTTTTGTTTCATAGCGACCACTGTAAAATGTAGTTTCGGTCTCACATGCGAATTTTCAGCGGCATTTTTGTGTAATCTTCAAAGAAAATGTCATTCTTTGCACAAACATTCTCTATTTCACACAACGTTTGTAAAAATGTGATTCATATTCATAAAGTTCTATACGTAATTAATGGAGTGGAATTGTCCTTCAAAAAATGTGTTACTGTGGTTAGGCGTTGTACATTGCTGCTTTTCCAATATCTTGAATTTGCTCACGTAACTGGTTATGGTGGCCAGCTTTTGTCTCACCAAACAATATTTCAATATATCTATTGGCAGCATCGTGTGATGCTTGTAAAGTACCAACACCACACATCACTTGCGAGATTTTGGCATTGAAATGTTTTAAATTTTTGTTACGTTCCATGTCGTCGGAAGAACTGCTACAACAGCCACGATCTAGTGTCGTCAACTGTTTTGCAAGTGGCGATGCAATAGTGATTTACCTGAGCATGTGCCGTCTGTCTTAAGGTAGAATCCATTCTTACACGTTCCGCAATTCTGCCGAGCGCTTTCGCACGTCTGACAGTCACCTTCGCCATCCTTACATGCTGAACAAAACATAGTCATCATGTTCACTATGCTACAGTCTCAACAATAGTATTACTACTGCTCTCTCCAAACTACGTCTACGTACAAAAACCATAATACAATTCGGAATTATTCAATACGTTTAGAGTTATACACCAAGAAGAACATGGCATTGACCACTGCATACCGTCAAAATCCCAGTCATATTGAGGAAGCAACATTGACAGTTGACACGGAATCAAAGGGCAATCCCGGGGCACCAACTAGAGGTTGAGGGTTTTATGGAAGTCTCGAAAATGTCAAGTATATTTGACTCTGCCAATATGAAACTGCATTTACGTAGAATACCACAAAAGAAAACTTATAAGGAGTGCTGTGCAGATTATTACAGAAAACATCACTGGCTTTAAAGACACTTGATGGTTCGTCTTCAAAACGGACAACGTGTCACTATCTTGTATGTATATGGTTAGTTATATCAGGACCGAAACGTTATGTTGGTGTTATAGCCCCCCATGTAGAATAAGGCTTTCTCTTCACACAATATATGCCAATTAAAGAAATCATTACGTTCTGTCGTTACGATTTATTTTCAAAATGTAAATGAGATACTGTTTTCGTATCAGAAATATCCTAAACATGTCCAATTACCATAGCAGTTGTCTCCTTCGTGGAAGTACCCGGCCTTGCATTCCGAACATGTTGCAGCCGTCCCATCAGTGCATATCTTGCATCCAGTAGCACATGCTGAGAAAGTAAAGCAAATTATTGCCAAACACAGAAGCACTGTGGTCACTCTAATAATTCTATCATGTCGTCATGACGGTAAACATTGAGTTATCCCAAACGATGTTTAAATATAGGCATGACATATATCGTAATTACTGAAGACATTCACCAACTAAAGCAAGAATATCATGTTATTGTATTGTGGCAGGGTATTTTCAACGTGTCTTTATAAAATAATTTCTTTTTGTTTCATAGCGACCAGTGTAAAATGTAGTTTCGGTCTCACATGCGAATTTTCAGCGGCATTTTTGTGTAATCTTCAAAGAAAATCTCATTCTTTGCACAAACATTCTCTATTTCACACAACGTTTGTAAAAATGTGATTCAAATTCATAAAGTTCTATACGTAATTAATGGAGTGGAATTGTCCTTCAAAAAATGTGTTACTGTGGTTAGGCGTTGTACATTGCTGCTTTTCCAATATCTTGAATTTGCTCACGTAACTGGTTATGGTGGCCAGCTTTTGTCTCACCAAACAATATTTCAATATATCTATTGGCAGCATCGTGTGATGCTTGTAAAGTACCAACACCACACATCACTTGCGAGATTTTGGCATTGAAATGTTTTAAATTTTTGTTACGTTCCATGTCGTCGGAAGAACTGCTACAACAGCCACGATCTAGTGTCGTCAACTGTTTTGCAAGTGGCGATGCAATAGTGATTTACCTGAGCATGTGCCGTCTGTCTTAAGGTAGAATCCATTCTTACACGTTCCGCAATTCTGCCGAGCGCTTTCGCACGTCTGACAGTCACCTTCGCCATCCTTACATGCTGAACAAAACATAGTCATCATGTTCACTATGCTACAGTCTCAACAATAGTATTACTACTGCTCTCTCCAAACTACGTCTACGTACAAAAACCATAATACAATTCGGAATTATTCAATACGTTTAGAGTTATACACCAAGAAGAACATGGCATTGACCACTGCATACCGTCAAAATCCCAGTCATATTGAGGAAGCAACATTGACAGTTGACACGGAATCAAAGGGCAATCCCGGGGCACCAACTAGAGGTTGAGGGTTTTATGGAAGTCTCGAAAATGTCAAGTATATTTGACTCTGCCAATATGAAACTGCATTTACGTAGAATACCACAAAAGGAAACTTATAAGGAGTGCTGTGCAGATTATTACAGAAAACATCACTGGCTTTAAAGACACTTGATGGTTCGTCTTCAAAACGGACAACGTGTCACTATCTTGTATGTATATGGTTAGTTATATCAGGACCGAAACGTTATGTTGGTGTTATAGCCCCCCATGTAGAATAAGGCTTTCTCTTCACACAATATATGCCAATTAAAGAAATCATTACGTTCTGTCGTTACGATTTATTTTCAAAATGTAAATGAGATACTGTTTTCGTATCAGAAATATCCTAAACATGTCCAATTACCATAGCAGTTGTCTCCTTCGTGGAAGTACCCGGCCTTGCATTCCGAACATGTTGCAGCCGTCCCATCAGTGCATATCTTGCATCCAGTAGCACATGCTGAAAAAGTAAAGCAAATTATTGCCAAACACAGAAGCACTGTGGTCACTCTAATAATTCTATCATGTCGTCATGACGGTAAACATTGAGTTATCCCAAACGATGTTTAAATATAGGCATGACATATATCGTAATTACTGAAGACATTCACCAACTAAAGCAAGAATATCATGTTATTGTATTGTGGCAGGGTATTTTCAACGTGTCTTTATAAAATAATTTCTTTTTGTTTCATAGCGACCACTGTAAAATGTAGTTTCGGTCTCACATGCGAATTTTCAGCGGCATTTTTGTGTAATCTTCAAAGAAAATCTCATTCTTTGCACAAACATTCTCTATTTCACACAACGTTTGTAAAAATGTGATTCATATTCATAAAGTTCTATACGTAATTAATGGAGTGGAATTGTCCTTCAAAAAATGTGTTACTGTGGTTAGGCGTTGTACATTGCTGCTTTTCCAATATCTTGAATTTGCTCACGTAACTGGTTATGATGGCCAGCTTTTGTCTCACGAAACAATATTTCAATATATCTATTGGCAGCATCGTGTGATGCTTGTTAAGTACCAACACCACACATCACTTGCGTGATTTTGGCATTGAAATGTTTTAAATTTGTGTTACGTTCCATGTCGTCGGAAGAACTGCTACAACAGCCACGATCTAGTGTCGTCAACTGTTTTGCAAGTGGCGATGCAATAGTGATTTACCTGAGCACGTGCCGTCTGTCTTAAGGTAGAATCCATTCTTACACGTTCCGCAATTCTGCCGAGCGCTTTCGCACGTCTGACAGTCACCTTCGCCATCCTTACATGCTGAACAAAACATAGTCATCATGTTCACTATGCTACAGTCTCAACAATAGTATTACTACTGCTCTCTCCAAACTACGTCTACGTACAAAAACCATAATACAATTCGGAATTATTCAATACGTTTAGAGTTATACACCAAGAAGAACATGGCATTGACCACTGCATACCGTCAAAAATCCCAGTCATATTGATGAAGCAACATTGACAGTTGACACGGAATCAAAGGGCAATCCCGGGGCACCAACTAGAGGTTGAGGGTTTTATGGAAGTCTCGAAAATGTCAAGTATATTTGACTCTGCCAATATGAAACTGCATTTACGTAGAATACCACAAAAGGAAACTTATAAGGAGTGCTGTGCAGATTATTACAGAAAACATCACTGGCTTTTAAGACACTTGATGGTTCGTCTTCAAAACGGACAACGTGTCACTATCTTGTATGTATATGGTTAGTTATATCAGGACCGAAACGTTATGTTGGTGTTATAGCCCCCCATGTAGAATAAGGCTTTCTCTTCACACAATATATGCCAATTAAAGAAATCATTACGTTCTGTCGTTACGATTCATTTTCAAAATGGAAATGAGATACTGTTTTCGTATCAGAAATATCCTAAACATGTCCAATTACCATAGCAGTTGTCTCCTTCGTGGAAGTACCCGGCCTTGCATTCCGAACATGTTGCAGCCGTCCCATCAGTGCATATCTTGCATCCAGTAGCACATGCTGAAAATGTAAAGGAAATTATTGCCAAACACAGAAGCACTGTGGTCACTCTAATAATTCTATCATGTCGTCATGACGGTAAACATTGAGTTATCCCAAATGATGTTTCAACATAGGCATGACATATATCGTAATTACTGAAGACGTTCACCAACTAAAGCAAGAATATCATGTTATTGTATTGTGGCAGGGTATTTTCAACGTGTCTTTATAAAATAATTTATTTTTGTTTCATAGCGACCACTGTAAAATGTAGTTTCGGTCTCACATGCGAATTTCCAGCGGCATTTTTGTGTAATCTTCAAAGAAAATGTCATTCTTTGCACAAACATTCTCTATTTCACACAACGTTTGTAAAAATGTGATTCATATTCATAAAGTTCTATACGTAATTAATGGAGTGGAATTGTCCTTCAAAAAATGTGTTACTGTGGTTAGGCGTTGTACATTGCTGCTTTTCCAATATCTTGAATTTGCTCACGTAACTGGTTATGATGGCCAGCTTTTGTCTCACCAAACAATATTTCAATATATCTATTGGCAGCATCGTGTGATGCTTGTTAAGTACCAACACCACACATCACTTGCGTGATTTTGGCATTGAAATGTTTTAAATTTGTGTTACGTTCCATGTCGTCGGAAGAACTGCTACAACAGCCACGATCTAGTGTCGTCAACTGTTTTGCAAGTGGCGATGCAATAGTGATTTACCTGAGCATGTGCCGTCTGTCTTAAGGTAGAATCCATTCTTACACGTTCCGCAATTCTGCCGAGCGCTTTCGCACGTCTGACAGTCACCTTCGCCATCCTTACATGCTGAACAAAACATAGTCATCATGTTCACTATGCTACAGTCTCAACAATAGTATTACTACTGCTCTCTCCAAACTACGTCTACGTACAAAAACCATAATACAATTCGGAATTATTCAATACGTTTAGAGTTATACACCAAGAAGAACATGGCATTGACCACTGCATACCGTCAAAAATCCCAGTCATATTGATGAAGCAACATTGACAGTTGACACGGAATCAAAGGGCAATCCCGGGGCACCAACTAGAGGTTGAGGGTTTTATGGAAGTCTCGAAAATGTCAAGTATATTTGACTCTGCCAATATGAAACTGCATTTACGTAGAATACCACAAAAGGAAACTTATAAGGAGTGCTGTGCAGATTATTACAGAAAACATCACTGGCTTTAAAGACACTTGATGGTTCGTCTTCAAAACGGACAACGTGTCACTATCTTGTATGTATATGGTTAGTTATATCAGGACCGAAACGTTATGTTGGTGTTATAGCCCCCCATATAGAATAAGGCTTTCTCTTCACACAATATATGCCAATTAAAGAAATCATTACGTTCTGTCGTTACGATTTATTTTCAAAATGGAAATGAGATACTGTTTTCGTATCAGAAATATCCTAAACATGTCCAATTACCATAGCAGTTGTCTCCTTCGTGGAAGTACCCGGCCTTGCATTCCGAACATGTTGCAGCCGTCCCATCAGTGCATATCTTGCATCCAGTAGCACATGCTGAAAATGTAAAGGAAATTATTGCCAAACACAGAAGCACTGTGGTCACTCTAATAATTCTATCATGTCGTCATGACGGTAAACATTGAGTTATCCCAAATGATGTTTCAACATAGGCATGACATATATCGTAATTACTGAAGACGTTCACCAACTAAAGCAAGAATATCATGTTATTGTATTGTGGCAGGGTATTTTCAACGTGTCTTTATAAAATAATTTCTTTTTGTTTCATAGCGACCAGTGTAAAATGTAGTTTCGGTCTCACATGCGAATTTCCAGCGGCATTTTTTGTAATCTTCAAAGACAATGTCATTCTTTGCACAAACATTCTCTATTTCACACAACGTTTGTAAAAATGTGATTCATATTCATAAAGTTCTATACGTAATTAATGGAGTGGAATTGTCCTTCAAAAAATGTGTTACTGTGGTTAGGCGTTGTACATTGCTGCTTTTCCAATATCTTGAATTTGCTCACGTAACTGGTTATGATGGCCAGCTTTTGTCTCACCAAACAATATTTCAATATATCTATTGGCAGCATCGTGTGATGCTTGTTAAGTACCAACACCACACATCACTTGCGTGATTTTGGCATTGAAATGTTTCAAATTTGTGTTACGTTCCATGTCGTCGGAAGAACTGCTACAACAGCCACGATCTAGTGTCGTCAACTGTTTTGCAAGTGGCGATGCAATAGTGATTTACCTGAGCATGTGCCGTCTGTCTTAAGGTAGAATCCATTCTTACACGTTCCGCAATTCTGCCGAGCGCTTTCGCACGTCTGACAGTCACCTTCGCCATCCTTACATGCTGAACAAAACATAGTCATCATGTTCACTATGCTACAGTCTCAACAATAGTATTACTACTGCTCTCTCCAAACTACGTCTACGTACAAAAACCATAATACAATTCGGAATTATTCAATACGTTTAGAGTTATACACCAAGAAGAACATAGCATTGACCACTGCATACCGTCAAAAATCCCAGTCATATTGATGAAGCAACATTGACAGTTGACACGGAATCAAAGGGCAATCCCGGGGCACCAACTAGAGGTTGAGGTTTTTATGGAAGTCTCGAAAATGTCAAGTATATTTGACTCTGCCAATATGAAACTGTATTTACGTAGAATACCACAAAAGGAAACTTATAAGGAATGCTGTGCAGATTATTACAGAAAACATCACTGGCTTTAAAGACACTTGATGGTTCGTCTTCAAAACGGACAACGTGTCACTATCTTGTATGTATATGGTTAGTTATATCAGGACCGAAACGTTATGTTGGTGTTATTGCCCCCCATATAGAATAAGGCTTTCTCTTCACACAATATATGCCAATTAAAGAAATCATTACGTTCTGTCGTTACGATTTATTTTCAAAATGGAAATGAGATACTGTTTTCGTATCAGAAATATCCTAAACATGTCCAATTACCATAGCAGTTGTCTCCTTCGTGGAAGTACCCGGCCTTGCATTCCGAACATGTTGCAGCCGTCCCATCAGTGCATATCTTGCATCCAGTAGCACATGCTGAAAAAGTAAAGCAAATTATTGCCAAAAACAGAAGCACTGTGGTCACTCTAATAATTCTATCATGTCGTCATGACGGTAAACATTGAGTTATCCCAAACGATGTTTAAATATAGGCATGACATATATCGTAATTACTGAAGACATTCACCAACTAAAGCAAGAATATCATGTTATTGTATTGTGGCAGGGTATTTTCAACGTGTCTTTATAAAATAATTTCTTTTTGTTTCATAGCGACCACTGTAAAATGTAGTTTCGGTCTCACATGCGAATTTTCAGCGGCATTTTTGTGTAATCTTCAAAGAAAATGTAATTCTTTGCACAAACTTTCTCTATTTCACACAACGTTTGTAAAAATGTGATTCATATTCATAAAGTTCTATACGTAATTAATGGAGTGGAATTGTCCTTCAAAAAATGTGTTACTGTGGTTAGGCGTTGTACATTGCTGCTTTTCCAATATCTTGAATTTGCTCACGTAACTGGTTATGATGGCCAGCTTTTGTCTCACCAAACAATATTTCAATATATCTATTGGCAGCATCGTGTGATGCTTGTTAAGTACCAACACCACACATCACTTGCGTGATTTTGGCATTGAAATGTTTTAAATTTGTGTTACGTTCCATGTCGTCGGAAGAACTGCTACAACAGCCACGATCTAGTGTCGTCAACTGTTTTGCAAGTGGCGATGCAATAGTGATTTACCTGAGCACGTGCCGTCTGTCTTAAGGTAGAATCCATTCTTACACGTTCCGCAATTCTGCCGAGCGCTTTCGCACGTCTGACAGTCACCTTCGCCATCCTTACATGCTGATCAAAACATAGTCATCATGTTCACTATGCTACAGTCTCAACAATAGTATTACTACTGCTCTCTCCAAACTACGTCTACGTACAAAAACCATAATACAATTCGGAATTATTCAATACGTTTAGAGTTATACACCAAGAAGAACATGGCATTGACCACTGCATACCGTCAAAAATCCCAGTCATATTGATGAAGCAACATTGACAGTTGACACGGAATCAAAGGGCAATCCCGGGGCACCAACTAGAGGTTGAGGGTTTTATGGAAGTCTCGAAAATGTCAAGTATATTTGACTCTGCCAATATGAAACTGCATTTACGTAGAATACCACAAAAGGAAACTTATAAGGAGTGCTGTGCAGATTATTACAGAAAACATCACTGGCTTTAAAGACACTTGATGGTTCGTCTTCAAAACGGACAACGTGTCACTATCTTGTATGTATATGGTTAGTTATATCAGGACCGAAACGTTATGTTGGTGTTATAGCCCCCCATGTAGAATAAGGCTTTCTCTTCACACAATATATGCCAATTAAAGAAATCATTACGTTCTGTCGTTACGATTTATTTTCAAAATGTAAATGAGATACTGTTTTCGTATCAGAAATATCCTAAACATGTCCAATTACCATAGCAGTTGTCTCCTTCGTGGAAGTACCCGGCCTTGCATTCCGAACATGTTGCAGCCGTCCCATCAGTGCATATCTTGCATCCAGTAGAACATGCTGAAAAAGTAAAGCAAATTATTGCCAAACACAGAAGCACTGTGGTCACTCTAATAATTCTATCATGTCGTCATGACGGTAAACATTGAGTTATCCCAAACGACGTTTAAATATAGGCATGACATATATCGTAATTACTGAAGACATTCACCAACTAAAGCAAGAATATCATGTTATTGTATTGTGGCAGGGTATT
This sequence comes from Oasisia sp. SBJ-2009, assembly GCA_964017155.1. Classification (NCBI taxonomy): domain Eukaryota; kingdom Metazoa; phylum Annelida; class Polychaeta; order Sabellida; family Siboglinidae; genus Oasisia; species Oasisia sp. SBJ-2009. The sequence goes on from OZ024855.1 coordinate 47,242,325, forward strand.
TTCAACGTGTCTTTATAAAATAATTTCTTTTTGTTTCATAGCGACCAGTGTAAAATGTAGTTTCGGTCTCACATGCGAATTTTCAGCGGCATTTTTGTGTAATCTTCAAAGAAAATGTCATTCTTTGCACAAACATTCTCTATTTCACACAACGTTTGTAAAAATGTGATTCATATTCATAAAGTTCTATACGTAATTAATGGAGTGGAATTGTCCTTCAAAAAATGTGTTACTGTGGTTAGGCGTTGTACATTGCTGCTTTTCCAATATCTTGAATTTGCTCACGTAACTGGTTATGGTGGCCAGCTTTTGTCTCACCAAACAATATTTCAATATATCTATTGGCAGCATCGTGTGATGCTTGTAAAGTACCAACACCACACATCACTTGCGAGATTTTGGCATTGAAATGTTTTAAATTTTTGTTACGTTCCATGTCGTCGGAAGAACTGCTACAACAGCCACGATCTAGTGTCGTCAACTGTTTTGCAAGTGGCGATGCAATAGTGATTTACCTGAGCATGTGCCGTCTGTCTTAAGGTAGAATCCATTCTTACACGTTCCGCAATTCTGCCGAGCGCTTTCGCACGTCTGACAGTCACCTTCGCCATCCTTACATGCTGAACAAAACATAGTCATCATGTTCACTATGCTACAGTCTCAACAATAGTATTACTACTGCTCTCTCCAAACTACGTCTACGTACAAAAACCATAATACAATTCGGAATTATTCAATACGTTTAGAGTTATACACCAAGAAGAACATGGCATTGACCACTGCATACCGTCAAAATCCCAGTCATATTGAGGAAGCAACATTGACAGTTGACACGGAATCAAAGGGCAATCCCGGGGCACCAACTAGAGGTTGAGGGTTTTATGGAAGTCTCGAAAATGTCAAGTATATTTGACTCTGCCAATATGAAACTGCATTTACGTAGAATACCACAAAAGGAAACTTATAAGGAGTGCTGTGCAGATTATTACAGAAAACATCACTGGCTTTAAAGACACTTGATGGTTCGTCTTCAAAACGGACAACGTGTCACTATCTTGTATGTATATGGTTAGTTATATCAGGACCGAAACGTTATGTTGGTGTTATAGCCCCCCATGTAGAATAAGGCTTTCTCTTCACACAATATATGCCAATTAAAGAAATCATTACGTTCTGTCGTTACGATTTATTTTCAAAATGTAAATGAGATACTGTTTTCGTATCAGAAATATCCTAAACATGTCCAATTACCATAGCAGTTGTCTCCTTCGTGGAAGTACCCGGCCTTGCATTCCGAACATGTTGCAGCCGTCCCATCAGTGCATATCTTGCATCCAGTAGCACATGCTGAAAAAGTAAAGCAAATTATTGCCAAACACAGAAGCACTGTGGTCACTCTAATAATTCTATCATGTCGTCATGACGGTAAACATTGAGTTATCCCAAACGATGTTTAAATATAGGCATGACATATATCGTAATTACTGAAGACAATCACCAACTAAAGCAAGAATATCATGTTATTGTATTGTGGCAGGGTATTTTCAACGTGTCTTTATAAAATAATTTCTTTTTGTTTCATAGCGACCACTGTAAAATGTAGTTTCGGTCTCACATGCGAATTTTCAGCGGCATTTTTGTGTAATCTTCAAAGAAAATCTCATTCTTTGCACAAACATTCTCTATTTCACACAACGTTTGTAAAAATGTGATTCATATTCATAAAGTTCTATACGTAATTAATGGAGTGGAATTGTCCTTCAAAAAATGTGTTACTGTGGTTAGGCGTTGTACATTGCTGCTTTTCCAATATCTTGAATTTGCTCACGTAACTGGTTATGATGGCCAGCTTTTGTCTCACCAAACAATATTTCAATATATCTATTGGCAGCATCGTGTGATGCTTGTTAAGTACCAACACCACACATCACTTGCGTGATTTTGGCATTGAAATGTTTTAAATTTGTGTTACGTTCCATGTCGTCGGAAGAACTGCTACAACAGCCACGATCTAGTGTCGTCAACTGTTTTGCAAGTGGCGATGCAATAGTGATTTACCTGAGCACGTGCCGTCTGTCTTAAGGTAGAATCCATTCTTACACGTTCCGCAATTCTGCCGAGCGCTTTCGCACGTCTGACAGTCACCTTCGCCATCCTTACATGCTGAACAAAACATAGTCATCATGTTCACTATGCTACAGTCTCAACAATAGTATTACTACTGCTCTCTCCAAACTACGTCTACGTACAAAAACCATAATACAATTCGGAATTATTCAATACGTTTAGAGTTATACACCAAGAAGAACATGGCATTGACCACTGCATACCGTCAAAAATCCCAGTCATATTGATGAAGCAACATTGACAGTTGACACGGAATCAAAGGGCAATCCCGGGGCACCAACTAGAGGTTGAGGGTTTTATGGAAGTCTCGAAAATGTCAAGTATATTTGACTCTGCCAATATGAAACTGCATTTACGTAGAATACCACAAAAGGAAACTTATAAGGAGTGCTGTGCAGATTATTACAGAAAACATCACTGGCTTTTAAGACACTTGATGGTTCGTCTTCAAAACGGACAACGTGTCACTATCTTGTATGTATATGGTTAGTTATATCAGGACCGAAACGTTATGTTGGTGTTATAGCCCCCCCATGTAGAATAAGGCTTTCTCTTCACACAATATATGCCAATTAAAGAAATCATTACGTTCTGTCGTTACGATTCATTTTCAAAATGGAAATGAGATACTGTTTTCGTATCAGAAATATCCTAAACATGTCCAATTACCATAGCAGTTGTCTCCTTCGTGGAAGTACCCGGCCTTGCATTCCGAACATGTTGCAGCCGTCCCATCAGTGCATATCTTGCATCCAGTAGCACATGCTGAAAATGTAAAGGAAATTATTGCCAAACACAGAAGCACTGTGGTCACTCTAATAATTCTATCATGTCGTCATGACGGTAAACATTGAGTTATCCCAAATGATGTTTCAACATAGGCATGACATATATCGTAATTACTGAAGACGTTCACCAACTAAAGCAAGAATATCATGTTATTGTATTGTGGCAGGGTATTTTCTACGTGTCTTTATAAAATAATTTCTTTTTGTTTCATAGCGACCACTGTAAAATGTAGTTTCGGTCTCACATGCGAATTTTCAGCGGCATTTTTGTGTAATCTTCAAAGAAAATGTCATTCTTTGCACAAACATTCTCTATTTCACACAACGTTTGTAAAAATGTGATTCATATTCATAAAGTTCTATACGTAATTAATGGAGTGGAATTGTCCTTCAAAAAATGTGTTACTGTGGTTAGGCGTTGTACATTGCTGCTTTTCCAATATCTTGAATTTGCTCACGTAACTGGTTATGATGGCCAGCTTTTGTCTCACCAAACAATATTTCAATATATCTATTGGCAGCATCGTGTGATGCTTGTTAAGTACCAACACCACACATCACTTGCGTGATTTTGGCATTGAAATGTTTTAAATTTGTGTTACGTTCCATGTCGTCGGAAGAACTGCTACAACAGCCACGATCTAGTGTCGTCAACTGTTTTGCAAGTGGCGATGCAATAGTGATTTACCTGAGCATGTGCCGTCTGTCTTAAGGTAGAATCCATTCTTACACGTTCCGCAATTCTGCCGAGCGCTTTCGCACGTCTGACAGTCACCTTCGCCATCCTTACATGCTGAACAAAACATAGTCATCATGTTCACTATGCTACAGTCTCAACAATAGTATTACTACTGCTCTCTCCAAACTACGTCTACGTACAAAAACCATAATACAATTCGGAATTATTCAATACGTTTAGAGTTATACACCAAGAAGAACATGGCATTGACCACTGCATACCGTCAAAAATCCCAGTAATATTGATGAAGCAACATTGACAGTTGACACGGAATCAAAGGGCAATCCCGGGGCACCAACTAGAGGTTGAGGGTTTTATGGAAGTCTCGAAAATGTCAAGTATATTTGACTCTGCCAATATGAAACTGCATTTACGTAGAATACCACAAAAGGAAACTTATAAGGAGTGCTGTGCAGATTATTACAGAAAACATCACTGGCTTTAAAGACACTTGATGGTTCGTCTTCAAAACGGACAACGTGTCACTATCTTGTATGTATATGGTTAGTTATATCAGGACCGAAACGTTATGTTGGTGTTATAGCCCCCCATATAGAATAAGGCTTTCTCTTCACACAATATATGCCAATTAAAGAAATCATTACGTTCTGTCGTTACGATTTATTTTCAAAATGGAAATGAGATACTGTTTTCGTATCAGAAATATCCTAAACATGTCCAATTACCATAGCAGTTGTCTCCTTCGTGGAAGTACCCGGCCTTGCATTCCGAACATGTTGCAGCCGTCCCATCAGTGCATATCTTGCATCCAGTAGCACATGCTGAAAATGTAAAGGAAATTATTGCCAAACACAGAAGCACTGTGGTCACTCTAATAATTCTATCATGTCGTCATGACGGTAAACATTGAGTTATCCCAAATGATGTTTCAACATAGGCATGACATATATCGTAATTACTGAAGACGTTCACCAACTAAAGCAAGAATATCATGTTATTGTATTGTGGCAGGGTATTTTCAACGTGTCTTTATAAAATAATTTCTTTTTGTTTCATAGCGACCAGTGTAAAATGTAGTTTCGGTCTCACATGCGAATTTCCAGCGGCATTTTTTGTAATCTTCAAAGACAATGTCATTCTTTGCACAAACATTCTCTATTTCACACAACGTTTGTAAAAATGTGATTCATATTCATAAAGTTCTATACGTAATTAATGGAGTGGAATTGTCCTTCAAAAAATGTGTTACTGTGGTTAGGCGTTGTACATTGCTGCTTTTCCAATATCTTGAATTTGCTCACGTAACTGGTTATGATGGCCAGCTTTTGTCTCACCAAACAATATTTCAATATATCTATTGGCAGCATCGTGTGATGCTTGTTAAGTACCAACACCACACATCACTTGCGTGATTTTGGCATTGAAATGTTTCAAATTTGTGTTACGTTCCATGTCGTCGGAAGAACTGCTACAACAGCCACGATCTAGTGTCGTCAACTGTTTTGCAAGTGGCGATGCAATAGTGATTTACCTGAGCACGTGCCGTCTGTCTTAAGGTAGAATCCATTCTTACACGTTCCGCAATTCTGCCGAGCGCTTTCGCACGTCTGACAGTCACCTTCGCCATCCTTACATGCTGAACAAAACATAGTCATCATGTTCACTATGCTACAGTCTCAACAATAGTATTACTACTGCTCTCTCCAAACTACGTCTACGTACAAAAACCATAATACAATTCGGAATTATTCAATACGTTTAGAGTTATACACCAAGAAGAACATAGCATTGACCACTGCATACCGTCAAAAATCCCAGTCATATTGATGAAGCAACATTGACAGTTGACACGGAATCAAAGGGCAATCCCGGGGCACCAACTAGAGGTTGAGGGTTTTATGGAAGTCTCGAAAATGTCAAGTATATTTGACTCTGCCAATATGAAACTGTATTTACGTAGAATACCACAAAAGGAAACTTATAAGGAATGCTGTGCAGATTATTACAGAAAACATCACTGGCTTTAAAGACACTTGATGGTTAGTCTTCAAAACGGACAACGTGTCACTATCTTGTATGTATATGGTTAGTTATATCAGGACCGAAACGTTATGTTGGTGTTATAGCCCCCCATATAGAATAGGGCTTTCTCTTCACACAATATATGCCAATTAAAGAAATCATTATGTTCTGTCGTTACGATTTATTTTCAAAATGGAAATGAGATACTGTTTTCGTATCAGAAATATCCTAAACATGTCCAATTACCATAGCAGTTGTCTCCTTCGTGGAAGTACCCGGCCTTGCATTCCGAACATGTTGCAGCCGTCCCATCAGTGCATATCTTGCATCCAGTAGCACATGCTGAAAATGTAAAGGAAATTATTGCCAAACACAGAAGCACTGTGGTCACTCTAATAATTCTATCATGTCGTCATGACGGTAAACATTGAGTTATCCCAAATGATGTTTCAACATAGGCATGACATATATCGTAATTACTGAAGACGTTCACCAACTAAAGCAAGAATATCATGTTATTGTATTGTGGCAGGGTATTTTCAACGTGTCTTTATAAAATAATTTCTTTTTGTTTCATAGCGACCAGTGTAAAATGTAGTTTCGGTCTCACATGCGAATTTCCAGCGGCATTTTTTTGTAATCTTCAAAGACAATGTCATTCTTTGCACAAACATTCTCTATTTCACACAACGTTTGTAAAAATGTGATTCATATTCATAAAGTTCTATACGTAATTAATGGAGTGGAATTGTCCTTCAAAAAATGTGTTACTGTGGTTAGGCGTTGTACATTGCTGCTTTTCCAATATCTTGAATTTGCTCACGTAACTGGTTATGATGGCCAGCTTTTGTCTCACCAAACAATATTTCAATATATCTATTGGCAGCATCGTGTGATGCTTGTTAAGTACCAACACCACACATCACTTGCGTGATTTTGGCATTGAAATGTTTTAAATTTGTGTTACGTTCCATGTCGTCGGAAGAACTGCTACAACAGCCACGATCTAGTGTCGTCAACTGTTTTGCAAGTGGCGATGCAATAGTGATTTACCTGAGCACGTGCCGTCTGTCTTAAGGTAGAATCCATTCTTACACGTTCCGCAATTCTGCCGAGCGCTTTCGCACGTCTGACAGTCACCTTCGCCATCCTTACATGCTGAACAAAACATAGTCATCATGTTCACTATGCTACAGTCTCAACAATAGTATTACTACTGCTCTCTCCAAACTACGTCTACGTACAAAAACCATAATACAATTCGGAATTATTCAATACGTTTAGAGTTATACACCAAGAAGAACATAGCATTGACCACTGCATACCGTCAAAAATCCCAGTCATATTGATGAAGCAACATTGACAGTTGACACGGAATCAAAGGGCAATCCCGGGGCACCAACTAGAGGTTGAGGGTTTTATGGAAGTCTCGAAAATGTCAAGTATATTTGACTCTGCCAATATGAAACTGCATTTACGTAGAATACCACAAAAGGAAACTTATAAGGAGTGCTGTGCAGATTATTACAGAAAACATCACTGGCTTTAAAGACACTTGATGGTTCGTCTTCAAAACGGACAACGTGTCACTATCTTGTATGTATATGGTTAGTTATATCAGGACCGAAACGTTATGTTGGTGTTATAGCCCCCCATATAGAATAAGGCTTTCTCTTCACACAATATATGCCAATTAAAGAAATCATTACGTTCTGTCGTTACGATTTATTTTCAAAATGGAAATGAGATACTGTTTTCGTATCAGAAATATCCTAAACATGTCCAATTACCATAGCAGTTGTCTCCTTCGTGGAAGTACCCGGCCTTGCATTCCGAACATGTTGCAGCCGTCCCATCAGTGCATATCTTGCATCCAGTAGCACATGCTGAAAATGTAAAGGAAATTATTGCCAAACACAGAAGCACTGTGGTCACTCTAATAATTCTATCATGTCGTCATGACGGTAAACATTGAGTTATCCCAAATGATGTTTCAACATAGGCATGACATATATCGTAATTACTGAAGACGTTCACCAACTAAAGCAAGAATATCATGTTATTGTATTGTGGCAGGGTATTTTCAACGTGTCTTTATAAAATAATTTCTTTTTGTTTCATAGCGACCAGTGTAAAATGTAGTTTCGGTCTCACATGCGAATTTCCAGCGGCATTTTTTGTAATCTTCAAAGACTATGTCATTCTTTGCACAAACATTCTCTATTTCACACAACGTTTGTAAAAATGTGATTCATATTCATAAAGTTCTATACGTAATTAATGGAGTGGAATTGTCCTTCAAAAAATGTGTTACTGTGGTTAGGCGTTGTACATTGCTGCTTTTCCAATATCTTGAATTTGCTCACGTAACTGGTTATGATGGCCAGCTTTTGTCTCACCAAACAATATTTCAATATATCTATTGGCAGCATCGTGTGATGCTTGTTAAGTACCAACACCACACATCACTTGCGTGATTTTGGCATTGAAATGTTTCAAATTTGTGTTACGTTCCATGTCGTCGGAAGAACTGCTACAACAGCCACGATCTAGTGTCGTCAACTGTTTTGCAAGTGGCGATGCAATAGTGATTTACCTGAGCATGTGCCGTCTGTCTTAAGGTAGAATCCATTCTTACACGTTCCGCAATTCTGCCGAGCGCTTTCGCACGTCTGACAGTCACCTTCGCCATCCTTACATGCTGAACAAAACATAGTCATCATGTTCACTATGCTACAGTCTCAACAATAGTATTACTACTGCTCTCTCCAAACTACGTCTACGTACAAAAACCATAATACAATTCGGAATTATTCAATACGTTTAGAGTTATACACCAAGAAGAACATAGCATTGACCACTGCATACCGTCAAAAATCCCAGTCATATTGATGAAGCAACATTGACAGTTGACACGGAATCAAAGGGCAATCCCGGGGCACCAACTAGAGGTTGAGGTTTTTATGGAAGTCTCGAAAATGTCAAGTATATTTGACTCTGCCAATATGAAACTGTATTTACGTAGAATACCACAAAAGGAAACTTATAAGGAATGCTGTGCAGATTATTACAGAAAACATCACTGGCTTTAAAGACACTTGATGGTTCGTCTTCAAAACGGACAACGTGTCACTATCTTGTATGTATATGGTTAGTTATATCAGGACCGAAACGTTATGTTGGTGTTATAGCCCCCCATATAGAATAAGGCTTTCTCTTCACACAATATATGCCAATTAAAGAAATCATTACGTTCTGTCGTTACGATTTATTTTCAAAATGGAAATGAGATACTGTTTTCGTATCAGAAATATCCTAAACATGTCCAATTACCATAGCAGTTGTCTCCTTCGTGGAAGTACCCGGCCTTGCATTCCGAACATGTTGCAGCCGTCCCATCAGTGCATATCTTGCATCCAGTAGCACATGCTGAAAAAGTAAAGCAAATTATTGCCAAAAACAGAAGCACTGTGGTCACTCTAATAATTCTATCATGTCGTCATGACGGTAAACATTGAGTTATCCCAAACGATGTTTAAATATAGGCATGACATATATCGTAATTACTGAAGACATTCACCAACTAAAGCAAGAATATCATGTTATTGTATTGTGGCAGGGTATTTTCAACGTGTCTTTATAAAATAATTTCTTTTTGTTTCATAGCGACCACTGTAAAATGTAGTTTCGGTCTCACATGCGAATTTTCAGCGGCATTTTTGTGTAATCTTCAAAGAAAATGTCATTCTTTGCACAAACATTCTCTATTTCACACAACGTTTGTAAAAATGTGATTCATATTCATAAAGTTCTATACGTAATTAATGGAGTGGAATTGTCCTTCAAAAAATGTGTTACTGTGGTTAGGCGTTGTACATTGCTGCTTTTCCAATATCTTGAATTTGCTCACGTAACTGGTTATGATGGCCAGCTTTTGTCTCACCAAACAATATTTCAATATATCTATTGGCAGCATCGTGTGATGCTTGTTAAGTACCAACACCACACATCACTTGCGTGATTTTGGCATTGAAATGTTTTAAATTTGTGTTACGTTCCATGTCGTCGGAAGAACTGCTACAACAGCCACGATCTAGTGTCGTCAACTGTTTTGCAAGTGGCGATGCAATAGTGATTTACCTGAGCACGTGCCGTCTGTCTTAAGGTAGAATCCATTCTTACACGTTCCGCAATTCTGCCGAGCGCTTTCGCACGTCTGACAGTCACCTTCGCCATCCTTACATGCTGAACAAAACATAGTCATCATGTTCACTATGCTACAGTCTCAACAATAGTATTACTACTGCTCTCTCCAAACTACGTCTACGTACAAAAACCATAATACAATTCGGAATTATTCAATACGTTTAGAGTTATACACCAAGAAGAACATAGCATTGACCACTGCATACCGTCAAAAATCCCAGTCATATTGATGAAGCAACATTGACAGTTGACACGGAATCAAAGGGCAATCCCGGGGCACCAACTAGAGGTTGAGGGTTTTATGGAAGTCTCGAAAATGTCAAGTATATTTGACTCTGCCAATATGAAACTGTATTTACGTAGAATACCACAAAAGGAAACTTATAAGGAATGCTGTGCAGATTATTACAGAAAACATCACTGGCTTTAAAGACACTTGATGGTTCGTCTTCAAAACGGACAACGTGTCACTATCTTGTATGTATATGGTTAGTTATATCAGGACCGAAACGTTATGTTGGTGTTATAGCCCCCCATATAGAATAAGGCTTTCTCTTCACACAATATATGCCAATTAAAGAAATCATTACGTTCTGTCGTTACGATTTATTTTCAAAATGGAAATGAGATACTGTTTTCGTATCAGAAATATCCTAAACATGTCCAATTACCATAGCAGTTGTCTCCTTCGTGGAAGTACCCGGCCTTGCATTCCGAACATGTTGCAGCCGTCCCATCAGTGCATATCTTGCATCCAGTAGCACATGCTGAAAATGTAAAGGAAATTATTGCCAAACACAGAAGCACTGTGGTCACTCTAATAATTCTATCATGTCGTCATGACGGTAAACATTGAGTTATCCCAAATGATGTTTCAACATAGGCATGACATATATCGTAATTACTGAAGACGTTCACCAACTAAAGCAAGAATATCATGTTATTGTATTGTGGCAGGGTATTTTCAACGTGTCTTTATAAAATAATTTCTTTTTGTTTCATAGCGACCAGTGTAAAATGTAGTTTCGGTCTCACATGCGAATTTCCAGCGGCATTTTTGTGTAATCTTCAAAGAAAATGTAATTCTTTGCACAAACTTTCTCTATTTCACACAACGTTTGTAAAAATGTGATTCATATTCATAAAGTTCTATACGTAATTAATGGAGTGGAATTGTCCTTCAAAAAATGTGTTACTGTGGTTAGGCGTTGTACATTGCTGCTTTTCCAATATCTTGAATTTGCTCACGTAACTGGTTATGATGGCCAGCTTTTGTCTCACCAAACAATATTTCAATATATCTATTGGCAGCATCGTGTGATGCTTGTTAAGTACCAACACCACACATCACTTGCGTGATTTTGGCATTGAAATGTTTTAAATTTGTGTTACGTTCCATGTCGTCGGAAGAACTGCTACAACAGCCACGATCTAGTGTCGTCAACTGTTTTGCAAGTGGCGATGCAATAGTGATTTACCTGAGCACGTGCCGTCTGTCTTAAGGTAGAATCCATTCTTACACGTTCCGCAATTCTGCCGAGCGCTTTCGCACGTCTGACAGTCACCTTCGCCATCCTTACATGCTGAACAAAACATAGTCATCATGTTCACTATGCTACAGTCTCAACAATAGTATTACTACTGCTCTCTCCAAACTACGTCTACGTACAAAAACCATAATACAATTCGGAATTATTCAATACGTTTAGAGTTATACACCAAGAAGAACATAGCATTGACCACTGCATACCGTCAAAAATCCCAGTCATATTGATGAAGCAACATTGACAGTTGACACGGAATCAAAGGGCAATCCCGGGGCACCAACTAGAGGTTGAGGGTTTTATGGAAGTCTCGAAAATGTCAAGTATATTTGACTCTGCCAATATGAAACTGTATTTACGTAGAATACCACAAAAGGAAACTTATAAGGAATGCTGTGCAGATTATTACAGAAAACATCACTGGCTTTAAAGACACTTGATGGTTCGTCTTCAAAACGGACAACGTGTCACTATCTTGTATGTATATGGTTAGTTATATCAGGACCGAAACGTTATGTTGGTGTTATAGCCCCCCATATAGAATAAGGCTTTCTCTTCACACAATATATGCCAATTAAAGAAATCATTACGTTCTGTCGTTACGATTTATTTTCAAAATGGAAATGAGATACTGTTTTCGTATCAGAAATATCCTAAACATGTCCAATTACCATAGCAGTTGTCTCCTTCGTGGAAGTACCCGGCCTTGCATTCCGAACATGTTGCAGCCGTCCCATCAGTGCATATCTTGCATCCAGTAGCACATGCTGAAAATGTAAAGGAAATTATTGCCAAACACAGAAGCACTGTGGTCACTCTAATAATTCTATCATGTCGTCATGACGGTAAACATTGAGTTATCCCAAATGATGTTTCAACATAGGCATGACATATATCGTAATTACTGAAGACGTTCACCAACTAAAGCAAGAATATCATGTTATTGTATTGTGGCAGGGTATTTTCAACGTGTCTTTATAAAATAATTTCTTTTTGTTTCATAGCGACCAGTGTAAAATGTAGTTTCGGTCTCACATGCGAATTTCCAGCGGCATTTTTTTGTAATCTTCAAAGACAATGTCATTCTTTGCACAAACATTCTCTATTTCACACAACGTTTGTAAAAATGTGATTCATATTCATAAAGTTCTATACGTAATTAATGGAGTGGAATTGTCCTTCAAAAAATGTGTTACTGTGGTTAGGCGTTGTACATTGCTGCTTTTCCAATATCTTGAATTTGCTCCCGTAACTGGTTATGATGGCCAGCTTTTGTCTCACCAAACAGTATTTCAATATATCTATTGGCAGCATCGTGTGATGCTTGTTAAGTACCAACACCACACATCACTTGCGTGATTTTGGCATTGAAATGTTTTAAATTTGTGTTACGTTCCATGTCGTCGGAAGAACTGCTACAACAGCCACGGTCTAGTGTCGTCAACTGTTTTGCAAGTGGCGATGCAATAGTGATTTACCTGAGCACGTGCCGTCTGTCTTAAGGTAGAATCCATTCTTACACGTTCCGCAATTCTGCCGAGCGCTTTCGCACGTCTGACAGTCACCTTCGCCATCCTTACATGCTGAACAAAACATAGTCATCATGTTCACTATGCTACAGTCTCAACAATAGTATTACTACTGCTCTCTCCAAACTACGTCTACGTACAAAAACCATAATACAATTCGGAATTATTCAATACGTTTAGAGTTATACACCAAGAAGAACGTAGCATTGACCACTGCATACCGTCAAAAATCCCAGTCATATTGATGAAGCAACATTGACAGTTGACACGGAATCAAAGGGCAATCCCGGGGCACCAACTAGAGGTTGAGGGTTTATGGAAATCTCGAAAATGTCAAGTATATTTGACTCTGCCAATATGAAACTGCATTTACGTAGAATACCACAAAAGGAAACTTATAAGGAGTGCTGTGCAGATTATTACAGAAAACATCACTGGCTTTAAAGACACTTGATGGTTCGTCTTCAAAACGGACAACGTGTCACTATCTTGTATGTATATGGTTAGTTATATCAGGACCGAAACGTTATGTTGGTGTTATAGCCCCCCATATAGAATAAGGCTTTCTCTTCACACAATATATGCCAATTAAAGAAATCATTACGTTCTGTCGTTACGATTTATTTTCAAAATGGAAATGAGATACTGTTTTCGTATCAGAAATATCCTAAACATGTCCAATTACCATAGCAGTTGTCTCCTTCGTGGAAGTACCCGGCCTTGCATTCCGAACATGTTGCAGCCGTCCCATCAGTGCATATCTTGCATCCAGTAGCACATGCTGAAAATGTAAAGGAAATTATTGCCAAACACAGAAGCACTGTGGTCACTCTAATAATTCTATCATGTCGTCATGACGGTAAACATTGAGTTATCCCAAATGATGTTTCAACATAGGCATGACATATATCGTAATTACTGAAGACGTTCACCAACTAAAGCAAGAATATCATGTTATTGTATTGTGGCAGGGTATTTTCAACGTGTCTTTATAAAATAATTTCTTTTTGTTTCATAGCGACCAGTGTAAAATGTAGTTTCGGTGTCACATGCGAATTTCCAGCGGCATTTTTGTGTAATCTTCAAAGAAAATGTCATTCTTTGCACAAACATTCTCTATTTCACACAACGTTTGTAAAAATGTGATTCATATTCATAAAGTTCTATACGTAATTAATGGAGTGGAATTGTCCTTCAAAAAATGTGTTACTGTGGTTAGGCGTTGTACATTGCTGCTTTTCCAATATCTTGAATTTGCTCACGTAACTGGTTATGATGGCCAGCTTTTGTCTCACCAAACAATATTTCAATATATCTATTGGCAGCATCGTGTGATGCTTGTTAAGTACCAACACCACACATCACTTGCGTGATTTTGGCATTGAAATGTTTTAAATTTGTGTTACGTTCCATGTCGTCGGAAGAACTGCTACAACAGCCACGATCTAGTGTCGTCAACTGTTTTGCAAGTGGCGATGCAATAGTGATTTACCTGAGCACGTGCCGTCTGTCTTAAGGTAGAATCCATTCTTACACGTTCCGCAATTCTGCCGAGCGCTTTCGCACGTCTGACAGTCACCTTCGCCATCCTTACATGCTGATCAAAACATAGTCATCATGTTCACTATGCTACAGTCTCAACAATAGTATTACTACTGCTCTCTCCAAACTACGTCTACGTACAAAAACCATAATACAATTCGGAATTATTCAATACGTATAGAGTTATACACCAAGAAGAACATGGCATTGACCACTGCATACCGTCAAAAATCCCAGTCATATTGATGAAGCAACATTGACAGTTGACACGGAATCAAAGGGCAATCCCGGGGCACCAACTAGAGGTTGAGGGTTTTATGGAAGTCTCGAAAATGTCAAGTATATTTGACTCTGCCAATATGAAACTGCATTTACGTAGAATACCACAAAAGGAAACTTATAAGGAGTGCTGTGCAGATTATTACAGAAAACATCACTGGCTTTAAAGACACTTGATGGTTCGTCTTCAAAACGGACAACGTGTCACTATCTTGTATGTATATGGTTAGTTATATCAGGACCGAAACGTTATGTTGGTGTTATAGCCCCCCATATAGAATAAGGCTTTCTCTTCACACAATATATGCCAATTAAAGAAATCATTACGTTCTGTCGTTACGATTTATTTTCAAAATGGAAATGAGATACTGTTTTCGTATCAGAAATATCCTAAACATGTCCAATTACCATAGCAGTTGTCTCCTTCGTGGAAGTACCCGGCCTTGCATTCCGAACATGTTGCAGCCGTCCCATCAGTGCATATCTTGCATCCAGTAGCACATGCTGAAAATGTAAAGGAAATTATTGCCAAACACAGAAGCACTGTGGTCACTCTAATAATTCTATCATGTCGTCATGACGGTAAACATTGAGTTATCCCAAATGATGTTTCAACATAGGCATGACATATATCGTAATTACTGAAGACGTTCACCAACTAAAGCAAGAATATCATGTTATTGTATTGTGGCAGGGTATTTTCAACGTGTCTTTATAAAATAATTTATTTTTGTTTCATAGCGACCAGTGTAAAATGTAGTTTCGGTCTCACATGCGAATTTTCAGCGGCATTTTTGTGTAATCTTCAAAGAAAATGTCATTCTTTGCACAAACATTCTCTATTTCACACAACGTTTGTAAAAATGTGATTCATATTCATAAAGTTCTATACGTAATTAATGGAGTGGAATTGTCCTTCAAAAAATGTGTTACTGTGGTTAGGCGTTGTACATTGCTGCTTTTCCAATATCTTGAATTTGCTCACGTAACTGGTTATGATGGCCAGCTTTTGTCTCACCAAACAATATTTCAATATATCTATTGGCAGCATCGTGTGATGCTTGTTAAGTACCAACACCACACATCACTTGCGTGATTTTGGCATTGAAATGTTTTAAATTTGTGTTACGTTCCATGTCGTCGGAAGAACTGCTACAACAGCCACGATCTAGTGTCGTCAACTGTTTTGCAAGTGGCGATGCAATAGTGATTTACCTGAGCACGTGCCGTCTGTCTTAAGGTAGAATCCATTCTTACACGTTCCGCAATTCTGCCGAGCGCTTTCGCACGTCTGACAGTCACCTTCGCCATCCTTACATGCTGAACAAAACATAGTCATCATGTTCACTATGCTACAGTCTCAACAATAGTATTACTACTGCTCTCTCCAAACTACGTCTACGTACAAAAACCATAATACAATTCGGAATTATTCAATACGTTTAGAGTTATACACCAAGAAGAACATGGCATTGACCACTGCATACCGTCAAAAATCCCAGTCATATTGATGAAGCAACATTGACAGTTGACACGGAATCAAAGGGCAATCCCGGGGCACCAACTAGAGGTTGAGGGTTTTATGGAAGTCTCGAAAATGTCAAGTATATTTGACTCTGCCAATATGAAACTGCATTTACGTAGAATACCACAAAAGGAAACTTATAAGGAGTGCTGTGCAGATTATTACAGAAAACATCACTGGCTTTAAAGACACTTGATGGTTCGTCTTCAAAACGGACAACGTGTCACTATCTTGTATGTATATGGTTAGTTATATCAGGACCGAAACGTTATGTTGGTGTTATAGCCCCCCATGTAGAATAAGGCTTTCTCTTCACAGAATATATGCCAATTAAAGAAATCATTACGTTCTGTCGTTACGATTTATTTTCAAAATGGAAATGAGATACTGTTTTCGTATCAGAAATATCCTAAACATGTCCAATTACCATAGCAGTTGTCTCCTTCGTGGAAGTACCCGGCCTTGCATTCCGAACATGTTGCAGCCGTCCCATCAGTGCATATCTTGCATCCAGTAGCACATGCTGAAAAAGTAAAGCAAATTATTGCCAAACACAGAAGCTCTGTGGTCACTCTAATAATTCTATCATGTCGTCATGACGGTAAACATTGAGTTATCCCAAACGATGTTTAAATATAGGCATGACATATATCGTAATTACTGAAGACATTCACCAACTAAAGCAAGAATATCATGTTATTGTATTGTGGCAGGGTATTTTCAACGTGTCTTTATAAAATAATTTATTTTTGTTTCATAGCGACCAGTGTAAAATGTAGTTTCGGTCTCACATGCGAATTTTCAGCGGCATTTTTGTGTAATCTTCAAAGAAAATGTCATTCTTTGCACAAACATTCTCTATTTCACACAACGTTTGTAAAAATGTGATTCATATTCATAAAGTTCTATACGTAATTAATGGAGTGGAATTGTCCTTCAAAAAATGTGTTACTGTGGTTAGGCGTTGTACATTGCTGCTTTTCCAATATCTTGAATTTGCTCACGTAACTGGTTATGATGGCCAGCTTTTGTCTCACCAAACAATATTTCAATATATCTATTGGCAGCATCGTGTGATGCTTGTTAAGTACCAACACCACACATCACTTGCGTGATTTTGGCATTGAAATGTTTTAAATTTGTGTTACGTTCCATGTCGTCGGAAGAACTGCTACAACAGCCACGATCTAGTGTCGTCAACTGTTTTGCAAGTGGCGATGCAATAGTGATTTACCTGAGCACGTGCCGTCTGTCTTAAGGTAGAATCCATTCTTACACGTTCCGCAATTCTGCCGAGCGCTTTCGCACGTCTGACAGTCACCTTCGCCATCCTTACATGCTGAACAAAACATAGTCATCATGTTCACTATGCTACAGTCTCAACAATAGTATTACTACTGCTCTCTCCAAACTACGTCTACGTACAAAAACCATAATACAATTCGGAATTATTCAATACGTTTAGAGTTATACACCAAGAAGAACATGGCATTGACCACTGCATACCGTCAAAAATCCCAGTCATATTGATGAAGCAACATTGACAGTTGACACGGAATCAAAGGGCAATCCCGGGGCACCAACTAGAGGTTGAGGGTTTTATGGAAGTCTCGAAAATGTCAAGTATATTTGACTCTGCCAATATGAAACTGCATTTACGTAGAATACCACAAAAGGAAACTTATAAGGAGTGCTGTGCAGATTATTACAGAAAACATCACTGGCTTTAAAGACACTTGATGGTTTGTCTTCAAAACGGACAACGTGTCACTATCTTGTATGTATATGGTTAGTTATATCAGGACCGAAACGTTATGTTGGTGTTATAGCCCCCCATGTAGAATAAGGCTTTCTCTTCACAGAATATATGCCAATTAAAGAAATCATTACGTTCTGTCGTTACGATTTATTTTCAAAATGTAAATGAGATACTGTTTTCGTATCAGAAATATCCTAAACATGTCCAATTACCATAGCAGTTGTCTCCTTCGTGGAAGTACCCGGCCTTGCATTCCGAACATGTTGCAGCCGTCCCATCAGTGCATATCTTGCATCCAGTAGCACATGCTGAAAAAGTAAAGCAAATTATTGCCAAACACAGAAGCTCTGTGGTCACTCTAATAATTCTATCATGTCGTCATGACGGTAAACATTGAGTTATCCCAAACGATGTTTAAATATAGGCATGACATATATCGTAATTACTGAAGACATTCACCAACTAAAGCAAGAATATCATGTTATTGTATTGTGGCAGGGTATTTTCAACGTGTCTTTATAAAATAATTTCTTTTTGTTTCATAGCGACCAGTGTAAAATGTAGTTTCGGTCTCACATGCGAATTTTCAGCGGCATTTTTGTGTAATCTTCAAAGAAAATGTCATTCTTTGCACAAACATTCTCTATTTCACACAACGTTTGTAAAAATGTGATTCATATTCATAAAGTTCTATACGTAATTAATGGAGTGGAATTGTCCTTCAAAAAATGTGTTACTGTGGTTAGGCGTTGTACATTGCTGCTTTTCCAATATCTTGAATTTGCTCACGTAACTGGTTATGATGGCCAGCTTTTGTCTCACCAAACAATATTTCAATATATCTATTGGCAGCATCGTGTGATGCTTGTTAAGTACCAACACCACACATCACTTGCGTGATTTTGGCATTGAAATGTTTTAAATTTGTGTTACGTTCCATGTCGTCGGAAGAACTGCTACAACAGCCACGATCTAGTGTCGTCAACTGTTTTGCAAGTGGCGATGCAATAGTGATTTACCTGAGCACGTGCCGTCTGTCTTAAGGTAGAATCCATTCTTACACGTTCCGCAATTCTGCCGAGCGCTTTCGCACGTCTGACAGTCACCTTCGCCATCCTTACATGCTGAACAAAACATAGTCATCATGTTCACTATGCTACAGTCTCAACAATAGTATTACTACTGCTCTCTCCAAACTACGTCTACGTACAAAAACCATAATACAATTCGGAATTATTCAATACGTTTAGAGTTATACACCAAGAAGAACATGGCATTGACCACTGCATACCGTCAAAAATCCCAGTCATATTGATGAAGCAACATTGACAGTTGACACGGAATCAAAGGGCAATCCCGGGGCACCAACTAGAGGTTGAGGGTTTTATGGAAGTCTCGAAAATGTCAAGTATATTTGACTCTGCCAATATGAAACTGCATTTACGTAGAATACCACAAAAGGAAACTTATAAGGAGTGCTGTGCAGATTATTACAGAAAACATCACTGGCTTTAAAGACACTTGATGGTTCGTCTTCAAAACGGACAACGTGTCACTATCTTGTATGTATATGGTTAGTTATATCAGGACCGAAACGTTATGTTGGTGTTATAGCCCCCCATGTAGAATAAGGCTTTCTCTTCACAGAATATATGCCAATTAAAGAAATCATTACGTTCTGTCGTTACGATTTATTTTCAAAATGGAAATGAGATACTGTTTTCGTATCAGAAATATCCTAAACATGTCCAATTACCATAGCAGTTGTCTCCTTCGTGGAAGTACCCGGCCTTGCATTCCGAACATGTTGCAGCCGTCCCATCAGTGCATATCTTGCATCCAGTAGCACATGCTGAAAAAGTAAAGCAAATTATTGCCAAACACAGAAGCTCTGTGGTCACTCTAATAATTCTATCATGTCGTCATGACGGTAAACATTGAGTTATCCCAAACGATGTTTAAATATAGGCATGACATATATCGTAATTACTGAAGACATTCACCAACTAAAGCAAGAATATCATGTTATTGTATTGTGGCAGGGTATTTTCAACGTGTCTTTATAAAATAATTTCTTTTTGTTTCATAGCGACCAGTGTAAAATGTAGTTTCGGTCTCACATGCGAATTTTCAGCGGCATTTTTGTGTAATCTTCAAAGAAAATGTCATTCTTTGCACAAACATTCTCTATTTCACACAACGTTTGTAAAAATGTGATTCATATTCATAAAGTTCTATACGTAATTAATGGAGTGGAATTGTCCTTCAAAAAATGTGTTACTGTGGTTAGGCGTTGTACATTGCTGCTTTTCCAATATCTTGAATTTGCTCACGTAACTGGTTATGATGGCCAGCTTTTGTCTCACCAAACAATATTTCAATATATCTATTGGCAGCATCGTGTGATGCTTGTTAAGTACCAACACCACACATCACTTGCGTGATTTTGGCATTGAAATGTTTTAAATTTGTGTTACGTTCCATGTCGTCGGAAGAACTGCTACAACAGCCACGATCTAGTGTCGTCAACTGTTTTGCAAGTGGCGATGCAATAGTGATTTACCTGAGCACGTGCCGTCTGTCTTAAGGTAGAATCCATTCTTACACGTTCCGCAATTCTGCCGAGCGCTTTCGCACGTCTGACAGTCACCTTCGCCATCCTTACATGCTGAACAAAACATAGTCATCATGTTCACTATGCTACAGTCTCAACAATAGTATTACTACTGCTCTCTCCAAACTACGTCTACGTACAAAAACCATAATACAATTCGGAATTATTCAATACGTTTAGAGTTATACACCAAGAAGAACATGGCATTGACCACTGCATACCGTCAAAAATCCCAGTCATATTGATGAAGCAACATTGACAGTTGACACGGAATCAAAGGGCAATCCCGGGGCACCAACTAGAGGTTGAGGGTTTTATGGAAGTCTCGAAAATGTCAAGTATATTTGACTCTGCCAATATGAAACTGCATTTACGTAGAATACCACAAAAGGAAACTTATAAGGAGTGCTGTGCAGATTATTACAGAAAACATCACTGGCTTTAAAGACACTTGATGGTTCGTCTTCAAAACGGACAACGTGTCACTATCTTGTATGTATATGGTTAGTTATATCAGGACCGAAACGTTATGTTGGTGTTATAGCCCCCCATATAGAATAAGGCTTTCTCTTCACACAATATATGCCAATTAAAGAAATCATTACGTTCTGTCGTTACGATTTATTTTCAAAATGGAAATGAGATACTGTTTTCGTATCAGAAATATCCTAAACATGTCCAATTACCATAGCAGTTGTCTCCTTCGTGGAAGTACCCGGCCTTGCATTCCGAACATGTTGCAGCCGTCCCATCAGTGCATATCTTGCATCCAGTAGCACATGCTGAAAATGTAAAGGAAATTATTGCCAAACACAGAAGCACTGTGGTCACTCTAATAATTCTATCATGTCGTCATGACGGTAAACATTGAGTTATCCCAAATGATGTTTCAACATAGGCATGACATATATCGTAATTACTGAAGACGTTCACCAACTAAAGCAAGAATATCATGTTATTGTATTGTGGCAGGGTATTTTCAACGTGTCTTTATAAAATAATTTCTTTTTGTTTCATAGCGACCAGTGTAAAATGTAGTTTCGGTGTCACATGCGAATTTCCAGCGGCATTTTTGTGTAATCTTCAAAGAAAATGTCATTCTTTGCACAAACATTCTCTATTTCACACAACGTTTGTAAAAATGTGATTCATATTCATAAAGTTCTATACGTAATTAATGGAGTGGAATTGTCCTTCAAAAAATGTGTTACTGTGGTTAGGCGTTGTACATTGCTGCTTTTCCAATATCTTGAATTTGCTCACGTAACTGGTTATGATGGCCAGCTTTTGTCTCACCAAACAATATTTCAATATATCTATTGGCAGCATCGTGTGATGCTTGTTAAGTACCAACACCACACATCACTTGCGTGATTTTGGCATTGAAATGTTTTAAATTTGTGTTACGTTCCATGTCGTCGGAAGAACTGCTACAACAGCCACGATCTAGTGTCGTCAACTGTTTTGCAAGTGGCGATGCAATAGTGATTTACCTGAGCACGTGCCGTCTGTCTTAAGGTAGAATCCATTCTTACACGTTCCGCAATTCTGCCGAGCGCTTTCGCACGTCTGACAGTCACCTTCGCCATCCTTACATGCTGATCAAAACATAGTCATCATGTTCACTATGCTACAGTCTCAACAATAGTATTACTACTGCTCTCTCCAAACTACGTCTACGTACAAAAACCATAATACAATTCGGAATTATTCAATACGTATAGAGTTATACACCAAGAAGAACATGGCATTGACCACTGCATACCGTCAAAAATCCCAGTCATATTGATGAAGCAACATTGACAGTTGACACGGAATCAAAGGGCAATCCCGGGGCACCAACTAGAGGTTGAGGGTTTTATGGAAGTCTCGAAAATGTCAAGTATATTTGACTCTGCCAATATGAAACTGCATTTACGTAGAATACCACAAAAGGAAACTTATAAGGAGTGCTGTGCAGATTATTACAGAAAACATCACTGGCTTTAAAGACACTTGATGGTTCGTCTTCAAAACGGACAACGTGTCACTATCTTGTATGTATATGGTTAGTTATATCAGGACCGAAACGTTATGTTGGTGTTATAGCCCCCCATATAGAATAAGGCTTTCTCTTCACACAATATATGCCAATTAAAGAAATCATTACGTTCTGTCGTTACGATTTATTTTCAAAATGGAAATGAGATACTGTTTTCGTATCAGAAATATCCTAAACATGTCCAATTACCATAGCAGTTGTCTCCTTCGTGGAAGTACCCGGCCTTGCATTCCGAACATGTTGCAGCCGTCCCATCAGTGCATATCTTGCATCCAGTAGCACATGCTGAAAATGTAAAGGAAATTATTGCCAAACACAGAAGCACTGTGGTCACTCTAATAATTCTATCATGTCGTCATGACGGTAAACATTGAGTTATCCCAAATGATGTTTCAACATAGGCATGACATATATCGTAATTACTGAAGACGTTCACCAACTAAAGCAAGAATATCATGTTATTGTATTGTGGCAGGGTATTTTCAACGTGTCTTTATAAAATAATTTATTTTTGTTTCATAGCGACCAGTGTAAAATGTAGTTTCGGTCTCACATGCGAATTTTCAGCGGCATTTTTGTGTAATCTTCAAAGAAAATGTCATTCTTTGCACAAACATTCTCTATTTCACACAACGTTTGTAAAAATGTGATTCATATTCATAAAGTTCTATACGTAATTAATGGAGTGGAATTGTCCTTCAAAAAATGTGTTACTGTGGTTAGGCGTTGTACATTGCTGCTTTTCCAATATCTTGAATTTGCTCACGTAACTGGTTATGATGGCCAGCTTTTGTCTCACCAAACAATATTTCAATATATCTATTGGCAGCATCGTGTGATGCTTGTTAAGTACCAACACCACACATCACTTGCGTGATTTTGGCATTGAAATGTTTTAAATTTGTGTTACGTTCCATTTCGTCGGAAGAACTGCTACAACAGCCACGATCTAGTGTCGTCAACTGTTTTGCAAGTGGCGATGCAATAGTGATTTACCTGAGCACGTGCCGTCTGTCTTAAGGTAGAATCCATTCTTACACGTTCCGCAATTCTGCCGAGCGCTTTCGCACGTCTGACAGTCACCTTCGCCATCCTTACATGCTGAACAAAACATAGTCATCATGTTCACTATGCTACAGTCTCAACAATAGTATTACTACTGCTCTCTCCAAACTACGTCTACGTACAAAAACCATAATACAATTCGGAATTATTCAATACGTTTAGAGTTATACACCAAGAAGAACATGGCATTGACCACTGCATACCGTCAAAAATCCCAGTCATATTGATGAAGCAACATTGACAGTTGACACGGAATCAAAGGGCAATCCCGGGGCACCAACTAGAGGTTGAGGGTTTTATGGAAGTCTCGAAAATGTCAAGTATATTTGACTCTGCCAATATGAAACTGCATTTACGTAGAATACCACAAAAGGAAACTTATAAGGAGTGCTGTGCAGATTATTACAGAAAACATCACTGGCTTTAAAGACACTTGATGGTTCGTCTTCAAAACGGACAACGTGTCACTATCTTGTATGTATATGGTTAGTTATATCAGGACCGAAACGTTATGTTGGTGTTATAGCCCCCCATGTAGAATAAGGCTTTCTCTTCACAGAATATATGCCAATTAAAGAAATCATTACGTTCTGTCGTTACGATTTATTTTCAAAATGGAAATGAGATACTGTTTTCGTATCAGAAATATCCTAAACATGTCCAATTACCATAGCAGTTGTCTCCTTCGTGGAAGTACCCGGCCTTGCATTCCGAACATGTTGCAGCCATCCCATCAGTGCATATCTTGCATCCAGTAGCACATGCTGAAAAAGTAAAGCAAATTATTGCCAAACACAGAAGCTCTGTGGTCACTCTAATAATTCTATCATGTCGTCATGACGGTAAACATTGAGTTATCCCAAACGATGTTTAAATATAGGCATGACATATATCGTAATTACTGAAGACATTCACCAACTAAAGCAAGAATATCATGTTATTGTATTGTGGCAGGGTATTTTCAACGTGTCTTTATAAAATAATTTCTTTTTGTTTCATAGCGACCAGTGTAAAATGTAGTTTCGGTCTCACATGCGAATTTTCAGCGGCATTTTTGTGTAATCTTCAAAGAAAATGTCATTCTTTGCACAAACATTCTCTATTTCACACAACGTTTGTAAAAATGTGATTCATATTCATAAAGTTCTATACGTAATTAATGGAGTGGAATTGTCCTTCAAAAAATGTGTTACTGTGGTTAGGCGTTGTACATTGCTGCTTTTCCAATATCTTGAATTTGCTCACGTAACTGGTTATAATGGCCAGCTTTTGTCTCACCAAACAATATTTCAATATATCTATTGGCAGCATCGTGTGATGCTTGTTAAGTACCAACACCACACATCACTTGCGTGATTTTGGCATTGAAATGTTTTAAATTTGTGTTACGTTCCATGTCGTCGGAAGAACTGCTACAACAGCCACGATCTAGTGTCGTCAACTGTTTTGCAAGTGGCGATGCAATAGTGATTTACCTGAGCACGTGCCGTCTGTCTTAAGGTAGAATCCATTCTTACACGTTCCGCAATTCTGCCGAGCGCTTTCGCACGTCTGACAGTCACCTTCGCCATCCTTACATGCTGAACAAAACATAGTCATCATGTTCACTATGCTACAGTCTCAACAATAGTATTACTACTGCTCTCTCCAAACTACGTCTACGTACAAAAACCATAATACAATTCGGAATTATTCAATACGTTTAGAGTTATACACCAAGAAGAACATGGCATTGACCACTGCATACCGTCAAAAATCCCAGTCATATTGATGAAGCAACATTGACAGTTGACACGGAATCAAAGGGCAATCCCGGGGCACCAACTAGAGGTTGAGGGTTTTATGGAAGTCTCGAAAATGTCAAGTATATTTGACTCTGCCAATATGAAACTGCATTTACGTAGAATACCACAAAAGGAAACTTATAAGGAGTGCTGTGCAGATTATTACAGAAAACATCACTGGCTTTAAAGACACTTGATGGTTCGTCTTCAAAACGGACAACGTGTCACTATCTTGTATGTATATGGTTAGTTATATCAGGACCGAAACGTTATGTTGGTGTTATAGCCCCCCATATAGAATAAGGCTTTCTCTTCACACAATATATGCCAATTAAAGAAATCATTACGTTCTGTCGTTACGATTTATTTTCAAAATGGAAATGAGATACTGTTTTCGTATCAGAAATATCCTAAACATGTCCAATTACCATAGCAGTTGTCTCCTTCGTGGAAGTACCCGGCCTTGCATTCCGAACATGTTGCAGCCGTCCCATCAGTGCATATCTTGCATCCAGTAGCACATGCTGAAAATGTAAAGGAAATTATTGCCAAACACAGAAGCACTGTGGTCACTCTAATAATTCTATCATGTCGTCATGACGGTAAACATTGAGTTATCCCAAATGATGTTTCAACATAGGCATGACATATATCGTAATTACTGAAGACATTCACAAACTAAAGCAAGAATATCATGTTATTGTATTGTGGCAGGGTATTTTCAACGTGTCTTTATAAAATAATTTCTTTTTGTTTCATAGCGACCAGTGTAAAATGTAGTTTCGGTCTCACATGCGAATTTCCAGCGGCATTTTTGTGTAATCTTCAAAGAAAATGTCATTCTTTGCACAAACATTCTCTATTTCACACAACGTTTGTAAAAATGTGATTCATATTCATAAAGTTCTATACGTAATTAATTGAGTGGAATTGTCCTTCAAAAAATGTGTTACTGTGGTTAGGCGTTGTACATTGCTGCTTTTCCAATATCTTGAATTTGCTCACGTAACTGGTTATGATGGCCAGCTTTTGTCTCACCAAACAATATTTCAATATATCTATTGGCAGCATCGTGTGATGCTTGTTAAGTACCAACACCACACATCACTTGCGTGATTTTGGCATTGAAATGTTTTAAATTTGTGTTACGTTCCATGTCGTCGGAAGAACTGCTACAACAGCCACGATCTAGTGTCGTCAACTTGTTTGCAAGTGGCGATGCAATAGTGATTTACCTGAGCACGTGCCGTCTGTCTTAAGGTAGAATCCATTCTTACACGTTCCGCAATTCTGCCGAGCGCTTTCGCACGTCTGACAGTCACCTTCGCCATCCTTACATGCTGAACAAAACATAGTCATCATGTTCACTATGCTACAGTCTCAACAATAGTATTACTACTGCTCTCTCCAAACTACGTCTACGTACAAAAACCATAATACAATTCGGAATTATTCAATACGTTTAGAGTTATACACCAAGAAGAACATGGCATTGACCACTGCATACCGTCAAAAATCCCAGTCATATTGAGGAAGCAACATTGACAGTTGACACGGAATCAAAGGGCAATCCCGGGGCACCAACTAGAGGTTGAGGGTTTTATGGAAGTCTCGAAAATGTCAAGTATATTTGACTCTGCCAATATGAAACTGCATTTACGTAGAATACCACAAAAGGAAACTTATAAGGAGTGCTGTGCAGATTATTACAGAAAACATCACTGGCTTTAAAGACACTTGATGGTTCGTCTTCAAAACGGACAACGTGTCACTATCTTGTATGTATATGGTTAGTTATATCAGGACCGAAACGTTATGTTGGTGTTATAGCCCCCCATGTAGAATAAGGCTTTCTCTTCACACAATATATGCCAATTAAAGAAATCATTACGTTCTGTCGTTACGATTTATTTTCAAAATGTAAATGAGATACTGTTTTCGTATCAGAAATATCCTAAACATGTCCAATTACCATAGCAGTTGTCTCCTTCGTGGAAGTACCCGGCCTTGCATTCCAAACATGTTGCAGCCGTCCCATCAGTGCATATCTTGCATCCAGTAGCACATGCTGAAAAAGTAAAGCAAATTATTGCCAAACACAGAAGCACTGTGGTCACTCTAATAATTCTATCATGTCGTCATGACGGTAAACATTGAGTTATCCCAAACGATGTTTAAATATAGGCATGACATATATCGTAATTACTGAAGACATTCACCAACTAAAGCAAGAATATCATGTTATTGTATTGTGGCAGGGTATTTTCAACGTGTCTTTATAAAATAATTTCTTTTTGTTTCATAGCGACCAGTGTAAAATGTAGTTTCGGTCTCACATGCGAATTTTCAGCGGCATTTTTGTGTAATCTTCAAAGAAAATGTCATTCTTTGCACAAACATTCTCTATTTCACACAACGTTTGTAAAAATGTGATTCATATTCATAAAGTTCTATACGTAATTAATGGAGTGGAATTGTCCTTCAAAAAATGTGTTACTGTGGTTAGGCGTTGTACATTGCTGCTTTTCCAATATCTTGAATTTGCTCACGTAACTGGATATGATGGCCAGCTTTTGTCTCACCAAACAATATTTCAATATATCTATTGGCAGCATCGTGTGATGCTTGTTAAGTACCAACACCACACATCACTTGCGTGATTTTGGCATTGAAATGTTTTAAATTTGTGTTACGTTCCATGTCGTCGGAAGAACTGCTACAACAGCCACGATCTAGTGTCGTCAACTGTTTTGCAAGTGGCGATGCAATAGTGATTTACCTGAGCACGTGCCGTCTGTCTTAAGGTAGAATCCATTCTTACACGTTCCGCAATTCTGCCGAGCGCTTTCGCACGTCTGACAGTCACCTTCGCCATCCTTACATGCTGAACAAAACATAGTCATCATGTTCACTATGCTACAGTCTCAACAATAGTATTACTACTGCTCTCTCCAAACTACGTCTACGTACAAAAACCATAATACAATTCGGAATTATTCAATACGTTTAGAGTTATACACCAAGAAGAACATGGCATTGACCACTGCATACCGTCAAAAATCCCAGTCATATTGAGGAAGCAACATTGACAGTTGACACGGAATCAAAGGGCAATCCCGGGGCACCAACTAGAGGTTGAGGGTTTTATGGAAGTCTCGAAAATGTCAAGTATATTTGACTCTGCCAATATGAAACTGCATTTACGTAGAATACCACAAAAGGAAACTTTTAAGGAGTGCTGTGCAGATTATTACAGAAAACATCACTGGCTTTAAAGACACTTGATGGTTCGTCTTCAAAACGGACAACGTGTCACTATCTTGTATGTATATGGTTAGTTATATCAGGACCGAAACGTTATGTTGGTGTTATAGCCCCCCATGTAGAATAAGGCTTTCTCTTCACACAATATATGCCAATTAAAGAAATCATTACGTTCTGTCGTTACGATTTATTTTCAAAATGTAAATGAGATACTGTTTTCGTATCAGAAATATCCTAAACATGTCCAATTACCATAGCAGTTGTCTCCTTCGTGGAAGTACCCGGCCTTGCATTCCAAACATGTTGCAGCCGTCCCATCAGTGCATATCTTGCATCCAGTAGCACATGCTGAAAAAGTAAAGCAAATTATTGCCAAACACAGAAGCACTGTGGTCACTCTAATAATTCTATCATGTCGTCATGACGGTAAACATTGAGTTATCCCAAACGATGTTTAAATATAGGCATGACATATATCGTAATTACTGAAGACATTCACCAACTAAAGCAAGAATATCATGTTATTGTATTGTGGCAGGGTATTTTCAACGTGTCTTTATAAAATAATTTCTTTTTGTTTCATAGCGACCAGTGTAAAATGTAGTTTCGGTCTCACATGCGAATTTTCAGCGGCATTTTTGTGTAATCTTCAAAGAAAATGTCATTCTTTGCACAAACATTCTCTATTTCACACAACGTTTGTAAAAATGTGATTCATATTCATAAAGTTCTATACGTAATTAATGGAGTGGAATTGTCCTTCAAAAAATGTGTTACTGTGGTTAGGCGTTGTACATTGCTGCTTTTCCAATATCTTGAATTTGCTCACGTAACTGGATATGATGGCCAGCTTTTGTCTCACCAAACAATATTTCAATATATCTATTGGCAGCATCGTGTGATGCTTGTTAAGTACCAACACCACACATCACTTGCGTGATTTTGGCATTGAAATGTTTTAAATTTGTGTTACGTTCCATGTCGTCGGAAGAACTGCTACAACAGCCACGATCTAGTGTCGTCAACTGTTTTGCAAGTGGCGATGCAATAGTGATTTACCTGAGCACGTGCCGTCTGTCTTAAGGTAGAATCCATTCTTACACGTTCCGCAATTCTGCCGAGCGCTTTCGCACGTCTGACAGTCACCTTCGCCATCCTTACATGCTGAACAAAACATAGTCATCATGTTCACTATGCTACAGTCTCAACAATAGTATTACTACTGCTCTCTCCAAACTACGTCTACGTACAAAAACCATAATACAATTCGGAATTATTCAATACGTTTAGAGTTATACACCAAGAAGAACATGGCATTGACCACTGCATACCGTCAAAAATCCCAGTCATATTGAGGAAGCAACATTGACAGTTGACACGGAATCAAAGGGCAATCCCGGGGCACCAACTAGAGGTTGAGGGTTTTATGGAAGTCTCGAAAATGTCAAGTATATTTGACTCTGCCAATATGAAACTGCATTTACGTAGAATACCACAAAAGGAAACTTTTAAGGAGTGCTGTGCAGATTATTACAGAAAACATCACTGGCTTTAAAGACACTTGATGGTTCGTCTTCAAAACGGACAACGTGTCACTATCTTGTATGTATATGGTTAGTTATATCAGGACCGAAACGTTATGTTGGTGTTATAGCCCCCCATGTAGAATAAGGCTTTCTCTTCACACAATATATGCCAATTAAAGAAATCATTACGTTCTGTCGTTACGATTTATTTTCAAAATGTAAATGAGATACTGTTTTCGTATCAGAAATATCCTAAACATGTCCAATTACCATAGCAGTTGTCTCCTTCGTGGAAGTACCCGGCCTTGCATTCCAAACATGTTGCAGCCGTCCCATCAGTGCATATCTTGCATCCAGTAGCACATGCTGAAAAAGTAAAGCAAATTATTGCCAAACACAGAAGCACTGTGGTCACTCTAATAATTCTATCATGTCGTCATGACGGTAAACATTGAGTTATCCCAAACGATGTTTAAATATAGGCATGACATATATCGTAATTACTGAAGACATTCACCAACTAAAGCAAGAATATCATGTTATTGTATTGTGGCAGGGTATTTTCAACGTGTCTTTATAAAATAATTTCTTTTTGTTTCATAGCGACCAGTGTAAAATGTAGTTTCGGTCTCACATGCGAATTTTCAGCGGCATTTTTGTGTAATCTTCAAAGAAAATGTCATTCTTTGCACAAACATTCTCTATTTCACACAACGTTTGTAAAAATGTGATTCATATTCATAAAGTTCTATACGTAATTAATGGAGTGGAATTGTCCTTCAAAAAATGTGTTACTGTGGTTAGGCGTTGTACATTGCTGCTTTTCCAATATCTTGAATTTGCTCACGTAACTGGATATGATGGCCAGCTTTTGTCTCACCAAACAATATTTCAATATATCTATTGGCAGCATCGTGTGATGCTTGTTAAGTACCAACACCACACATCACTTGCGTGATTTTGGCATTGAAATGTTTTAAATTTGTGTTACGTTCCATGTCGTCGGAAGAACTGCTACAACAGCCACGATCTAGTGTCGTCAACTGTTTTGCAAGTGGCGATGCAATAGTGATTTACCTGAGCACGTGCCGTCTGTCTTAAGGTAGAATCCATTCTTACACGTTCCGCAATTCTGCCGAGCGCTTTCGCACGTCTGACAGTCACCTTCGCCATCCTTACATGCTGAACAAAACATAGTCATCATGTTCACTATGCTACAGTCTCAACAATAGTATTACTACTGCTCTCTCCAAACTACGTCTACGTACAAAAACCATAATACAATTCGGAATTATTCAATACGTTTAGAGTTATACACCAAGAAGAACATGGCATTGACCACTGCATACCGTCAAAAATCCCAGTCATATTGAGGAAGAAACATTGACAGTTGACACGGAATCAAAGGGCAATCCCGGGGCACCAACTAGAGGTTGAGGGTTTTATGGAAGTCTCGAAAATGTCAAGTATATTTGACTCTGCCAATATGAAACTGCATTTACGTAGAATACCACAAAAGGAAACTTATAAGGAGTGCTGTGCAGATTATTACAGAAAACATCACTGGCTTTAAAGACACTTGATGGTTCGTCTTCAAAACGGACAACGTGTCACTATCTTGTATGTATATGGTTAGTTATATCAGGACCGAAACGTTATGTTGGTGTTATAGCCCCCCATGTAGAATAAGGCTTTCTCTTCACACAATATATGCCAATTAAAGAAATCATTACGTTCTGTCGTTACGATTTATTTTCAAAATGTAAATGAGATACTGTTTTCGTATCAGAAATATCCTAAACATGTCCAATTACCATAGCAGTTGTCTCCTTCGTGGAAGTACCCGGCCTTGCATTCCAAACATGTTGCAGCCGTCCCATCAGTGCATATCTTGCATCCAGTAGCACATGCTGAAAAAGTAAAGCAAATTATTGCCAAACACAGAAGCACTGTGGTCACTCTAATAATTCTATCATGTCGTCATGACGGTAAACATTGAGTTATCCCAAACGATGTTTAAATATAGGCATGACATATATCGTAATTACTGAAGACATTCACCAACTAAAGCAAGAATATCATGTTATTGTATTGTGGCAGGGTATTTTCAACGTGTCTTTATAAAATAATTTCTTTTTGTTTCATAGCGACCAGTGTAAAATGTAGTTTCGGTCTCACATGCGAATTTTCAGCGGCATTTTTGTGTAATCTTCAAAGAAAATGTCATTCTTTGCACAAACATTCTCTATTTCACACAACGTTTGTAAAAATGTGATTCATATTCATAAAGTTCTATACGTAATTAATGGAGTGGAATTGTCCTTCAAAAAATGTGTTACTGTGGTTAGGCGTTGTACATTGCTGCTTTTCCAATATCTTGAATTTGCTCACGTAACTGGATATGATGGCCAGCTTTTGTCTCACCAAACAATATTTCAATATATCTATTGGCAGCATCGTGTGATGCTTGTTAAGTACCAACACCACACATCACTTGCGTGATTTTGGCATTGAAATGTTTTAAATTTGTGTTACGTTCCATGTCGTCGGAAGAACTGCTACAACAGCCACGATCTAGTGTCGTCAACTGTTTTGCAAGTGGCGATGCAATAGTGATTTACCTGAGCACGTGCCGTCTGTCTTAAGGTAGAATCCATTCTTACACGTTCCGCAATTCTGCCGAGCGCTTTCGCACGTCTGACAGTCACCTTCGCCATCCTTACATGCTGAACAAAACATAGTCATCATGTTCACTATGCTACAGTCTCAACAATAGTATTACTACTGCTCTCTCCAAACTACGTCTACGTACAAAAACCATAATACAATTCGGAATTATTCAATACGTTTAGAGTTATACACCAAGAAGAACATGGCATTGACCACTGCATACCGTCAAAAATCCCAGTCATATTGATGAAGCAACATTGACAGTTGACACGGAATCAAAGGGCAATCCCGGGGCACCAACTAGAGGTTGAGGGTTTTATGGAA
Source organism: Oasisia sp. SBJ-2009 (assembly GCA_964017155.1). Classification (NCBI taxonomy): domain Eukaryota; kingdom Metazoa; phylum Annelida; class Polychaeta; order Sabellida; family Siboglinidae; genus Oasisia; species Oasisia sp. SBJ-2009. Next base: position 47,275,634 of record OZ024855.1, read on the forward strand.
GTCTCGAAAATGTCAAGTATATTTGACTCTGCCAATATGAAACTGCATTTACGTAGAATACCACAGAAGGAAACTTATAAGGAGTGCTGTGCAGATTATTACAGAAAACATCACTGGCTTTAAAGACACTTGATGGTTCGTCTTCAAAACGGACAACGTGTCACTATCTTGTATGTATATGGTTAGTTATATCAGGACCGAAACGTTATGTTGGTGTTATAGCCCCCCATGTATAATAAGGCTTTCTCTTCACACAATATATGCCAATTAAAGAAATCATTACGTTCTGTCGTTACGATTTATTTTCAAAATGTAAATGAGATACTGTTTTCGTATCAGAAATATCCTAAACATGTCCAATTACCATAGCAGTTGTCTCCTTCGTGGAAGTACCCGGCCTTGCATTCCGAACATGTTGCAGCCGTCCCATCAGTGCATATCTTGCATCCAGTAGCACATGCTGAAAAAGTAAAGCAAATTATTGCCAAACACAGAAGCACTGTGGTCACTCTAATAATTCTATCATGTCGTCATGACGGTAAACATTGAGTTATCCCAAACGATGTTTAAATAGAGGCATGACATATATCGTAATTACTGAAGACATTCACCAACTAAAGCAAGAATATCATGTTATTGTATTGTGGCAGGGTATTTTCAACGTGTCTTTATAAAATAATTTCTTTTTGTTTCATAGCGACCAGTGTAAAATGTAGTTTCGGTCTCACATGCGAATTTTCAGCGGCATTTTTGTGTAATCTTCAAAGAAAATGTCATTCTTTGCACAAACATTCTCTATTTCACACAACGTTTGTAAAAATGTGATTCATATTCATAAAGTTCTATACGTAATTAATGGAGTGGAATTGTCCTTCAAAAAATGTGTTACTGTGGTTAGGCGTTGTACATTGCTGCTTTTCCAATATCTTGAATTTGCTCATGTAACTGGTTATGATGGCCAGCTTTTGTCTCACCAAACAATATTTCAATATATCTATTGGCAGCATCGTGTGATGCTTGTTAAGTACCAACACCACACATCACTTGCGGATTTTGGCATTGAAATGTTTTAAATTTTTGTTACGTTCCATGTCGTCGGAAGAACTGCTACAACAGCCACGATCTAGTGTCGTCAACTGTTTTGCAAGTGGCGATGCAATAGTGATTTACCTGAGCACGTGCCGTCTGTCTTAAGGTAGAATCCATTCTTACACGTTCCGCAATTCTGCCGAGCGCTTTCGCACGTCTGACAGTCACCTTCGCCATCCTTACATGCTGAACAAAACATAGTCATCATGTTCACTATGCTACAGTCTCAACAATAGTATTACTACTGCTCTCTCCAAACTACGTCTACGTACAAAAACCATAATACAATTCGGAATTATTTAATACGTTTAGAGTTATACACCAAGAAGAACATGGCATTGACCACTGCATACCGTCAAAAATCCCAGTCATATTGAGGAAGCAACATTGACAGTTGACACGGAATCAAAGGGCAATCCCGGGGCACCAACTAGAGGTTGAGGGTTTTATGGAAGTCTCGAAAATGTCAAGCATATTTGACTCTGCCAATATGAAACTGCATTTACGTAGAATACCACAAAAGGAAACTTATAAGGAGTGCTGTGCAGATTATTACAGAAAACATCACTGGCTTTAAAGACACTTGATGATTCGTCTTCAAAACGGACAACGTGTCACTATCTTGTATGTATATGGTTAGTTATATCAGGACCGAAACGTTATGTTGGTGTTATAGCCCCCCATGTAGAATAAGGCTTTCTCTTCACACAATATATGCCAATTAAAGAAATCATTACGTTCTGTCGTTACGATTTATTTTCAAAATGGAAATGAGATACTGTTTTCGTATCAGAAATATCCTAAACATGTCCAATTACCATAGCAGTTGTCTCCTTCGTGGAAGTACCCGGCCTTGCATTCCGAACATGTTGCAGCCGTCCCATCAGTGCATATCTTGCATCCAGTAGCACATGCTGAAAAAGTAAAGCAAATTATTGCCAAACACAGAAGCACTGTGGTCACTCTAATAATTCTATCATGTCGTCATGACGGTAAACATTGAGTTATCCCAAACGATGTTTAAATATAGGCATGACATATATCGTAATTATTGAAGACATTCACCAACTAAAGCAAGAATATCATGTTATTGTATTGTGGCAGGGTATTTTCAACGTGTCTTTATAAAATAATTTCTTTTTGTTTCATAGCGACCAGTGTAAAATGTAGTTTCGGTCTCACATGCGAATTTTCAGCGGCATTTTTGTGTAATCTTCAAAGAAAATGTCATTCTTTGCACAAACATTCTCTATTTCACACAACGTTTGTAAAAATGTGATTCATATTCATAAAGTTCTATACGTAATTAATGGAGTGGAATTGTCCTTCAAAAAATGTGTTATGTGGTTAGGCGTTGTACATTGCTGCTTTTCCAATATCTTGAATTTGCTCATGTAACTGGTTATGATGGCCAGCTTTTGTCTCACCAAACAATATTTCAATATATCTATTGGCAGCATCGTGTGATGCTTGTTAAGTACCAACACCACACATCACTTGCGTGATTTTGGCATTGAAATGTTTTAAATTTTTGTTACGTTCCATGTCGTCGGAAGAACTGCTACAACAGCCACGATCTAGTGTCGTCAACTGTTTTGCAAGTGGCGATGCAATAGTGATTTACCTGAGCACGTGCCGTCTGTCTTAAGGTAGAATCCATTCTTACACGTTCCGCAATTCTGCCGAGCGCTTTCGCACGTCTGACAGTCACCTTCGCCATCCTTACATGCTGAACAAAACATAGTCATCATGTTCACTATGCTACAGTCTCAACAATAGTATTACTACTGCTCTCTCCAAACTACGTCTACGTGCAAAAACCATAATACAATTCGGAATTATTTAATACGTTTAGAGTTATACACCAAGAAGAACATGGCATTGACCACTGCATACCGTCAAAAATCCCAGTCATATTGAGGAAGCAACATTGACAGTTGACACGGAATCAAAGGGCAATCCCGGGGCACCAACTAGAGGTTGAGGGTTTTATGGAAGTCTCGAAAATGTCAAGCATATTTGACTCTGCCAATATGAAACTGCATTTACGTAGAATACCACAAAAGGAAACTTATAAGGAGTGCTGTGCAGATTATTACAGAAAACATCACTGGCTTTAAAGACACTTGATGATTCGTCTTCAAAACGGACAACGTGTCACTATCTTGTATGTATATGGTTAGTTATATCAGGACCGAAACGTTATGTTGGTGTTATAGCCCCCCATGTAGAATAAGGCTTTCTCTTCACACAATATATGCCAATTAAAGAAATCATTACGTTCTGTCGTTACGATTTATTTTCAAAATGGAAATGAGATACTGTTTTCGTATCAGAAATATCCTAAACATGTCCAATTACCATAGCAGTTGTCTACTTCGCGGAAGTACCCGGCCTTGCATTCCGAACATGTTGCAGCCGTCCCATCAGTGCATATCTTGCATCCAGTAGCACATGCTGAAAAAGTAAAGCAAATTATTGCCAAACACAGAAGCACTGTGGTCACTCTAAAAATTCTATCAAGTCGTCATGACGGTAAACATTGAGTTATCCCAAACGATGTTTAAATATAGGCATGACATATATCGTAATTACTGAAGACGTTCACCAACTAAAGCAAGAATATCATGTTATTGTATTGTGGCAGGGTATTTTCAACGTGTCTTTATAAAATAATTTCTTTTTGTTTCATAGCGACCAGTGTAAAATGTAGTTTCGGTCTCACATGCGAATTTCCAGCGGCATTTTTTGGTAATCTTCAAAGAAAATGTCATTCTTTGCACAAATATTCTCTATTTCACACAACGTTTGTAAAAATGTGATTCATATTCATAAAGTTCTATACGTAATTAATGGAGTGGAATTGTCCTTCAAAAAATGTGTTACTGTGGTTAGGCGTTGTACATTGCTGCTTTTCCAATATCTTGAATTTGCTCACGTAACTGGTTATGATGGCCAGCTTTTGTCTCACCAAACAATATTTCAATATATCTATTGGCAGCATCGTGTGATGCTTGTTAAGTACCAACACCACACATCACTTGCGTGATTTTGGCATTGAAATGTTTTAAATTTTTGTTACGTTCCATGTCGTCGGAAGAACTGCTACAACAGCCACGATCTAGTGTCGTCAACTGTTTTGCAAGTGGCGATGCAATAGTGATTTACCTGAGCACGTGCCGTCTGTCTTAAGGTAGAATCCATTCTTACACGTTCCGCAATTCTGCCGAGCGCTTTCGCACGTCTGACAGTCACCTTCGCCATCCTTACATGCTGAACAAAACATAGTCATCATGTTCACTATGCTACAGTCTCAACAATAGTATTACTACTGCTCTCTCCAAACTACGTCTACGTACAAAAACCATAATACAATTCGGAATTATTTAATACGTTTAGAGTTATACACCAAGAAGAACATGGCATTGACCACTGCATACCGTCAAAAATCCCAGTCATATTGAGGAAGCAACATTGACAGTTGACACGGAATCAAAGGGCAATCCCGGGGCACCAACTAGAGGTTGAGGGTTTTATGGAAGTCTCGAAAATGTCAAGCATATTTGACTCTGCCAATATGAAACTGCATTTACGTAGAATACCACAAAAGGAAACTTATAAGGAGTGCTGTGCAGATTATTACAGAAAACATCACTGGCTTTAAAGACACTTGATGATTCGTCTTCAAAACGGACAACGTGTCACTATCTTGTATGTATATGGTTAGTTATATCAGGACCGAAACGTTATGTTGGTGTTATAGCCCCCCATGTAGAATAAGGCTTTCTCTTCACACAATATATGCCAATTAAAGAAATCATTACGTTCTGTCGTTACGATTTATTTTCAAAATGGAAATGAGATACTGTTTTCGTATCAGAAATATCCTAAACATGTCCAATTACCATAGCAGTTGTCTACTTCGCGGAAGTACCCGGCCTTGCATTCCGAACATGTTGCAGCCGTCCCATCAGTGCATATCTTGCATCCAGTAGCACATGCTGAAAAAGTAAAGCAAATTATTGCCAAACACAGAAGCACTGTGGTCACTCTAAAAATTCTATCATGTCGTCATGACGGTAAACATTGAGTTATCCCAAACGATGTTTAAATATAGGCATGACATATATCGTAATTACTGAAGACGTTCACCAACTAAAGCAAGAATATCATGTTATTGTATTGTGGCAGGGTATTTTCAACGTGTCTTTATAAAATAATTTCTTTTTGTTTCATAGCGACCAGTGTAAAATGTAGTTTCGGTCTCACATGCGAATTTCCAGCGGCATTTTTTGGTAATCTTCAAAGAAAATGTCATTCTTTGCACAAACATTCTCTATTTCACACAACGTTTGTAAAAATGTGATTCATATTCATAAAGTTCTATACGTAATTAATGGAGTGGAATTGTCCTTCAAAAAATGTGTTACTGTGGTTAGGCGTTGTACATTGCTGCTTTTCCAATATCTTGAATTTGCTCACGTAACTGGTTATGATGGCCAGCTTTTGTCTCACCAAACAATATTTCAATATATCTATTGGCAGCATCGTGTGATGCTTGTTAAGTACCAACACCACACATCACTTGCGTGATTTTGGCATTGAAATGTTTTAAATTTTTGTTACGTTCCATGTCGTCGGAAGAACTGCTACAACAGCCACGATCTAGTGTCGTCAACTGTTTTGCAAGTGGCGATGCAATAGTGATTTACCTGAGCACGTGCCGTCTGTCTTAAGGTAGAATCCATTCTTACACGTTCCGCAATTCTGCCGAGCGCTTTCGCACGTCTGACAGTCACCTTCGCCATCCTTACATGCTGAACAAAACATAGTCATCATGTTCACTATGCTACAGTCTCAACAATAGTATTACTACTGCTCTCTCCAAACTACGTCTACGTACAAAAACCATAATACAATTCGGAATTATTCAATACGTTTAGAGTTATACACCAAGAAGAACATGGCATTGACCACTGCATACCGTCAAAAATCCCAGTCATATTGAGGAAGCAACATTGACAGTTGACACGGAATCAAAGGGCAATCCCGGGGCACCAACTAGAGGTTGAGGGTTTTATGGAAGTCTCGAAAATGTCAAGTATATTTGACTCTGCCAATATGAAACTGCATTTACGTAGAATACCACAAAAGGAAACTTATAAGGAGTGCTGTGCAGATTATTACAGAAAACATCACTGGCTTTAAAGACACTTGATGGTTCGTCTTCAAAACGGACAACGTGTCACTATCTTGTATGTATATGGTTAGTTATATCAGGACCGAAACGTTATGTTGGTGTTATAGCCCCCCATGTAGAATAAGGCTTTCTCTTCACACAATATATGCCAATTAAAGAAATCATTACGTTCTGTCGTTACGATTTATTTTCAAAATGTAAATGAGATACTGTTTTCGTATCAGAAATATCCTAAACATGTCCAATTACCATAGCAGTTGTCTCCTTCGTGGAAGTACCCGGCCTTGCATTCCGAACATGTTGCAGCCGTCCCATCAGTGCATATCTTGCATCCAGTAGCACATGCTGAAAAAGTAAAGCAAATTATTGCCAAACACAGAAGCACTGTGGTCACTCTAATCATTCTATCATGTCGTCATGACGGTAAACATTGAGTTATCCCAAACGATGTTTAAATATAGGCATGACATATATCGTAATTACTGAAGACATTCACCAACTAAAGCAAGAATATCATGTTATTGTATTGTGGCAGGGTATTTTCAACGTGTCTTTATAAAATAATTTCTTTTTGTTTCATAGCGACCAGTGTAAAATGTAGTTTCGGTCTCACATGCGAATTTTCAGCGGCATTTTTGTGTAATCTTCAAAGAAAATGTCATTCTTTGCACAAACATTCTCTATTTCACGCAACGTTTGTAAAAATGTGATTCATATTCATAAAGTTCTATACGTAATTAATGGAGTGGAATTGTCCTTCAAAAAATGTGTTACTGTGGTTAGGCGTTGTACATTGCTGCTTTTCCAATATCTTGAATTTGCTCACGTAACTGGATATGATGGCCAGCTTTTGTCTCACCAAACAATATTTCAATATATCTATTGGCAGCATCGTGTGATGCTTGTTAAGTACCAACACCACACATCACTTGCGTGATTTTGGCATTGAAATGTTTTAAATTTGTGTTACGTTCCATGTCGTCGGAAGAACTGCTGCAACAGCCACGATCTAGTGTCGTCAACTGTTTTGCAAGTGGCGATGCAATAGTGATTTACCTGAGCACGTGCCGTCTGTCTTAAGGTAGAAACCATTCTTACACGTTCCGCAATTCTGCCGAGCGCTTTCGCATGTCTGACAGTCACCTTCGCCATCCTTACATGCTGAACAAAACATAGTCATCATGTTCACTATGCTACAGTCTCAACAATAGTATTACTACTGCTCTCTCCAAACTACGTCTACGTACAAAAACCATAATACAATTCGGAATTATTCAATACGTTTAGAGTTATACACCAAGAAGAACATGGCATTGACCACTGCATACCGTCAAAAATCCCAGTCATATTGATGAAGCAACATTGACAGTTGACACGGAATCAAAGGGCAATCCCGGTGCACCAACTAGAGGTTGAGGGTTTTATGGAAGTCTCGAAAATGTCAAGTATATTTGACTCTGCCAATATGAAACTGCATTTACGTAGAATACCACAGAAGGAAACTTATAAGGAGTGCTGTGCAGATTATTACAGAAAACATCACTGGCTTTAAAGACACTTGATGGTTCGTCTTCAAAACGGACAACGTGTCACTATCTTGTATGTATATGGTTAGTTATATCAGGACCTAAACGTTATGTTGGTGTTATAGCCCCCCATGTAGAATAAGGCTTTCTCTTCACACAATATATGCCAATTAAAGAAATCATTACGTTCTGTCGTTACGATTTATTTTCAAAATGTAAATGAGATACTGTTTTCGTATCAGAAATATCCTAAACATGTCCAATTACCATAGCAGTTGTCTCCTTCGTGGAAGTACCCGGCCTTGCATTCCGAACATGTTGCAGCCGTCCCATCAGTGCATATCTTGCATCCAGTAGCACATGCTGAAAAAGTAAAGCAAATTATTGCCAAACACAGAAGCACTGTGGTCACTCTAATAATTCTATCATGTCGTCATGACGGTAAACATTGAGTTATCCCAAACGATGTTTAAATATAGGCATGACATATATCGTAATTACTGAAGACATTCACCAACTAAAGCAAGAATATCATGTTATTGTATTGTGGCAGGGTATTTTCAACGTGTCTTTATAAAATAATTTCTTTTTGTTTCATAGCGACCAGTGTAAAATGTAGTTTCGGTCTCACGTGCGAATTTTCAGCGGCATTTTTGTGTAATCTTCAAAGAAAATGTCATTCTTTGCACAAACATTCTCTATTTCACACAACGTTTGTAAAAATGTGATTCATATTCATAAAGTTCTATACGTAATTAATGGAGTGGAATTGTCCTTCAAAAAATGTGTTACTGTGGTTAGGCGTTGTACATTGCTGCTTTTCCAATATCTTGAATTTGCTCACGTAACTGGTTATGATGGCCAGCTTTTGTCTCACCAAACAATATTTCAATATATCTATTGGCAGCATCGTGTGATGCTTGTTAAGTACCAACACCACACATCACTTGCGTGATTTTGGCATTGAAATGTTTTAAATTTTTGTTACGTTCCATGTCGTCGGAAGAACTGCTACAACAGCCACGATCTAGTGTCGTCAACTGTTTTGCAAGTGGCGATGCAATAGTGATTTACCTGAGCACGTGCCGTCTGTCTTAAGGTAGAATCCATTCTTACACGTTCCGCAATTCTGCCGAGCGCTTTCGCACGTCTGACAGTCACCTTCGCCATCCTTACATGCTGAACAAAACATAGTCATCATGTTCACTATGCTACAGTCTCAACAATAGTATTACTACTGCTCTCTCCAAACTACGTCTACGTACAAAAACCATAATACAATTCGGAATTATTCAATACGTTTAGAGTTATACACCAAGAAGAACATGGCATTGACCACTGCATACCGTCAAAAATCCCAGTCATATTGAGGAAGCAACATTGACAGTTGACACGGAATCAAAGGGCAATCCCGGGGCACCAACTAGAGGTTGAGGGTTTTATGGAAGTCTCGAAAATGTCAAGCATATTTGACTCTGCCAATATGAAACTGCATTTACGTAGAATACCACAAAAGGAAACTTATAAGGAGTGCTGTGCAGATTATTACAGAAAACATCACTGGCTTTAAAGACACTTGATGATTCGTCTTCAAAACGGACAACGTGTCACTATCTTGTATGTATATGGTTAGTTATATCAGGACCGAAACGTTATGTTGGTGTTATAGCCCCCCATGTAGAACAAGGCTTTCTCTTCACACAATATATGCCAATTAAAGAAATCATTACGTTCTGTCGTTACGATTTATTTTCAAAATGGAAATGAGATACTGTTTTCGTATCAGAAATATCCTAAACATGTCCAATTACCATAGCAGTTGTCTCCTTCGTGGAAGTACCCGGCCTTGCATTCCGAACATGTTGCAGCCGTCCCATCAGTGCATATCTTGCATCCAGTAGCACATGCTGAAAAAGTAAAGCAAATTATTGCCAAACACAGAAGCACTGTGGTCACTCTAAAAATTCTATCATGTCGTCATGACGGTAAACATTGAGTTATCCCAAACGATGTTTAAATATAGGCATGACATATATCGTAATTACTGAAGACGTTCACCAACTAAAGCAAGAATATCATTTTTTTGTATTGTGGCAGGGTATTTTCAACGTGTCTTTATAAAATAATTTCTTTTTGTTTCATAGCGACCAGTGTAAACTGTAGTTTCGGTCTCACATGCGAATTTCCAGCGGCATTTTTTTGTAATCTTCAAAGAAAATGTCATTCTTTGCACAAACATTCTCTATTTCACACAACGTTTGTAAAAATGTGATTCATATTCATAAAGTTCTATACGTAATTAATGGAGTGGAATTGTCCTTCAAAAAATGTGTTACTGTGGTTAGGCGTTGTACATTGCTGCTTTTCCAATATCTTGAATTTGCTCACGTAACTGGTTATGATGGCCAGCTTTTGTCTCACCAAACAATATTTCAATATATCTATTGGCAGCATCGTGTGATGCTTGTTAAGTACCAACACCACACATCACTTGCGTGATTTTGGCATTGAAATGTTTTAAATTTTTGTTACGTTCCATGTCGTCGGAAGAACTGCTACAACAGCCACGATCTAGTGTCGTCAACTGTTTTGCAAGTGGCGATGCAATAGTGATTTACCTGAGCACGTGCCGTCTGTCTTAAGGTAGAATCCATTCTTACACGTTCCGCAATTCTGCCGAGCGCTTTCGCACGTCTGACAGTCACCTTCGCCATCCTTACATGCTGAACAAAACATAGTCATCATGTTCACTATGCTACAGTCTCAACAATAGTATTACTACTGCTCTCTCCAAATTACGTCTACGTACAAAAACCATAATACAATTCGGAATTATTCAATACGTTTAGAGTTATACACCAAGAAGAACATGGCATTGACCACTGCATACCGTCAAAAATCCCATTCATATTGAGGAAGCAACATTGACAGTTGACATGGAATCAAAGGGCAATCCCGGGGCACCAACTAGAGGTTGAGGGTTTTATGGAAGTCTCGAAAATGTCAAGTATATTTGACTCTGCCAATATGAAACTGCATTTACGTAGAATACCACAAAAGGAAACTTATAAGGAGTGCTGTGCAGATTATTACAGAAAACATCACTGGCTTTAAAGACACTTGATGGTTCGTCTTCAAAACGGACAACGTGTCACTATCTTGTATGTATATGGTTAGTTATATCAGGACCGCAACGTTATGTTGGTGTTATAGCCCCCCATGTAGAATAAGGCTTTCTCTTCACACAATATATGCCAATTAAAGAAATCATTACGTTCTGTCGTTACGATTTATTTTCAAAATGGAAATGAGATACTGTTTTCGTATCAGAAATATCCTAAACATGTCCAATTACCATAGCAGTTGTCTCCTTCGTGGAAGTACCCGGCCTTGCATTCCGAACATGTTGCAGCCGTCCCATCAGTGCATATCTTGCATCCAGTAGCACATGCTGAAAAAGTAAAGCAAATTATTGCCAAACACAGAAGCAATGTGGTCACTCTAATAATTCTATCATGTCGTCATGACGGTAAACATTGAGTTATCCCAAACGATGTTTAAATATAGGTATGACATATATCGTAATTACTGAAGACATTCACCAACTAAAGAAAGAATATCATGTTATTGTATTGTGGCAGGGTATTTTCAACGTGTCTTTATAAAATAGTTTCTTTTTGTTTCATAGCGACCACTGTAAAATGTAGTTTCGGTCTCACATGCGAATTTTCAGCGGCATTTTTGTGTAATCTTCAAAGAAAATGTCATTCTTTGCACAAACATTCTCTATTTCACATAACGTTTGTAAAAATGTGATTCATATTCATAAAGTTCTATACGTAATTAATGGAGTGGAATTGTCCTTCAAAAAATGTGTTACTGTGGTTAGGCGTTGTACATTGCTGCTTTTCCAATATCTTGAATTTGCTCACGTAACTGGTTATGATGGCCAGCTTTTGTCTCACCAAACAATATTTCAATATATCTATTGGCAGCATCGTGTGATGCTTGTTAAGTACCAACACCACACATCACTTGCGTGATTTTGGCATTGAAATGTGTTAAACTTTTGTTACGTTCCATGTCGTCGGAAGAACTGCTACAACAGCCACGATCTAGTGTCGTCAACTGTTTTGCAAGTGGCGATGCAATAGTGATCTACCTGAGCACGTGCCGTCTGTCTTAAGGTAGAATCCATTCTTACACGTTCCGCAATTCTGCCGAGCGCTTTCGCATGTCTGACAGTCACCTTCGCCATCCTTACATGCTGAACAAAACATAGTCATCATGTTCACTATGCTACAGTCTCAACAATAGTATTACTACTGCTCTCTCCAAACTACGTCTACGTACAAAAACCATAATACAATTCGGAATTATTCAATACGTTTAGAGTTATACACCAAGAAGAACATGGCATTGACCACTGCATACCGTGAAAAATCCCAGTCATATTGAGGAAGCAACATTGACAGTTGACACGGAATCAAAGGGCAATCCCGGGGCACCAACTAGAGGTTGAGGGTTTTATGGAAGTCTCGAAAATGTCAAGTATATTTGACTCTGCCAATATGAAACTGCATTTACGTAGAATACCACAAAAGGAAACTTATAAGGAGTGCTGTGCAGATTATTACAGAAAACATCACTGGCTTTAAAGACACTTGATGGTTCGTCTTCAAAACGGACAACGTGTCACTATCTTGTATGTATATGGTTGGTTATATCAGGACCGAAACGTTATGTTGGTGTTATAGCCCCCCATGTAGAATAAGGCTTTCTCTTCACACAATATATGCCAATTAAAGAAATCATTACGTTCTGTCGTTACGATTTATTTTCAAAATGGAAATGAGATAATGTTTTCGTATCAGAAATATCCTAAACATGTCCAATTACCATAGCAGTTGTCTCCTTCGTGGAAGTACCCGGCCTTGCATTCCGAACATGTTGCAGCCGTCCCATCAGTGCATATCTTGCATCCAGTAGCACATGCTGAAAAAGTAAAGAAAATTATTGCCAAACACAGAAGCACTGTGGTCACTCTAATAATTCTATCATGTCGTCATGACGGTAAACATTGAGTTATCCCAAACGATGTTTAAATATAGGCATGACATATATCGTAATTACTGAAGACATTCACCAACTAAAGAAAGAATATCATGTTATTGTATTGTGGCAGGGTATTTTCAACGTGTCTTTATAAAATAATTTCTTTTTGTTTCATAGCGACCACTGTAAAATGTAGTTTCGGTCTCACATGCGAATTTTCAGCGGCATTTTTGTGTAATCTTCAAAGAAAATGTCATTCTTTGCACAAACATTCTCTATTTCACACAACATTTGTAAAAATGTGATTCATATTCATAAAGTTCTATACGTAATTAATGGAGTGGAATTGTCCTTCAAAAAATGTGTTACTGTGGTTAGGCGTTGTACATTGCTGCTTTTCCAATATCTTGAATTTGCTCACGTAACTGGTTATGATGGCCAGCTTTTGTCTCACCAAACAATATTTCAATATATCTATTGGCAGCATCGTGTGATGCTTGTAAAGTACCAACACCACACATCACTTGCGTGATTTTGGCATTGAAATGTTTTAAATTTTTGTTACGTTCCATGTCGTCGGAAGAACTGCTACAACAGCCACGATCTAGTGTCGTCAACTGTTTTGCAAGTGGCGATGCAATAGTGATTTACCTGAGCACGTGCCGTCTGTCTTAAGGTAGAATCCATTCTTACACGTTCCGCAATTCTGCCGAGCGCTTTCGCACGTCTGACAGTCACCTTCGCCATCCTTACATGCTGAACAAAACATAGTCATCATGTTCACTATGCTACAGTCTCAACAATAGTATTACTACTGCTCTCTCCAAACTACGTCTACGTACAAAAACCATAATACAATTCGGAATTATTCAATACGTTTAGAGTTATACACCAAGAAGAACATGGCATTGACCACTGCATACCGTCAAAAATCCCAGTCATATTGAGGAAGCAACATTGACAGTTGACACGGAATCAAAGGGCAATCCCGGGGCACCAACTAGAGGTTGAGGGTTTTATGGAAGTCTCGAAAATGTCAAGTATATTTGACTCTGCCAATATGAAACTGCATTTACGTAGAATACCACAAAAGGAAACTTATAAGGAGTGCTGTGCAGATTATTACAGAAAACATCACTGGCTTTAAAGACACTTGATGGTTCGTCTTCAAAACGGACAACGTGTCACTATCTTGTATGTATATGGTTAGTTATATCAGGACCGAAACGTTATGTTGGTGTTATTGCCCCCCATGTAGAATAAGGCTTTCTCTTCACACAATATATGCCAATTAAAAAAATCATTACGTTCTGTCGTTACGATTTATTTTCAAAATGTAAATGAGATACTGTTTTCGTATCAGAAATATCCTAAACATGTCCAATTACCATAGCAGTTGTCTCCTTCGTGGAAGTACCCGGCCTTGCATTCCGAACATGTTGCAGCCGTCCCATCAGTGCATATCTTGCATCCAGTAGCACATGCTGAAAAAGTAAAGCAAATTATTGCCAAACACAGAAGCACTGTGGTCACTCTAATAATTATATCATGTCGTCATGACGGTAAACATTGAGTTATCCCAAACGATGTTTAAATATAGGCATGACATATATCGTAATTACTGAAGACATTCACCAACTAAAGCAAGAATATCATGTTATTGTATTGTGGCAGGGTATTTTCAACGTGTCTTTATAAAATAATTTCTTTTTGTTTCATAGCGACCACTGTAAAATGTAGTTTCGGTCTCACATGCGAATTTTCAGCGGCATTTTTGTGTAATCTTCAAAGAAAATGTCATTCTTTGCACAAACATTCTCTATTTCACATAACGTTTGTAAAAATGTGATTCATATTCATAAAGTTCTATACGTAATTAATGGAGTGGAATTGTCCTTCAAAAAATGTGTTACTGTGGTTAGGCGTTGTACATTGCTGCTTTTCCAATATCTTGAATTTGCTCACGTAACTGGTTATGATGGCCAGCTTTTGTCTCACCAAACAATATTTAAATATATCTATTGGCAGCATCGTGTGATGCTTGTAAAGTACCAACACAACACATCACTTGCGTGATTTTGGCATTGAAATGTTTTAAATTTTTGTTACGTTCCATGTCGTCGGAAGAACTGCTACAACAGCCACGATCTAGTGTCGTCAACTGTTTTGCAAGTGGCGATGCAATAGTGATTTACCTGAGCACGTGCCGTCTGTCTTAAGGTAGAATCCATTCTTACACGTTCCGCAATTCTGCCGAGCGCTTTCGCACGTCTGACAGTCACCTTCGCCATCCTTACATGCTGAACAAAACATAGTCATCATGTTCACTATGCTACAGTCTCAACAATAGTATTACTACTGCTCTCTCCAAACTACGTCTACGTACAAAAACCATAATACAATTCGGAATTATTCAATACGTTTAGAGTTATACACCAAGAAGAACATGGCATTGACCACTGCATCCCGTCAAAAATCCCAGTCATATTGAGGAAGCAACATTAACAGTTGACACGGAATCAAAGGGCAATCCCGGGGCACCAACTAGAGGTTGAGGCTTTTTATGGAAGTCTCGAAAATGTCAAGCATATTTGACTCTGCCAATATGAAACTGCATTTACGTAGAATACCACAAAAGGAAACTTATAAGGAGTGCTGTGCAGATTATTACAGAAAACATCACTGGCTTTAAAGACACTTGATGGTTCGTCTTCAAAACGGACAACGTGTCACTATCTTGTATGTATATGGTTAGTTATATCAGGACCGAAACGTTATGTTGGTGTTATAGCCCCCCATGTAGAATAAGGCTTTCTCTTCACACAATATATGCCAATTAAAGAAATCATTACGTTCTGTCGTTACGATTTATTTTCAAAATGGAAATGAGATACTGTTTTCGTATCAGAAATATCCTAAACATGTCCAATTACCATAGCAGTTGTCTCCTTCGTGGAAGTACCCGGCCTTGCATTCCGAACATGTTGCAGCCGTCCCATCAGTGCATATCTTGCATCCAGTAGCACATGCTGAAAAAGTAAAGCAAATTATTGCCAAACACAGAAGCACTGTGGTCACTCTAATAATTCTATCATGTCGTCATGACGGTAAACATTGAGTTATCCCAAACGATGTTTAAATATAGGCATGACATATATCGTAATTACTGAAGACATTCACCAACTAAAGAAAGAATATCATGTTATTGTATTGTAACAGGGTATTTTCAACGTGTCTTTATAAAATAATTTCTTTTTGTTTCATAGCGACCACTGTAAAATGTAGTTTCGGTCTCACATGCGAATTTTCAGCGGCATTTTTGTGTAATCTTCAAAGAAAATGTCATTCTTTGCACAAACATTCTCTATTTCACACAACGTTTGTAAAAATGTGATTCATATTCATAAAGTTCTATACGTAATTAATGGAGTGGAATTGTCCTTCAAAAAATGTGTTACTGTGGTTAGGCGTTGTACATTGCTGCTTTTCCAATATCTTGAATTTGCTCACGTAACTGGTTATGATGGCCAGCTTTTGTCTCACCAAACAATATTTCAATATATCTATTGGCAGCATCGTGTGATGCTTGTAAAGTACCAACACCACACATCACTTGCGTGATTTTGGCATTGAAATGTTTTAAATTTTTGTTACGTTCCATGCCGTCGGAAGAACTGCTACAACAGCCACGATCTAGTGTCGTCAACTGTTTTGCAAGTGGCGATGCAATAGTGATCTACCTGAGCACGTGCCGTCTGTCTTAAGGTAGAATCCATTCTTACACGTTCCGCAATTCTGCCGAGCGCTTTCGCATGTCTGACAGTCACCTTCGCCATCCTTACATGCTGAACCAAACATAGTCATCATGTTCACTATGCTACAGTCTCAACAATAGTATTACTACTGCTCTCTCCAAACTACGTCTACGTACAAAAACCATAATACACTTCGGAATTATTCAATACGTTTAGAGTTATACACCAAGAAGAACATGGCATTGACCACTGCATACCGTGAAAAATCCCAGTCATATTGAGGAAGCAACATTGACAGTTGACACGGAATCAAAGGGCAATCCCGGGGCACCAACTAGAGGTTGAGGGTTTTATGGAAGTCTCGAAAATGTCAAGTATATTTGACTCTGCCAATATGAAACTGCATTTACGTAGAATACCACAAAAGGAAACTTATAAGGAGTGCTGTGCAGATTATTACAGAAAACATCACTGGCTTTAAAGACACTTGATGGTTCGTCTTCAAAACGGACAACGTGTCACTATCTTGTATGTATATGGTTGGTTATATCAGGACCGAAACGTTATGTTGGTGTTATAGCCCCCCATGTAGAATAAGGCTTTCTCTTCACACAATATATGCCAATTAAAGAAATCATTACGTTCTGTCGTTACGATTTATTTTCAAAATGGAAATGAGATAATGTTTTCGTATCAGAAATATCCTAAACATGTCCAATTACCATAGCAGTTGTCTCCTTCGTGGAAGTACCCGGCCTTGCATTCCGAACATGTTGCAGCCGTCCCATCAGTGCATATCTTGCATCCAGTAGCACATGCTGAAAAAGTAAAGAAAATTATTGCCAAACACAGAAGCACTGTGGTCACTCTAATAATTCTATCATGTCGTCATGACGGTAAACATTGAGTTATCCCAAACGATGTTTAAATATAGGCATGACATATATCGTAATTACTGAAGACATTCACCAACTAAAGCAAGAATATCATGTTATTGTATTGTGGCAGGTATTTTCAACGTGTCTTTATAAAATAATTTCTTTTTGTTTCATAGCGACCAGTGTAAAATGTAGTTTCGGTCTCACATGCGAATTTCCAGCGGCATTTTTTGGTAATCTTCAAAGAAAATGTCATTCTTTGCACAAACATTCTCTATTTCACACAACGTTTGTAAAAATGTGATTCATATTCATAAAGTTCTATACGTAATTAATGGAGTGGAATTGTCCTTCAAAAAATGTGTTACTGTGGTTAGGCGTTGTACATTGCTGCTTTTCCAATATCTTGAATTTGCTCACGTAACTGGTTATGATGGCCAGCTTTTGTCTCACCAAACAATATTTCAATATATCTATTGGCAGCATCGTGTGATGCTTGTTAAGTACCAACACCACACATCACTTGCGTGATTTTGGCATTGAAATGTTTTAAATTTTTGTTACGTTCCATGTCGTCGGAAGAACTGCTACAACAGCCACGATCTAGTGTCGTCAACTGTTTTGCAAGTGGCGATGCAATAGTGATTTACCTGAGCACGTGCCGTCTGTCTTAAGGTAGAATCCATTCTTACACGTTCCGCAATTCTGCCGAGCGCTTTCGCACGTCTGACAGTCACCTTCGCCATCCTTACATGCTGAACAAAACATAGTCATCATGTTCACTATGCTACAGTCTCAACAATAGTATTACTACTGCTCTCTCCAAACTACGTCTACGTACAAAAACCATAATATAATTCGGAATTATTCAATACGTTTAGAGTTATACACCAAGAAGAACATGGCATTGACCACTGCATCCCGTCAAAAATCCCAGTCATATTGAGGAAGCAACATTGACAGTTGACACGGAATCAAAGGGCAATCCCGGGGCACCAACTAGAGGTTGAGGGTTTTATGGAAGTCTCGAAAATGTCAAGTATATTTGACTCTGCCAATATGAAACTGCATTTACGTAGAATACCACAAAAGGAAACTTATAAGGAGTGCTGTGCAGATTATTACAGAAAACATCACTGGCTTTAAAGACACTTGATGGTTCGTCTTCAAAACGGACAACGTGTCACTATCTTGTATGTATATGGTTAGTTATATCAGGACCGAAACGTTATGTTGGTGTTATAGCCCCCCATGTAGAATAAGGCTTTCTCTTCACACAATATATGCCAATTAAAGAAATCATTACGTTCTGTCGTTACGATTTATTTTCAAAATGGAAATGAGATACTGTTTTCGTATCAGAAATATCCTAAACATGTCCAATTACCATAGCAGTTGTCTCCTTCGTGGAAGTACCCGGCCTTGCATTCCGAACATGTTGCAGCCGTCCCATCAGTGCATATCTTGCATCCAGTAGGACATGCTGAAAAAGTAAAGCAAATTATTGCCAAACACAGAAGCACTGTGGTCACTCTAATAATTCTATCATGTCGTCATGACGGTAAACATTGAGTTATCCCAAACGATGTTTAAATATAGGCATGACATATATCGTAATTACTGAAGACATTCACCAACTAAAGAAAGAATATCCTGTTATTGTATTGTGGCAGGGTATTTTCAACGTGTCTTTATAAAATAATTTCTTTTTGTTTCATAGCGACCACTGTAAAATGTAGTTTCGGTCTCACATGCGAATTTTCAGCGGCATTTTTGTGTAATCTTCAAAGAAAATGTCATTCTTTGCACAAACATTCTCTATTTCACACAACGTTTGTAAAAATGTGATTCATATTCATAAAGTTCTATACGTAATTAATGGAGTGGAATTGTCCTTCAAAAAATGTGTTACTGTGGTTAGGCGTTGTACATTGCTGCTTTTCCAATATCTTGAATTTGCTCACGTAACTGGTTATGATGGCCAGCTTTTGTCTCACCAAACAATATTTCAATATATCTATTGGCAGCATCGTGTGATGCTTGTAAAGTACCAACACCACACATCACTTGCGTGATTTTGGCATTGAAATGTTTTAAATTTTTGTTACGTTCCATGTCGTCGGAAGAACTGCTACAACAGCCACGATCTAGTGTCGTCAACTGTTTTGCAAGTGGCGATGCAATAGTGATTTACCTGAGCACGTGCCGTCTGTCTTAAGGTAGAATCCATTCTTACACGTTCCGCAATTCTGCCGAGCGCTTTCGCACGTCTGACAGTCACCTTCGCCATCCTTACATGCTGAACAAAACATAGTCATCATGTTCACTATGCTACAGTCTCAACAATAGTATTACTACTGCTCTCTCCAAACTACGTCTACGTACAAAAACCATAATATAATTCGGAATTATTCAATACGTTTAGAGTTATACACCAAGAAGAACATGGCATTGACCACTGCATCCCGTCAAAAATCCCAGTCATATTGAGGAAGCAACATTGACAGTTGACACGGAATCAAAGGGCAATCCCGGGGCACCAACTAGAGGTTGAGGGTTTTATGGAAGTCTCGAAAATGTCAAGTATATTTGACTCTGCCAATATGAAACTGCATTTACGTAGAATACCACAAAAGGAAACTTATAAGGAGTGCTGTGCAGATTATTACAGAAAACATCACTGGCTTTAAAGACACTTGATGGTTCGTCTTCAAAACGGACAACGTGTCACTATCTTGTATGTATATGGTTAGTTATATCAGGACCGAAACGTTATGTTGGTGTTATAGCCCCCCATGTAGAATAAGGCTTTCTCTTCACACAATATATGCCAATTAAAGAAATCATTACGTTCTGTCGTTACGATTTATTTTCAAAATGGAAATGAGATAATGTTTTCGTATCAGAAATATCCTAAACATGTCCAATTACCATAGCAGTTGTCTCCTTCGTGGAAGTACCCGGCCTTGCATTCCGAACATGTTGCAGCCGTCCCATCAGTGCATATCTTGCATCCAGTAGCACATGCTGAAAAAGTAAAGAAAATTATTGCCAAACACAGAAGCACTGTGGTCACTCTAATAATTCTATCATGTCGTCATGACGGTAAACATTGAGTTATCCCAAACGATGTTTAAATATAGGCATGACATATATCGTAATTACTGAAGACGTTCACCAACTAAAGCAAGAATATCATGTTATTGTATTGTGGCAGGGTATTTTCAAAGTGTCTTTATAAAATAATTTCTTTTTGTTTCATAGCGACCAGTGTAAAATGTAGTTTCGGTCTCACATGCGAATTTCCAGCGGCATTTTTTGGTAATCTTCAAAGAAAATGTCATTCTTTGTACAAACATTCTCTATTTCACACAACGTTTGTAAAAATGTGATTCATATTCATAAAGTTCTATACGTAATTAATGGAGTGGAATTGTCCTTCAAAAAATGTGTTACTGTGGTTAGGCGTTGTACATTGCTGCTTTTCCAATATCTTGAATTTGCTCACGTAACTGGTTATGATGGCCAGCTTTTGTCTCACCAAACAATATTTCAATATATCTATTGGCAGCATCGTGTGATGCTTGTTAAGTACCAACACCACACATCACTTGCGTGATTTTGGCATTGAAATGTTTTAAATTTTTGTTACGTTCCATGTCGTCGGAAGAACTGCTACAACAGCCACGATCTAGTGTCGTCAACTGTTTTGCAAGTGGCGATGCAATAGTGATTTACCTGAGCACGTGCCGTCTGTCTTAAGGTAGAATCCATTCTTACACGTTCCGCAATTCTGCCGAGCGCTTTCGCACGTCTGACAGTCACCTTCGCCATCCTTACATGCTGAACAAAACATAGTCATCATGTTCACTATGCTACAGTCTCAACAATAGTATTACTACTGCTCTCTCCAAACTACGTCTACGTACAAAAACCATAATATAATTCGGAATTATTCAATACGTTTAGAGTTATACACCAAGAAGAACATGGCATTGACCACTGCATCCCGTCAAAAATCCCAGTCATATTGAGGAAGCAACATTGACAGTTGACACGGAATCAAAGGGCAATCCCGGGGCACCAACTAGAGGTTGAGGGTTTTATGGAAGTCTCGAAAATGTCAAGTATATTTGACTCTGCCAATATGAAACTGCATTTACGTAGAATACCACAAAAGGAAACTTATAAGGAGTGCTGTGCAGATTATTACAGAAAACATCACTGGCTTTAAAGACACTTGATGGTTCGTCTTCAAAACGGACAACGTGTCACTATCTTGTATGTATATGGTTAGTTATATCAGGACCGAAACGTTATGTTGGTGTTATAGCCCCCCATGTAGAATAAGGCTTTCTCTTCACACAATATATGCCAATTAAAGAAATCATTACGTTCTGTCGTTACGTTTTTTTTTCAAAATGGAAAAGAGATACTGTTTTCGTATCAGAAATATCCTAAACATGTCCAATTACCATAGCAGTTGTCTCCTTCGTGGAAGTACCCGGCCTTGCATTCCGAACATGTTGCAGCCGTCCCATCAGTGCATATCTTGCATCCAGTAGCACATGCTGAAAAAGTAAAGCAAATTATTGCCAAACACAGAAGCACTGTGGTCACTCTAATAATTCTATCATGTCGTCATGACGGTAAACATTGAGTTATCCCAAACGATGTTTAAATATAGGCATGACATATATCGTAATTACTGAAGACATTCACCAACTAAAGAAAGAATATCATGTTATTGTATTGTGGCAGGGTATTTTCAACGTGTCTTTATAAAATAATTTCTTTTTGTTTCATAGCGACCACTGTAAAATGTAGTTTCGGTCTCACATGCGAATTTTCAGCGGCATTTTTGTGTAATCTTCAAAGAAAATGTCATTCTTTGCACAAACATTCTCTATTTCACACAACGTTTGTAAAAATGTGATTCATATTCATAAAGTTCTATACGTAATTAATGGAGTGGAATTGTCCTTCAAAAAATGTGTTACTGTGGTTAGGCGTTGTACATTGCTGCTTTTCCAATATCTTGAATTTGCTCACGTAACTGGTTATGATGGCCAGCTTTTGTCTCACCAAACAATATTTCAATATATCTATTGGCAGCATCGTGTGATGCTTGTAAAGTACCAACACCACACATCACTTGCGTGATTTTGGCATTGAAATGTTTTAAATTTTTGTTACGTTCCATGTCGTCGGAAGAACTGCTACAACAGCCACGATCTAGTGTCGTCAACTGTTTTGCAAGTGGCGATGCAATAGTGATTTACCTGAGCACGTGCCGTCTGTCTTAAGGTAGAATCCATTCTTACACGTTCCGCAATTCTGCCGAGCGCTTTCGCACGTCTGACAGTCACCTTCGCCATCCTTACATGCTGAACAAAACATAGTCATCATGTTCACTATGCTACAGTCTCAACAATAGTATTACTACTGCTCTCTCCAAACTACGTCTACGTACAAAAACCATAATATAATTCGGAATTATTCAATACGTTTAGAGTTATACACCAAGAAGAACATGGCATTGACCACTGCATCCCGTCAAAAATCCCAGTCATATTGAGGAAGCGACATTGACAGTTGACACGGAATCAAAGGGCAATCCCGGGGCACCAACTAGAGGTTGAGGGTTTTATGGAAGTCTCGAAAATGTCAAGTATATTTGACTCTGCCAATATGAAACTGCATTTACGTAGAATACCACAAAAGGAAACTTATAAGGAGTGCTGTGCAGATTATTACAGAAAACATCACTGGCTTTAAAGACACTTGATGGTTCGTCTTCAAAACGGACAACGTGTCACTATCTTGTATGTATATGGTTAGTTATATCAGGACCGAAACGTTATGTTGGTGTTATAGCCCCCCATGTAGAATAAGGCTTTCTCTTCACACAATATATGCCAATTAAAGAAATCATTACGTTCTGTCGTTACGATTTATTTTCAAAATGGAAATGAGATAATGTTTTCGTATCAGAAATATCCTAAACATGTCCAATTACCATAGCAGTTGTCTCCTTCGTGGAAGTACCCGGCCTTGCATTCCGAACATGTTGCAGCCGTCCCATCAGTGCATATCTTGCATCCAGTAGCACATGCTGAAAAAGTAAAGAAAATTATTGCCAAACACAGAAGCACTGTGGTCACTCTAATAATTCTATCATGTCGTCATGACGGTAAACATTGAGTTATCCCAAACGATGTTTAAATATAGGCATGACATATATCGTAATTACTGAAGACGTTCACCAACTAAAGCAAGAATATCATGTTATTGTATTGTGGCAGGGTATTTTCAACGTGTCTTTATAAAATAATTTCTTTTTGTTTCATAGCGACCAGTGTAAAATGTAGTTTCGGTCTCACATGCGAATTTCCAGCGGCATTTTTTGGTAATCTTCAAAGAAAATGTCATTCTTTGTACAAACATTCTCTATTTCACACAACGTTTGTAAAAATGTGATTCATATTCATAAAGTTCTATACGTAATTAATGGAGTGGAATTGTCCTTCAAAAAATGTGTTACTGTGGTTAGGCGTTGTACATTGCTGCTTTTCCAATATCTTGAATTTGCTCACGTAACTGGTTATGATGGCCAGCTTTTGTCTCACCAAACAATATTTCAATATATCTATTGGCAGCATCGTGTGATGCTTGTTAAGTACCAACACCACACATCACTTGCGTGATTTTGGCATTGAAATGTTTTAAATTTTTGTTACGTTCCATGTCGTCGGAAGAACTGCTACAACAGCCACGATCTAGTGTCGTCAACTGTTTTGCAAGTGGCGATGCAATAGTGATTTACCTGAGCACGTGCCGTCTGTCTTAAGGTAGAATCCATTCTTACACGTTCCGCAATTCTGCCGAGCGCTTTCGCACGTCTGACAGTCACCTTCGCCATCCTTACATGCTGAACAAAACATAGTCATCATGTTCACTATGCTACAGTCTCAACAATAGTATTACTACTGCTCTCTCCAAACTACGTCTACGTACAAAAACCATAATATAATTCGGAATTATTCAATACGTTTAGAGTTATACACCAAGAAGAACATGGCATTGACCACTGCATCCCGTCAAAAATCCCAGTCATATTGAGGAAGCAACATTGACAGTTGACACGGAATCAAAGGGCAATCCCGGGGCACCAACTAGAGGTTGAGGGATTTATGGAAGTCTCGAAAATGTCAAGTATATTTGACTCTGCCAATATGAAACTGCATTTACGTAGAATACCACAAAAGGAAACTTATAAGGAGTGCTGTGCAGATTATTACAGAAAACATCACTGGCTTTAAAGACACTTGATGGTTCGTCTTCAAAACGGACAACGTGTCACTATCTTGTATGTATATGGTTAGTTATATCAGGACCGAAACGTTATGTTGGTGTTATAGCCCCCCATGTAGAATAAGGCTTTCTCTTCACACAATATATGCCAATTAAAGAAATCATTACGTTCTGTCGTTACGTTTTATTTTCAAAATGGAAAAGAGATACTGTTTTCGTATCAGAAATATCCTAAACATGTCCAATTACCATAGCAGTTGTCTCCTTCGTGGAAGTACCCGGCCTTGCATTCCGAACATGTTGCAGCCGTCCCATCAGTGCATATCTTGCATCCAGTAGCACATGCTGAAAAAGTAAAGCAAATTATTGCCAAACACAGAAGCACTGTGGTCACTCTAATAATTCTATCATGTCGTCATGACGGTAAACATTGAGTTATCCCAAACGATGTTTAAATATAGGCATGACATATATCGTAATTACTGAAGACATTCACCAACTAAAGAAAGAATATCATGTTATTGTATTGTGGCAGGGTATTTTCAACGTGTCTTTATAAAATAATTTCTTTTTGTTTCATAGCGACCACTGTAAAATGTAGTTTCGGTCTCACATGCGAATTTTCAGCGGCATTTTTGTGTAATCTTCAAAGAAAATGTCATTCTTTGCACAAACATTCTCTATTTCACACAACGTTTGTAAAAATGTGATTCATATTCATAAAGTTCTATACGTAATTAATGGAGTGGAATTGTCCTTCAAAAAATGTGTTACTGTGGTTAGGCGTTGTACATTGCTGCTTTTCCAATATCTTGAATTTGCTCACGTAACTGGTTATGATGGCCAGCTTTTGTCTCACCAAACAATATTTCAATATATCTATTGGCAGCATCGTGTGATGCTTGTAAAGTACCAACACCACACATCACTTGCGTGATTTTGGCATTGAAATGTTTTAAATTTTTGTTACGTTCCATGTCGTCGGAAGAACTGCTACAACAGCCACGATCTAGTGTCGTCAACTGTTTTGCAAGTGGCGATGCAATAGTGATTTACCTGAGCACGTGCCGTCTGTCTTAAGGTAGAATCCATTCTTACACGTTCCGCAATTCTGCCGAGCGCTTTCGCACGTCTGACAGTCACCTTCGCCATCCTTACATGCTGAACAAAACATAGTCATCATGTTCACTATGCTACAGTCTCAACAATAGTATTACTACTGCTCTCTCCAAACTACGTCTACGTACAAAAACCATAATATAATTCGGAATTATTCAATACGTTTAGAGTTATACACCAAGAAGAACATGGCATTGACCACTGCATCCCGTCAAAAATCCCAGTCATATTGAGGAAGCGACATTGACAGTTGACACGGAATCAAAGGGCAATCCCGGGGCACCAACTAGAGGTTGAGGGTTTTATGGAAGTCTCGAAAATGTCAAGTATATTTGACTCTGCCAATATGAAACTGCATTTACGTAGAATACCACAAAAGGAAACTTATAAGGAGTGCTGTGCAGATTATTACAGAAAACATCACTGGCTTTAAAGACACTTGATGGTTCGTCTTCAAAACGGACAACGTGTCACTATCTTGTATGTATATGGTTAGTTATATCAGGACCGAAACGTTATGTTGGTGTTATAGCCCCCCATGTAGAATAAGGCTTTCTCTTCACACAATATATGCCAATTAAAGAAATCATTACGTTCTGTCGTTACGATTTATTTTCAAAATGGAAATGAGATAATGTTTTCGTATCAGAAATATCCTAAACATGTCCAATTACCATAGCAGTTGTCTCCTTCGTGGAAGTACCCGGCCTTGCATTCCGAACATGTTGCAGCCGTCCCATCAGTGCATATCTTGCATCCAGTAGCACATGCTGAAAAAGTAAAGAAAATTATTGCCAAACACAGAAGCACTGTGGTCACTCTAATAATTCTATCATGTCGTCATGACGGTAAACATTGAGTTATCCCAAACGATGTTTAAATATAGGCATGACATATATCGTAATTACTGAAGACGTTCACCAACTAAAGCAAGAATATCATGTTATTGTATTGTGGCAGGGTATTTTCAACGTGTCTTTATAAAATAATTTCTTTTTGTTTCATAGCGACCAGTGTAAAATGTAGTTTCGGTCTCACATGCGAATTTCCAGCGGCATTTTTTGGTAATCTTCAAAGAAAATGTCATTCTTTGTACAAACATTCTCTATTTCACACAACGTTTGTAAAAATGTGATTCATATTCATAAAGTTCTATACGTAATTAATGGAGTGGAATTGTCCTTCAAAAAATGTGTTACTGTGGTTAGGCGTTGTACATTGCTGCTTTTCCAATATCTTGAATTTGCTCACGTAACTGGTTATGATGGCCAGCTTTTGTCTCACCAAACAATATTTCAATATATCTATTGGCAGCATCGTGTGATGCTTGTTAAGTACCAACACCACACATCACTTGCGTGATTTTGGCATTGAAATGTTTTAAATTTTTGTTACGTTCCATGTCGTCGGAAGAACTGCTACAACAGCCACGATCTAGTGTCGTCAACTGTTTTGCAAGTGGCGATGCAATAGTGATTTACCTGAGCACGTGCCGTCTGTCTTAAGGTAGAATCCATTCTTACACGTTCCGCAATTCTGCCGAGCGCTTTCGCACGTCTGACAGTCACCTTCGCCATCCTTACATGCTGAACAAAACATAGTCATCATGTTCACTATGCTACAGTCTCAACAATAGTATTACTACTGCTCTCTCCAAACTACGTCTACGTACAAAAACCATAATATAATTCGGAATTATTCAATACGTTTAGAGTTATACACCAAGAAGAACATGGCATTGACCACTGCATCCCGTCAAAAATCCCAGTCATATTGAGGAAGCAACATTGACAGTTGACACGGAATCAAAGGGCAATCCCGGGGCACCAACTAGAGGTTGAGGGTTTTATGGAAGTCTCGAAAATGTCAAGTATATTTGACTCTGCCAATATGAAACTGCATTTACGTAGAATACCACAAAAGGAAACTTATAAGGAGTGCTGTGCAGATTATTACAGAAAACATCACTGGCTTTAAAGACACTTGATGGTTCGTCTTCAAAACGGACAACGTGTCACTATCTTGTATGTATATGGTTAGTTATATCAGGACCGAAACGTTATGTTGGTGTTATAGCCCCCCATGTAGAATAAGGCTTTCTCTTCACACAATATATGCCAATTAAAGAAATCATTACGTTCTGTCGTTACGTTTTATTTTCAAAATGGAAAAGAGATACTGTTTTCGTATCAGAAATATCCTAAACATGTCCAATTACCATAGCAGTTGTCTCCTTCGTGGAAGTACCCGGCCTTGCATTCCGAACATGTTGCAGCCGTCCCATCAGTGCATATCTTGCATCCAGTAGCACATGCTGAAAAAGTAAAGCAAATTATTGCCAAACACAGAAGCACTGTGGTCACTCTAATAATTCTATCATGTCGTCATGACGGTAAACATTGAGTTATCCCAAACGATGTTTAAATATAGGCATGACATATATCGTAATTACTGAAGACATTCACCAACTAAAGAAAGAATATCATGTTATTGTATTGTGGCAGGGTATTTTCAACGTGTCTTTATAAAATAATTTCTTTTTGTTTCATAGCGACCACTGTAAAATGTAGTTTCGGTCTCACATGCGAATTTTCAGCGGCATTTTTGTGTAATCTTCAAAGAAAATGTCATTCTTTGCACAAACATTCTCTATTTCACACAACGTTTGTAAAAATGTGATTCATATTCATAAAGTTCTATACGTAATTAATGGAGTGGAATTGTCCTTCAAAAAATGTGTTACTGTGGTTAGGCGTTGTACATTGCTGCTTTTCCAATATCTTGAATTTGCTCACGTAACTGGTTATGATGGCCAGCTTTTGTCTCACCAAACAATATTTCAATATATCTATTGGCAGCATCGTGTGATGCTTGTAAAGTACCAACACCACACATCACTTGCGTGATTTTGGCATTGAAATGTTTTAAATTTTTGTTACGTTCCATGTCGTCGGAAGAACTGCTACAACAGCCACGATCTAGTGTCGTCAACTGTTTTGCAAGTGGCGATGCAATAGTGATTTACCTGAGCACGTGCCGTCTGTCTTAAGGTAGAATCCATTCTTACACGTTCCGCAATTCTGCCGAGCGCTTTCGCACGTCTGACAGTCACCTTCGCCATCCTTACATGCTGAACAAAACATAGTCATCATGTTCACTATGCTACAGTCTCAACAATAGTATTACTACTGCTCTCTCCAAACTACGTCTACGTACAAAAACCATAATATAATTCGGAATTATTCAATACGTTTAGAGTTATACACCAAGAAGAACATGGCATTGACCACTGCATCCCGTCAAAAATCCCAGTCATATTGAGGAAGCAACATTGACAGTTGACACGGAATCAAAGGGCAATCCCGGGGCACCAACTAGAGGTTGAGGGTTTTATGGAAGTCTCGAAAATGTCAAGTATATTTGACTCTGCCAATATGAAACTGCATTTACATAGAATACCACAAAAGGAAACTTATAAGGAGTGCTGTGCAGATTATTACAGAAAACATCACTGGCTTTAAAGACACTTGATGGTTCGTCTTCAAAACGGACAACGTGTCACTATCTTGTAAGTATATGGTTAGTTATATCAGGACCGAAACGTTATGTTGGTGTTATAGCCCCCCATGTAGAATAAGGCTTTCTCTTCACACAATATATGCCAATTAAAGAAATCATTACGTTCTGTCGTTACGATTTATTTTCAAAATGGAAATGAGATAATGTTTTCGTATCAGAAATATCCTAAACATGTCCAATTACCATAGCAGTTGTCTCCTTCGTGGAAGTACCCGGCCTTGCATTCCGAACATGTTGCAGCCGTCCCATCAGTGCATATCTTGCATCCAGTAGCACATGCTGAAAAAGTAAAGAAAATTATTGCCAAACACAGAAGCACTGTGGTCACTCTAATAATTCTATCATGTCGTCATGACGGTAAACATTGAGTTATCCCAAACGATGTTTAAATATAGGCATGACATATATCGTAATTACTGAAGACGTTCACCAACTAAAGCAAGAATATCATGTTATTGTATTGTGGCAGGGTATTTTCAACGTGTCTTTATAAAATAATTTCTTTTTGTTTCATAGCGACCAGTGTAAAATGTAGTTTCGGTCTCACATGCGAATTTCCAGCGGCATTTTTTGGTAATCTTCAAAGAAAATGTCATTCTTTGTACAAACATTCTCTATTTCACACAACGTTTGTAAAAATGTGATTCATATTCATAAAGTTCTATACGTAATTAATGGAGTGGAATTGTCCTTCAAAAAATGTGTTACTGTGGTTAGGCGTTGTACATTGCTGCTTTTCCAATATCTTGAATTTGCTCACGTAACTGGTTATGATGGCCAGCTTTTGTCTCACCAAACAATATTTCAATATATCTATTGGCAGCATCGTGTGATGCTTGTTAAGTACCAACACCACACATCACTTGCGTGATTTTGGCATTGAAATGTTTTAAATTTTTGTTACGTTCCATGTCGTCGGAAGAACTGCTACAACAGCCACGATCTAGTGTCGTCAACTGTTTTGCAAGTGGCGATGCAATAGTGATTTACCTGAGCACGTGCCGTCTGTCTTAAGGTAGAATCCATTCTTACACGTTCCGCAATTCTGCCGAGCGCTTTCGCACGTCTGACAGTCACCTTCGCCATCCTTACATGCTGAACAAAACATAGTCATCATGTTCACTATGCTACAGTCTCAACAATAGTATTACTACTGCTCTCTCCAAACTACGTCTACGTACAAAAACCATAATATAATTCGGAATTATTCAATACGTTTAGAGTTATACACCAAGAAGAACATGGCATTGACCACTGCATCCCGTCAAAAATCCCAGTCATATTGAGGAAGCAACATTGACAGTTGACACGGAATCAAAGGGCAATCCCGGGGCACCAACTAGAGGTTGAGGGTTTTATGGAAGTCTCGAAAATGTCAAGCATATTTGACTCTGCCAATATGAAACTGCATTTACATAGAATACCACCAACGGAAACTTATAAGGAGTGCTGTGCAGATTATTACAGAAAACATCACTGGCTTTAAAGACACTTGATGGTTCGTCTTCAAAACGGACAACGTGTCACTATCTTGTATGTATATGGTTAGTTATATCAGGACCGAAACGTTATGTTGGTGTTATAGCCCCCCATGTAGAATAAGGCTTTCTCTTCACACAATATATGCCAATTAAAGAAATCATTACGTTCTGTCGTTACGTTTTATTTTCAAAATGGACAAGAGATACTGTTTTCGTATCAGAAATATCCTAAACATGTCCAATTACCATAGCAGTTGTCTCCTTCGTGGAAGTACCCGGCCTTGCATTCCGAACATGTTGCAGCCGTCCCATCAGTGCATATCTTGCATCCAGTAGCACATGCTGAAAATGTAAAGGAAATTATTGCCAAACACAGAAGCACTGTGGTCACTCTAATAATTCTATCATGTCGTCATGACGGTAAACATTGAGTTATCCCAAACGATGTTTAAATATAGGCATGACATATATCGTAATTACTGAAGACGTTCACCAACTAAAGCAAGAATATCATGTTATTGTATTGTGGCAGGGTATTTTCAACGTGTCTTTATAAAATAATTTCTTTTTGTTTCATAGCGACCACTGTAAAATGTAGTTTCGGTCTCACATGCGAATTTCCAGCGGCATTTTTTTGTAATCTTCAAAGAAAATGTCATTCTTTGCACAAACATTCTCTATTTCACACAACGTTTGTAAAAATGTGATTCATATTCATAAAGTTCTATACGTAATTAATGGAGTGGAATTGTCCTTCAAAAATGTGTTACTGTGGTTAGGCGTTGTACATTGCTGCTTTTCCAATATCTTGAATTTGCTCACGTAACTGGTTATGATGGCCAGCTTTTGTCTCACCAAACAATATTTCAATATATCTATTGGCAGCATCGTGTGATGCTTGTTAAGTACCAACACCACACATCACTTGCGTGATTTTGGCATTGAAATGTGTTAAACTTTTGTTACGTTCCATGTCGTCGGAAGAACTGCTACAACAGCCACGATCTAGTGTCGTCAACTGTTTTGCAAGTGGCGATGCAATAGTGATCTACCTGAGCACGTGCCGTCTGTCTTAAGGTAGAATCCATTCTTACACGTTCCGCAATTCTGCCGAGCGCTTTCGCATGTCTGACAGTCACCTTCGCCATCCTTACATGCTGAACAAAACATAGTCATCATGTTCACTATGCTACAGTCTCAACAATAGTATTACTACTGCTCTCTCCAAACTACGTCTACGTACAAAAACCATAATACAATTCGGAATTATTCAATACGTTTAGAGTTATACACCAAGAAGAACATAGCATTGACCACTGCATACCGTCAAAAATCCCAGTCATATTGATGAAGCAACATTGACAGTTGACACGGAATCAAAGGGCAATCCCGGGGCACCAACTAGAGGTTGAGGGTTTTATGGAAGTCTCGAAAATGTCAAGTATATTTGACTCTGCCAATATGAAACTGTATTTACGTAGAATACCACAAAAGGAAACTTATAAGGAATGCTGTGCAGATTATTACAGAAAACATCACTGGCTTTAAAGACACTTGATGGTTCGTCTTCAAAACGGACAACGTGTCACTATCTTGTATGTATATGGTTGGTTATATCAGGACCGAAACGTTATGTTGGTGTTATAGCCCCCCATGTAGAATAAGGCTTTCTCTTCACACAATATATGCCAATTAAAGAAATCATTACGTTCTGTCGTTACGATTTATTTTCAAAATGGAAATGAGATACTGTTTTCGTATCAGAAATATCCTAAACATGTCCAATTACCATAGCAGTTGTCTCCTTCGTGGAAGTACCCGGCCTTGCATTCCGAACATGTTGCAGCCGTCCCATCAGTGCATATCTTGCATCCAGTAGCACATGCTGAAAAAGTAAAGAAAATTATTGCCAAACACAGAAGCACTGTGGTCACTCTAATAATTCTATCATGTCATCATGACGGTAAACATTGAGTTATCCCAAACGATGTTTAAATATAGGCATGACATATATCGTAATTACTGAAGACGTTCACCAACTAAAGAAAGAATATCCTGTTATTGTATTGTGGCAGGGTATTTTCAACGTGTCTTTATAAAATAATTTCTTTTTGTTTCATAGCGACCACTGTAAAATGTAGTTTCGGTCTCACATGCGAATTTTCAGCGGCATTTTTGTGTAATCTTCAAAGAAAATGTCATTCTTTGCACAAACATTCTCTATTTCACACAACGTTTGTAAAAATGTGATTCATATTCATAAAGTTCTATACGTAATTAATGGAGTGGAATTGTCCTTCAAAAAATGTGTTACTGTGGTTAGGCGTTGTACATTGCTGCTTTTCCAATATCTTGAATTTGCTCACGTAACTGGTTATGATGGCCAGCTTTTGTCTCACCAAACAATATTTCAATATATCTATTGGCAGCATCGTGTGATGCTTGTTAAGTACCAACACCACACATCACTTGCGTGATTTTGGCATTGAAATGTTTTAAATTTTTGTTACGTTCCATGTCGTCGGAAGAACTGCTACAACAGCCACGATCTAGTGTCGTCAACTGTTTTGCAAGTGGCGATGCAATAGTGATGTACCTGAGCACGTGCCGTCTGTCTTAAGGTAGAATCCATTCTTACACGTTCCGCAATTCTGCCGAGCGCTTTCGCACGTCTGACAGTCACCTTCGCCATCCTTACATGCTGAACAAAACATAGTCATCATGTTCACTATGCTACAGTCTCAACAATAGTATTACTACTGCTCTCTCCAAACTACGTCTACGTACAAAAACCATAATATAATTCGGAATTATTCAATACGTTTAGAGTTATACACCAAGAAGAACATGGCATTGACCACTGCATCCCGTCAAAAATCCCAGTCATATTGAGGAAGCAACATTGACAGTTGACACGGAATCAAAGGGCAATCCCGGGGCACCAACTAGAGGTTGAGGGTTTTATGGAAGTCTCGAAAATGTCAAGTATATTTGACTCTGCCAATATGAAACTGCACTTACGTAGAATACCACAAAAGGAAACTTATAAGGAGTGCTGTGCAGATTATTACAGAAAACATCACTGGCTTTAAAGACACTTGATGGTTCGTCTTCAAAACGGACAACGTGTCACTATCTTGTATGTATATGGTTAGTTATATCAGGACCGAAACGTTATGTTGGTGTTATAGCCCCCCATGTAGAATAAGGCTTTCTCTTCACACAATATATGCCAATTAAAGAAATCATTACGTTCTGTCGTTACGATTTATTTTCAAAATGGAAATGAGATACTGTTTTCGTATCAGAAATATCCTAAACATGTCCAATTACCATAGCAGTTGTCTCCTTCGTGGAAGTACCCGGCCTTGCATTCCGAACATGTTGCAGCCGTCCCATCAGTGCATATCTTGCATCCAGTAGCACATGCTGAAAAAGTAAAGCAAATTATTCCCAAACACAGAAGCACTGTGGTCACTCTAATAATTCTATCATGTCGTCATGACGGTAAACATTGAGTTATCCCAAACGATGTTTAAATATAGGCATGACATATATCGTAATTACTGAAGACATTCACCAACTAAAGAAAGAATATCCTGTTATTGTATTGTGGCAGGGTATTTTCAACGTGTCTTTATAAAATAATTTCTTTTTGTTTCATAGCGACCACTGTAAAATGTAGTTTCGGTCTCACATGCGAATTTTCAGCGGCATTTTTGTGTAATCTTCAAAGAAAATGTCATTCTTTGCACAAACATTCTCTATTTCACACAACGTTTGTAAAAATGTGATTCATATTCATAAAGTTCTATACGTAATTAATGGAGTGGAATTGTCCTTCAAAAAATGTGTTACTGTGGTTAGGCGTTGTACATTGCTGCTTTTCCAATATCTTGAATTTGCTCACGTAACTGGTTATGATGGCCAGCTTTTGTCTCACCAAACAATATTTCAATATATCTATTGGCAGCATCGTGTGATGCTTGTAAAGTACCAACACCACACATCACTTGCGTGATTTTGGCATTGAAATGTTTTAAATTTTTGTTACGTTCCATGTCGTCGGAAGAACTGCTACAACAGCCACGATCTAGTGTCGTCAACTGTTTTGCAAGTGGCGATGCAATAGTGATTTACCTGAGCACGTGCCGTCTGTCTTAAGGTAGAATCCATTCTTACACGTTCCGCAATTCTGCCGAGCGCTTTCGCACGTCTGACAGTCACCTTCGCCATCCTTACATGCTGAACAAAACATAGTCATCATGTTCACTATGCTACAGTCTCAACAATAGTATTACTACTGCTCTCTCCAAACTACGTCTACGTACAAAAACCATAATATAATTCGGAATTATTCAATACGTTTAGAGTTATACACCAAGAAGAACATGGCATTGACCACTGCATACCGTCAAAAATCCCAGTCATATTGATGAAGCAACATTGACAGTTGACACGGAATCAAAGGGCAATCCCGGGGCACCAACTAGAGGTTGAGGGTTTTATGGAAGTCTCGAAAATGTCAAGTATATTTGACTCTGCCAATATGAAACTGCATTTACGTAGAATACCACAAAAGGAAACTTATAAGGAGTGCTGTGCAGATTATTACAGAAAACATCACTGGCTTTAAAGACACTTGATGGTTCGTCTTCAAAACGGACAACGTGTCACTATCTTGTATGTATATGGTTAGTTATATCAGGACCGAAACGTTATGTTGGTGTTATAGCCCCCCCATGTAGAATAAGGCTTTCTCTTCACACAATATATGCCAATTAAAGAAATCCTTACGTTCTGTCGTTACGTTTTATTTTCAAAATGGAAAAGAGATACTGTTTTCGTATCAGAAATATCCTAAACATGTCCAATTACCATAGCAGTTGTCTCCTTCGTGGAAGTACCCGGCCTTGCATTCCGAACATGTTGCAGCCGTCCCATCAGTGCATATCTTGCATCCAGTAGCACATGCTGAAAAAGTAAAGCAAATTATTGCCAAACACAGAAGCACTGTGGTCACTCTAATAATTCTATCATGTCGTCATGACGGTAAACATTGAGTTATCCCAAACGATGTTTAAATATAGGCATGACATATATCGTAATTACTGAAGACATTCACCAACTAAAGAAAGAATATCATGTTATTGTATTGTGGCAGGGTATTTTCAACGTGTCTTTATAAAATAATTTCTTTTTGTTTCATAGCGACTACTGTAAAATGTAGTTTCGGTCTCACATGCGAATTTTCAGCGGCATTTTTGTGTAATCTTCAAAGAAAATGTCATTCTTTGCTCAAACATTCTCTATTTCACACAACGTTTGTAAAAATGTGATTCATATTCATAAAGTTCTATACGTAATTAATGGAGTGGAATTGTCCTTCAAAAAATGTGTTACTGTGGTTAGGCGTTGTACATTGCTGCTTTTCCAATATCTTGAATTTGCTCACGTAACTGGTTATGATGGCCAGCTTTTGTCTCACCAAACAATATTTCAATATATCTATTGGCAGCATCGTGTGATGCTTGTAAAGTACCAACACCACACATCACTTGCGTGATTTTGGCATTGAAATGTTTTAAATTTTTGTTACGTTCCATGTCGTCGGAAGAACTGCTACAACAGCCACGATCTAGTGTCGTCAACTGTTTTGCAAGTGGCGATGCAATAGTGATTTACCTGAGCACGTGCCGTCTGTCTTAAGGTAGAATCCATTCTTACACGTTCCGCAATTCTGCCGAGCGCTTTCGCACGTCTGACAGTCACCTTCGCCATCCTTACATGCTGAACAAAACATAGTCATCATGTTCACTATGCTACAGTCTCAACAATAGTATTACTACTGCTCTCTCCAAACTACGTCTACGTACAAAAACCATAATATAATTCGGAATTATTCAATACGTTTAGAGTTATACACCAAGAAGAACATGGCATTGACCACTGCATCCCGTCAAAAATCCCAGTCATATTGAGGAAGCAACATTGACAGTTGACACGGAATCAAAGGGCAATCCCGGGGCACCAACTAGAGGTTGAGGGTTTTATGGAAGTCTCGAAAATGTCAAGTATATTTGACTCTGCCAATATGAAACTGCATTTACGTAGAATACCACAAAAGGAACCTTATAAGGAGTGCTGTGCAGATTATTACAGAAAACATCACTGGCTTTAAAGACACTTGATGGTTCGTCTTCAAAACGGACAACGTGTCACTATCTTGTATGTATATGGTTAGTTATATCAGGACCGAAACGTTATGTTGGTGTTATAGCCCCCCATGTAGAATAAGGCTTTCTCTTCACACAATATATGCCAATTAAAGAAATCATTACGTTCTGTCGTTACGATTTATTTTCAAAATGGAAATGAGATACTGTTTTCGTATCAGAAATATCCTAAACATGTCCAATTACCATAGCAGTTGTCTCCTTCGTGGAAGTACCCGGCCTTGCATTCCGAACATGTTGCAGCCGTCCCATCAGTGCATATCTTGCATCCAGTAGCACATGCTGAAAATGTAAAGGAAATTATTGCCAAACACAGAAGCACTGTGGTCACTCTAATAATTCTATCATGTCGTCATGACGGTAAACATTGAGTTATCCCTAACGATGTTTAAATATAGCCATGACATATATCGTAATTACTGAAGACGTTCACCAACTAAAGCAAGAATATCATGTTATTGTATTGTGGCAGGGTATTTTCAACGTGTCTTTATAAAATAATTTCTTTTTGTTTCATAGCGACCAGTGTAAAATGTAGTTTCGGTCTCACATGCGAATTTCCAGCGGCATTTTTTGGTAATCTTCAAAGAAAATGTCATTCTTTGCACAAACATTCTCTATTTCACACAACGTTTGTAAAAATGTGATTCATATTCATAAAGTTCTATACGTAATTAATGGAGTGGAATGGTCCTTCAAAATATGTGTTACTGTGGTTAGGCGTTGTACATTGCTGCTTTTCCAATATCTTGAATTTGCTCACGTAACTGGTTATGATGGCCAGCTTTTGTCTCACCAAACAATATTTCAATATATCTATTGGCAGCATCGTGTGATGCTTGTTAAGTACCAACACCACACATCACTTGCGTGATTTTGGCATTGAAATGTTTTACATTTTTGTTACGTTCCATGTCGTCGGAAGAACTGCTACAACAGCCACGATCTAGTGTCGTCAACTGTTTTGCAAGTGGCGATGCAATAGTGATTTACCTGAGCACGTGCCGTCTGTCTTAAGGTAGAATCCATTCTTACACGTTCCGCAATTCTGCCGAGCGCTTTCGCACGTCTGACAGTCACCTTCGCCATCCTTACATGCTGAACAAAACATAGTCATCATGTTCACTATGCTACAGTCTCAACAATAGTATTACTACTGCTCTCTCCAAACTACGCCTACGTACAAAAACCATAATACAATTCGGAATTATTCAATACGTTTAGAGTTATACACCAAGAAGAACATGGCATTGACCACTGCATACCGTCAAAAATCCCAGTCATATTGAGGAAGCAACATTGACAGTTGACACGGAATCAAAGGGCAATCCCGGGGCACCAACTAGAGGTTGAGGGTTTTATGGAAGTCTCGAAAATGTCAAGTATATTTGACTCTGCCAATATGAAACTGCATTTACGTAGAATACCACAAAAGGAAACTTATAAGTAGTGCTGTGCAGATTATTACAGAAAACATCACTGGCTTTAAAGACACTTGATGGTTCGTCTTCAAAACGGACAACGTGTCACTATCTTGTATGTATATGGTTAGTTATATCAGGACCGAAACGTTATGTTGGTGTTATAGCCCCCCATGTAGAATAAGGCTTTCTCTTCACACAATATATGCCAATTAAAGAAATCATTACGTTCTGTCGTTACGATTTATTTTCAAAATGGAAATGAGATACTGTTTTCGTATCAGAAATATCCTAAACATGTCCAATTACCATAGCAGTTGTCTCCTTCGTGGAAGTACCCGGCCTTGCATTCCGAACATGTTGCAGCCGTCCCATCAGTGCATATCTTGCATCCAGTAGCACATGCTGAAAAAGTAAAGCAAATTATTGCCAAACACAGAAGCACTGTGGTCACTCTAATAGTTCTATCATGTCGTCATGACGGTAAACATTGTGTTATCCCAAATGATGTTTCAACATAGGCATGACATATATCGTAATTACTGAAGACGTTCACAACTAAAGCAAGAATATCATGTTATTGTATTGTGGCAGGGTATTTTCAACGTGTCTTTATAAAATAATTTCTTTTTGTTTTATATCGACCACTGTAAAATGTAGTTTCGGTCTCACATGCGAATTTCCAGCGGCATTTTTGTGTAATCTTCAAAGAAAATGTCATTCTTTGCACAAACATTCTCTATTTGACACAACGTTTGTAAAAATGTGATTCATATTCATAAAGTTCTATACGTAATTAATGGAGTGGAATTGTCCTTCAAAAAATGTGTTACAGTGGTTAGGCGTTGTACATTGCTGCTTTTCCAATATCTTGAATTTGCTCACGTAACTGGTTATGATGGCCAGCTTTTGTCTCACCAAACAATATTTCAATATATCTATTGGCAGCATCGTGTGATGCTTCTAAAGTACCAACACCAAACATCACTTGCGTGATTTTGGCATTGAAATGTTTTAAATTTTTGTTACGTTCCATGTCGTCGGAAGAACTGCTACAACAGCCACGATCTAGTGTCGTCAACTGTTTTGCAAGTGGCGATGCAATAGTGATTTACCTGAGCACGTGCCGTCTGTCTTAAGGTAGAATCCATTCTTACACGTTCCGCAATTCTGCCGAGTGCTTTCGCACGTCTGACAGTCACCTTCGCCATCCTTACATGCTGAACAAAACATAGTCATCATGTTCACTATGCTACAGTCTCAACAATAGTATTACTACTGCTCTCTCCAAACTACGCCTACGTACAAAAACCATAATACAATTCGGAATTATTCAATACGTTTAGAGTTATACACCAAGAAGAACATGGCATTGACCACTGCATACCGTCAAAAATCCCAGTCATATTGAGGAAGCAACATTGACAGTTGACACGGAATCAAAGGGCAATCCCGGGGCACCAACTAGAGGTTGAGGGTTTTATGGAAGTCTCGAAAATGTCAAGCATATTTGACTCTGCCAATATGAAACTGCATTTACGTAGAATACCACAAAAGGAAACTTATAAGGAGTGCTGTGCAGATTATTACAGAAAACATCACTGGCTTTAAAGACACTTGATGATTCGTCTTCAAAACGGACAACGTGTCACTATCTTGTATGTATATGGTTAGTTATATCAGGACCGAAACGTTATGTTGGTGTTATAGCCCCCCATGTAGAATAAGGCTTTCTCTTCACACAATATATGCCAATTAAAGAAATCATTACGTTCTGTCGTTACGATTTATTTTCAAAATGGAAATGAGATACTGTTTTCGTATCAGAAATATCCTAAACATGTCCAATTACCATAGCAGTTGTCTCCTTCGTGGAAGTACCCGGCCTTGCATTCCGAACATGTTGCAGCCGTCCCATCAGTGCATATCTTGCATCCAGTAGCACATGCTGAAAAAGTAAAGCAAATTATTGCCAAACACAGAAGCACTGTGGTCACTCTAATAATTCTATCATGTCGTCATGACGGTAAACATTGAGTTATCCCAAACGATGGTTAAATATAGGCATGACATATATCGTAATTACTGAAGACATTCACCAACTAAAGCAAGAATATCATGTTATTGTATTGTGGCAGGGTATTTTCAACGTGTCTTTATAACATAATTTCTTTTTGTTTCATAGCGACCACTGTAAAATGTAGTTTCGGTCTCACATGCGAATTTTCAGCGGCATTTTTGTGTAATCTTCAAAGAAAATGTCATTCTTTGCACAAACATTCTCTATTTCACACAACGTTTGTAAAAATGTGATTCATATTCATAAAGTTCTATACGTAATTAATGGAGTGGAATTGTCCTTCAAAAAATGTGTTACTGTGGTTAGGCGTTGTACATTGCTGCTTTTCCAATATCTTGAATTTGCTCACGTAACTGGTTATGATGGCCAGCTTTTGTCTCACCAAACAATATTTCAATATATCTATTGGCAGCATCGTGTGATGCTTGTTAAGTACCAACACCACACATCACTTGCGTGATTTTGGCATTGAAATGTTTTTAATTTGTGTTACGTTCCATGTCGTCGGAAGAACTGCTACAACAGCCACGATCTAGTGTCGTCAACTGTTTTGCAAGTGGCGATGCAATAGTGATTTACCTGAGCACGTGCCGTCTGTCTTAAGGTAGAATCCATTCTTACACGTTCCGCAATTCTGCCGAGCGCTTTCGCACGTCTGACAGTCACCTTCGCCATCCTTACATGCTGAACAAAACATAGTCATCATGTTCACTATGCTACAGTCTCAACAATAGTATTACTACTGCTCTCTCCAAACTACGTCTACGTACAAAAACCATAATACAATTCGGAATTATTCAATACGTTTAGAGTTATACACCAAGAAGAACATGGCATTGACCACTGCATACCGTCAAAAATCCCAGTCATATTGATGAAGCAACATTGACAGTTGACACGGAATCAAAGGGCAATCCCGGGGCACCAACTAGAGGTTGAGGGTTTTATGGAAGTCTCGAAAATGTCAAGTATATTTGACTCTGCCAATATGAAACTGCATTTACGTAGAATACCACAAAAGGAAACTTATAAGGAGTGCTGTGCAGATTATTACAGAAAACATCACTGGCTTTAAAGACACTTGATGGTTCGTCTTCAAAACGGACAACGTGTCACTATCTTGTATGTATATGGTTAGTTATATCAGGACCGAAACGTTATGTTGGTGTTATAGCCCCCCATGTAGAATAAGGCTTTCTCTTCACACAATATATGCCAATTAAAGAAATCATTACGTTCTGTCGTTACGATTTATTTTCAAAATGTAAATGAGATACTGTTTTCGTATCAGAAATATCCTAAACATGTCCAATTACCATAGCAGTTGTCTCCTTCGTGGAAGTACCCGGCCTTGCATTCCGAACATGTTGCAGCCGTCCCATCAGTGCATATCTTGCATCCAGTAGCACATGCTGAAAAAGTAAAGCAAATTATTGCCAAACACAGAAGCACTGTGGTCACTCTAATAATTCTATCATGTCGTCATGACGGTAAACATTGAGTTATCCCAAACGATGTTTAAATATAGGCAACACATATATCGTAATTACTGAAGACATTCACCAACTAAAGCAAGAATATCATGTTATTGTATTGTGTCAGGGTATTTTCAACGTGTCTTTATAAAATAATTTCTTTTTGTTTCATAGCGACCAGTGTAAAATGTAGTTTCGGTCTCACATGCGAATTTTCAGCGGCATTTTTGTGTAATCTTCAAAGAAAATGTCATTCTTTGCACAAACATTCTCTATTTCACACAACGTTTGTAAAAATGTGATTCATATTCATAAAGTTCTATACGTAATTAATGGAGTGGAATTGTCCTTCAAAAAATGTGTTACTGTGGTTAGGCGTTGTACATTGCTGCTTTTCCAATATCTTGAATTTGCTCACGTAACTGGTTATGATGGCCAGCTTTTGTCTCACCAAACAATATTTCAATATATCTATTGGCAGCATCGTGTGATGCTTGTTAAGTACCAACACCACACATCACTTGCGTGATTTTGGCATTGAAATGTTTTTAATTTTTGTTACGTTCCATG
The DNA here is from genome assembly GCA_964017155.1 of Oasisia sp. SBJ-2009. Classification (NCBI taxonomy): domain Eukaryota; kingdom Metazoa; phylum Annelida; class Polychaeta; order Sabellida; family Siboglinidae; genus Oasisia; species Oasisia sp. SBJ-2009. The sequence continues at coordinate 47,318,412 of OZ024855.1, forward strand.
TCGTCGGAAAAACTGCTACAACAGCCACGATCTAGTGTCGTCAACTGTTTTGCAAGTGGCGATGCAATAGTGATTTACCTGAGCACGTGCCGTCTGTCTTAAGGTAGAATCCATTCTTACACGTTCCGCAATTCTGCCGAGCGCTTTCGCACGTCTGACAGTCACCTTCGCCATCCTTACATGCTGAACAAAACATAGTCATCATGTTCACTATGCTACAGTCTCAACAATAGTATTACTACTGCTCTCTCCAAACTACGTCTACGTACAAAAACCATAATACAATTCGGAATGATTCAATACGTTTAGAGTTATACACCAAGAAGAACATGGCATTGACCACTGCATACCGTCAAAAATCCCAGTCATATTGAGGAAGCAACATTGACAGTTGACACGGAATCAAAGGGCAATCCCGGGGCACCAACTAGAGGTTGAGGGTTTTATGGAAGTCTCGAAAATGTCAAGCATATTTGACTCTGCCAATATGAAACTGCATTTACGTAGAATACCACAAAAGGAAACTTATAAGGAGTGCTGTGCAGATTATTACAGAAAACATCACTGGCTTTAAAGACACTTGATGATTCGTCTTCAAAACGGACAACGTGTCACTATATTGTATGTATATGGTTAGTTATATCAGGACCGAAACGTTATGTTGGTGTTATAGCCCCCCATGTAGAATAAGGCTTTCTCTTCACACAATATATGCCAATTAAAGAAATCATTACGTTCTGTCGTTACGATTTATTTTCAAAATGGAAATGAGATACTGTTTTCGTATCAGAAATATCCTAAACATGTCCAATTACCATAGCAGTTGTCTCCTTCGTGGAAGTACCCGGCCTTGCATTCCGAACATGTTGCAGCCGTCCCATCAGTGCATATCTTGCATCCAGTAGCACATGCTGAAAATGTAAAGGAAATTATTGCCAAACACAGAAGCACTGTGGTCACTCTAATAATTCTATCATGTCGTCATGACGGTAAACATTGAGTTATCCCAAATGATGTTTCAACATAGGCATGACATATATCGTAATTACTGAAGATGTTCACCAACTAAAGCAAGAATATCATGTTATTGTATTGTGGCTGGGTATTTTCAACGTGTCTTTATAAAATAATTTCTTTTTGTTTCATAGCGACCACTGTAACATTTAGTTTCGGTCTCACATGCGAATTTCCAGCGGCATTTTTGTGTAATCTTCAAAGAAAATGTCATTCTTTGCACAAACATTCTCTATTTCACACAACGTTTGTAAAAATGTGATTCATATTCATAAAGTTCTATACGTAATTAATGGAGTGGAATTGTCCTTCAAAAAATGTGTTACTGTGGTTAGGCGTTGTACATTGCTGCTTTTCCAATATCTTGAATTTGCTCACGTAACTGGTTATGATGGCCAGCTTTTGTCTCACCAAACAATATTTCAATATATCTATTGGCAGCATCGTGTGATGCTTGTTAAGTACCAACACCACACATCACTTGCGTGATTTTGGCATTGAAATGTTTTACATTTTTGTTACGTTCCATGTCGTCGGAAGAACTGCTACAACAGCCACGATCTAGTGTCGTCAACTGTTTTGCAAGTGGCGATGCAATAGTGATTTACCTGAGCACGTGCCGTCTGTCTTAAGGTAGAATCCATTCTTACACGTTCCGCAATTCTGCCGAGCGCTTTCGCACGTCTGACAGTCACCTTCGCCATCCTTACATGCTGAACAAAACATAGTCATCATGTTCACTATGCTACAGTCTCAACAATAGTATTACTACTGCTCTCTCCAAACTACGTCTACGTACAAAAACCATAATACAATTCGGAATTATTCAATACGTTTAGAGTTATACACCAAGAAGAACATGGCATTGACCACTGCATACCGTCAAAAATCCCAGTCATATTGATGAAGCAACATTGACAGTTGACACGGAATCAAAGGGCAATCCCGGGGCACCAACTAGAGGTTGAGGGTTTTATGGAAGTCTCGAAAATGTCAAGTATATTTGACTCTGCCAATATGAAACTGCATTTACGTAGAATACCACAAAAGGAAACTTATAAGGAGTGCTGTGCAGATTATTACAGAAAACATCACTGGCTTTAAAGACACTTGATGGTTCGTCTTCAAAACGGACAACGTGTCACTATCTTGTATGTATATGGTTAGTTATATCAGGACCGAAACGTTATGTTGGTGTTATAGCCCCCCATGTAGAATAAGGCTTTCTCTTCACACAATATATGCCAATTAAAGAAATCATTACGTTCTGTCGTTACGATTTATTTTCAAAATGTAAATGAGATACTGTTTTCGTATCAGAAATATCCTAAACATGTCCAATTACCATAGCAGTTGTCTCCTTCGTGGAAGTACCCGGCCTTGCATTCCGAACATGTTGCAGCCGTCCCATCAGTGCATATCTTGCATCCAGTAGCACATGCTGAAAAAGTAAAGCAAATTATTGCCAAACACAGAAGCACTGTGGTCACTCTAATAATTCTATCATGTCGTCATGACGGTAAACATTGAGTTATCCCAAACGATGTTTAAATATAGGCATGACATATATCGTAATTACTGAAGACATTCACCAACTAAAGCAAGAATATCATGTTATTGTATTGTGGCAGGGTATTTTCAACGTGTCTTTATAAAATAATTTCTTTTTGTTTCATAGCGACCAGTGTAAAATGTAGTTTCGGTCTCACATGCGAATTTTCAGCGGCATTTTTGTGTAATCTTCAAAGAAAATGTCATTCTTTGCACAAACATTCTCTATTTCACACAACGTTTGTAAAAATGTGATTCATATTCATAAAGTTCTATACGTAATTAATGGAGTGGAATTGTCCTTCAAAAAATGTGTTACTGTGGTTAGGCGTTGTACATTGCTGCTTTTCCAATATCTTGAATTTGCTCACGTAACTGGTTATGATGGCCAGCTTTTGTCTCACCAAACAATATTTCAATATATCTATTGGCAGCATCGTGTGATGCTTGTTAAGTACCAACACCACACATCACTTGCGTGATTTTGGCATTGAAATGTTTTTAATTTTTGTTACGTTCCATGTCGTCGGAAGAACTGCTACAACAGCCACGATCTAGTGTCGTCAACTGTTTTGCAAGTGGCGATGCAATAGTGATTTACCTGAGCATGTGCCGTCTGTCTTAAGGTAGAATCCATTCTTACACGTTCCGCAATTCTGCCGAGCGCTTTCGCACGTCTGACAGTCACCTTCGCCATCCTTACATGCTGAACAAAACATAGTCATCATGTTCACTATGCTACAGTCTCAACAATAGTATTACTACTGCTCTCTCCAAACTACGTCTACGTACAAAAACCATAATACAATTCGGAATTATTCAATACGTTTAGAGTTATACACCAAGTAGAACATGGCATTGACCACTGCATACCGTCAAAACTCCCAGTCATATTGAGGAAGCAACATTGACAGTTGACACGGAATCAAAGGGCAATCCCGGGGCACCAACTAGAGATTGAGGGTTTTATGGAAGTCTCGAAAATGTCAAGCATATTTGACTCTGCCAATATGAAACTGCATTTACGTAGAATACCACAAAAGGAAACGTATAAGGAGTGCTGTGCAGATTATTACAGAAAACATCACTGGCTTTAAAGACACTTGATGATTCGTCTTCAAAACGGACAACGTGTCACTATATTGTATGTATATGGTTAGTTATATCAGGACCGAAACGTTATGTTGGTGTTATAGCCCCCCATGTAGAATAAGGCTTTCTCTTCACACAATATATGCCAATTAAAGAAATCATTACGTTCTGTCGTTACGATTTATTTTCAAAATGGAAATGAGATACTGTTTTCGTATCAGAAATATCCTAAACATGTCCAATTACCATAGCAGTTTTCTCCTTCGTGGAAGTACCCGGCCTTGCATTCCGAACATGTTGCAGCCGTCCCATCAGTGCATATCTTGCATCCAGTAGCACATGCTGAAAATGTAAAGGAAATTATTGCCAAACACAGAAGCACTGTGGTCACTCTAATAATTCTATCATGTCGTCATGACGGTAAACATTGAGTTATCCCAAATGATGTTTCAACATAGGCATGACATATATCGTAATTACTGAAGATGTTCACCAACTAAAGCAAGAATATCATGTTATTGTATTGTGGCTGGGTATTTTCAACGTGTCTTTATAAAATAATTTCTTTTTGTTTCATAGCGACCACTGTAAAATTTAGTTTCGGTCTCACATGCGAATTTCCAGCGGCATTTTTGTGTAATCTTCAAAGAAAATGTCATTCTTTGCACAAACATTCTCTATTTCACACAACGTTTGTAAAAATGTGATTCATATTCATAAAGTTCTATACGTAATTAATGGAGTGGAATTGTCCTTCAAAAAATGTGTTACTGTGGTTAGGCGTTGTACATTGCTGCTTTTCCAATATCTTGAATTTGCTCACGTAACTGGTTATGATGGCCAGCTTTTGTCTCACCAAACAATATTTCAATATATCTATTGGCAGCATCGTGTGATGCTTGTTAAGTACCAACACCACACATCACTTGCGTGATGTTGGCATTGAAATGTTTTTAATTTGTGTTACGTTCCATGTCGTCGGAAGAACTGCTACAACAGCCACGAACTAGTGTCGTCAACTGTTTTGCAAGTGGCGATGAAATAGTGATTTACCTGAGCACGTGCCGTCTGTCTTAAGGTAGAATCCATTCTTACACGTTCCGCAATTCTGCCGAGCGCTTTCGCACGTCTGACAGTCACCTTCGCCATCCTTACATGCTGAACAAAACATAGTCATCATGTTCACTATGCTACAGTCTCAACAATAGTATTACTACTGCTCTCTCCAAACTACGTCTACGTACAAAAACCATAATACAATTCGGAATTATTCAATACGTTTAGAGTTATACACCAAGAAGAACATGGCATTGACCACTGCATACCGTCAAAAATCCCAGTCATATTGATGAAGCAACATTGACAGTTGACACGGAATCAAAGGGCAATCCCGGGGCACCAACTAGAGGTTGAGGGTTTTATGGAAGTCTCGAAAATGTCAAGTATATTTGACTCTGCCAATATGAAACTGCATTTACGTAGAATACCACAAAAGGAAACTTATAAGGAGTGCTGTGCAGATTATTACAGAAAACATCACTGGCTTTAAAGACACTTGATGGTTCGTCTTCAAAACGGACAACGTGTCACTATCTTGTATGTATATGGTTAGTTATATCAGGACCGAAACGTTATGTTGGTGTTATAGCCCCCCATGTAGAATAAGGCTTTCTCTTCACACAATATATGCCAATTAAAGAAATCATTACGTTCTGTCGTTACGATTTATTTTCAAAATGTAAATGAGATACTGTTTTCGTATCAGAAATATCCTAAACATGTCCAATTACCATAGCAGTTGTCTCCTTCGTGGAAGTACCCGGCCTTGCATTCCGAACATGTTGCAGCCGTCCCATCAGTGCATATCTTGCATCCAGTAGCACATGCTGAAAAAGTAAAGCAAATTATTGCCAAACACAGAAGCACTGTGGTCACTCTAATAATTCTATCATGTCGTCATGACGGTAAACATTGAGTTATCCCAAACGATGTTTAAATATAGGCATGACATATATCGTAATTACTGAAGACATTCACCAACTAAAGCAAGAATATCATGTTATTGTATTGTGGCAGGGTATTTTCAACGTGTCTTTATAAAATAATTTCTTTTTGTTTCATAGCGACCAGTGTAAAATGTAGTTTCGGTCTCACATGCGAATTTTCAGCGGCATTTTTGTGTAATCTTCAAAGAAAATGTCATTCTTTGCACAAACATTCTCTATTTCACACAACGTTTGTAAAAATGTGATTCATATTCATAAAGTTCTATACGTAATTAATGGAGTGGAATTGTCCTTCAAAAAATGTGTTACTGTGGTTAGGCGTTGTACATTGCTGCTTTTCCAATATCTTGAATTTGCTCACGTAACTGGTTATGATGGCCAGCTTTTGTCTCACCAAACAATATTTCAATATATCTATTGGCAGCATCGTCTGATGCTTGTTAAGTACCAACACCACACATCACTTGCGTGATTTTGGCATTGAAATGTTTTTAATTTTTGTTACGTTCCATGTCGTCGGAAGAACTGCTACAACAGCCACGATCTAGTGTCGTCAACTGTTTTGCAAGTGGCGATGCAATAGTGATTTACCTGAGCACGTGCCGTCTGTCTTAAGGTAGAATCCATTCTTACACGTTCCGCAATTCTGCCGAGCGCTTTCGCACGTCTGACAGTCACCTTCGCCATCCTTACATGCTGAACAAAACATAGTCATCATGTTCACTATGCTACAGTCTCAACAATAGTATTACTACTGCTCTCTCCAAACTACGTCTACGTACAAAAACCATAATACAATTCGGAATGATTCAATACGTTTAGAGTTATACACCAAGAAGAACATGGCATTGACCACTGCATACCGTCAAAAATCCCAGTCATATTGAGGAAGCAACATTGACAGTTGACACGGAATCAAAGGGCAATCCCGGGGCACCAACTAGAGGTTGAGGGTTTTATGGAAGTCTCGAAAATGTCAAGCATATTTGACTCTGCCAATATGAAACTGCATTTACGTAGAATACCACAAAAGGAAACGTATAAGGAGTGCTGTGCAGATTATTACAGAAAACATCACTGGCTTTAAAGACACTTGATGATTCGTCTTCAAAACGGACAACGTGTCACTATATTGTATGTATATGGTTAGTTATATCAGGACCGAAACGTTATGTTGGTGTTATAGCCCCCCATGTAGAATAAGGCTTTCTCTTCACACAATATATGCCAATTAAAGAAATCATTACGTTCTGTCGTTACGATTTATTTTCAAAATGGAAATGAGATACTGTTTTCGTATCAGAAATATCCTAAACATGTCCAATTACCATAGCAGTTTTCTCCTTCGTGGAAGTACCCGGCCTTGCATTCCGAACATGTTGCAGCCGTCCCATCAGTGCATATCTTGCATCCAGTAGCACATGCTGAAAATGTAAAGGAAATTATTGCCAAACACAGAAGCACTGTGGTCACTCTAATAATTCTATCATGTCGTCATGACGGTAAACATTGAGTTATCCCAAATGATGTTTAAATATAGGCATGACATATATCGTAATTACTGAAGACATTCACCAACTAAAGCAAGAATATCATGTTATTGTATTGTGGCTGGGTATTTTCAACGTGTCTTTATAAAATAATTTCTTTTTGTTTCATAGCGACCAGTGTAAAATGTAGTTTCGGTCTCACATGCGAATTTTCAGCGGCATTTTTGTGTAATCTTCAAAGAAAATGTCATTCTTTGCACAAACATTCTCTATTTCACACAACGTTTGTAAAAATGTGATTCATATTCATAAAGTTCTATACGTAATTAATGGAGTGGAATTGTCCTTCAAAAAATGTGTTACTGTGGTTAGGCGTTGTACATTGCTGCTTTTCCAATATCTTGAATTTGCTCACGTAACTGGTTATGATGGCCAGCTTTTGTCTCACCAAACAATATTTCAATATATCTATTGGCAGCATCGTCTGATGCTTGTTAAGTACCAACACCACACATCACTTGCGTGATTTTGGCATTGAAATGTTTTTAATTTTTGTTACGTTCCATGTCAACGGAAGAACTGCTACAACAGCCACGATCTAGTGTCGTCAACTGTTTTGCAAGTGGCGATGCAATAGTGATTTACCTGAGCACGTGCCGTCTGTCTTAAGGTAGAATCCATTCTTACACGTTCCGCAATTCTGCCGAGCGCTTTCGCACGTCTGACAGTCACCTTCGCCATCCTTACATGCTGAACAAAACATAGTCATCATGTTCACTATGCTACAGTCTCAACAATAGTATTACTACTGCTCTCTCCAAACTACGTCTACGTACAAAAACCATAATACAATTCGGAATGATTCAATACGTTTAGAGTTATACACCAAGAAGAACATGGCATTGACCACTGCATACCGTCAAAAATCCCAGTCATATTGAGGAAGCAACATTGACAGTTGACACGGAATCAAAGGGCAATCCCGGGGCACCAACTTGAGGTTGAGGGTTTTATGGAAGTCTCGAAAATGTCAAGCATATTTGACTCTGCCAATATGAAACTGCATTTACGTAGAATACCACAAAAGGAAACTTATAAGGAGTGCTGTGCAGATTATTACAGAAAACATCACTGGCTTTAAAGACACTTGATGATTCGTCTTCAAAACGGACAACGTGTCACTATATTGTATGTATATGGTTAGTTATATCAGGACCGAAACGTTATGTTGGTGTTATAGCCCCCCATGTAGAATAAGGCTTTCTCTTCACACAATATATGCCAATTAAAGAAATCATTACGTTCTGTCGTTACGATTTATTTTCAAAATGGAAATGAGATACTGTTTTCGTATCAGAAATATCCTAAACATGTCCAATTACCATAGCAGTTGTCTCCTTCGTGGAAGTACCCGGCCTTGCATTCCGAACATGTTGCAGCCGTCCCATCAGTGCATATCTTGCATCCAGTAGCACATGCTGAAAATGTAAAGGAAATTATTGCCAAACACAGAAGCACTGTGGTCACTCTAATAATTCTATCATGTCGTCATGACGGTAAACATTGAGTTATCCCAAATGATGTTTCAACATAGGCATGACATATATCGTAATTACTGAAGATGTTCACCAACTAAAGCAAGAATATCATGTTATTGTATTGTGGCTGGGTATTTTCAACGTGTCTTTATAAAATAATTTCTTTTTGTTTCATAGCGACCACTGTAACATTTAGTTTCGGTCTCACATGCGAATTTCCAGCGGCATTTTTGTGTAATCTTCAAAGAAAATGTCATTCTTTGCACAAACATTCTCTATTTCACACAACGTTTGTAAAAATGTGATTCATATTCATAAAGTTCTATACGTAATTAATGGAGTGGAATTGTCCTTCAAAAAATGTGTTACTGTGGTTAGGCGTTGTACATTGCTGCTTTTCCAATATCTTGAATTTGCTCACGTAACTGTTTATGATAGCCAGCTTTTGTCTCACCAAACAATATTTCAATATATCTATTGGCAGCATCGTGTGATGCTTGTTAAGTACCAACACCACACATCACTTGCGTGATTTTGGCATTGAAATGTTTTACATTTTTGTTACGTTCCATGTCGTCGGAAGAACTGCTACAACAGCCACGATCTAGTGTCGTCAACTGTTTTGCAAGTGGCGATGCAATAGTGATTTACCTGAGCACGTGCCGTCTGTCTTAAGGTAGAATCCATTCTTACACGTTCCGCAATTCTGCCGAGCGCTTTCGCACGTCTGACAGTCACCTTCGCCATCCTTACATGCTGAACAAAACATAGTCATCATGTTCACTATGCTACAGTCTCAACAATAGTATTACTACTGCTCTCTCCAAACTACGTCTACGTACAAAAACCATAATACAATTCGGAATTATTCAATACGTTTAGAGTTATACACCAAGAAGAACATGGCATTGACCACTGCATACCGTCAAAAATCCCAGTCATATTGATGAAGCAACATTGACAGTTGACAAGGAATCAAAGGGCAATCCCGGGGCACCAACTAGAGGTTGAGGGTTTTATGGAAGTCTCGAAAATGTCAAGTATATTTGACTCTGCCAATATGAAACTGCATTTACGTAGAATACCACAAAAGGAAACTTATAAGGAGTGCTGTGCAGATTATTACAGAAAACATCACTGGCTTTAAAGACACTTGATGGTTCGTCTTCAAAACGGACAACGTGTCACTATCTTGTATGTATATGGTTAGTTATATCAGGACCGAAACGTTATGTTGGTGTTATAGCCCCCCATGTAGAATAAGGCTTTCTCTTCACACAATATATGCCAATTAAAGAAATCATTACGTTCTGTCGTTACGATTTATTTTCAAAATGTAAATGAGATACTGTTTTCGTATCAGAAATATCCTAAACATGTCCAATTACCATAGCAGTTGTCTCCTTCGTGGAAGTACCCGGCCTTGCATTCCGAACATGTTGCAGCCGTCCCATCAGTGCATATCTTGCATCCAGTAGCACATGCTGAAAAAGTAAAGCAAATTATTGCCAAACACAGAAGCACTGTGGTCACTCTAATAATTCTATCATGTCGTCATGACGGTAAACATTGAGTTATCCCAAACGATGTTTAAATATAGGCATGACATATATCGTAATTACTGAAGACATTCACCAACTAAAGCAAGAATATCATGTTATTGTATTGTGGCAGGGTATTTTCAACGTGTCTTTATAAAATAATTTCTTTTTGTTTCATAGCGACCAGTGTAAAATGTAGTTTCGGTCTCACATGCGAATTTTCAGCGGCATTTTTGTGTAATCTTCAAAGAAAATGTCATTCTTTGCACAAACATTCTCTATTTCACACAACGTTTGTAAAAATGTGATTCATATTCATAAAGTTCTATACGTAATTAATGGAGTGGAATTGTCCTTCAAAAAATGTGTTACTGTGGTTAGGCGTTGTACATTGCTGCTTTTCCAATATCTTGAATTTGCTCACGTAACTGGTTATGATGGCCAGCTTTTGTCTCACCAAACAATATTTCAATATATCTATTGGCAGCATCGTCTGATGCTTGTTAAGTACCAACACCACACATCACTTGCGTGATTTTGGCATTGAAATGTTTTTAATTTTTGTTACGTTCCATGTCGTCGGAAGAACTGCTACAACAGCCACGATCTAGTGTCGTCAACTGTTTTGCAAGTGGCGATGCAATAGTGATTTACCTGAGCACGTGCCGTCTGTCTTAAGGTAGAATCCATTCTTACACGTTCCGCAATTCTGCCGAGCGCTTTCGCACGTCTGACAGTCACCTTCGCCATCCTTACATGCTGAACAAAACATAGTCATCATGTTCACTATGCTACAGTCTCAACAATAGTATTACTACTGCTCTCTCCAAACTACGTCTACGTACAAAAACCATAATACAATTCGGAATGATTCAATACGTTTAGAGTTATACACCAAGAAGAACATGGCATTGACCACTGCATACCGTCAAAAATCCCAGTCATATTGAGGAAGCAACATTGACAGTTGACACGGAATCAAAGGGCAATCCCGGGGCACCAACTAGAGGTTGAGGGTTTTATGGAAGTCTCGAAAATGTCAAGCATATTTGACTCTGCCAATATGAAACTGCATTTACGTAGAATACCACAAAAGGAAACTTATAAGGAGTGCTGTGCAGATTATTACAGAAAACATCACTGGCTTTAAAGACACTTGATGATTCGTCTTCAAAACGGACAACGTGTCACTATATTGTATGTATATGGTTAGTTATATCAGGACCGAAACGTTATGTTGGTGTTATAGCCCCCCATGTAGAATAAGGCTTTCTCTTCACACAATATATGCCAATTAAAGAAATCATTACGTTCTGTCGTTACGATTTATTTTCAAAATGTAAATGAGATACTGTTTTCGTATCAGAAATATCCTAAACATGTCCAATTACCATAGCAGTTGTCTCCTTCGTGGAAGTACCCGGCCTTGCATTCCGAACATGTTGCAGCCGTCCCATCAGTGCATATCTTGCATCCAGTAGCACATGCTGAAAAAGTAAAGCAAATTATTGCCAAACACAGAAGCACTGTGGTCACTCTAATAATTCTATCATGTCGTCATGACGGTAAACATTGAGTTATCCCAAACGATGTTTAAATATAGGCATGACATATATCGTAATTACTGAAGACATTCACCAACTAAAGCAAGAATATCATGTTATTGTATTGTGGCAGGGTATTTTCAACGTGTCTTTATAAAATAATTTCTTTTTGTTTCATAGCGACCAGTGTAAAATGTAGTTTCGGTCTCACATGCGAATTTTCAGCGGCATTTTTGTGTAATCTTCAAAGAAAATGTCATTCTTTGCACAAACATTCTCTATTTCACACAACGTTTGTAAAAATGTGATTCATATTCATAAAGTTCTATACGTAATTAATGGAGTGGAATTGTCCTTCAAAAAATGTGTTACTGTGGTTAGGCGTTGTACATTGCTGCTTTTCCAATATCTTGAATTTGCTCACGTAACTGGTTATGATGGCCAGCTTTTGTCTCACCAAACAATATTTCAATATATCTATTGGCAGCATCGTCTGATGCTTGTTAAGTACCAACACCACACATCACTTGCGTGATTTTGGCATTGAAATGTTTTTAATTTTTGTTACGTTCCATGTCGTCGGAAGAACTGCTACAACAGCCACGATCTAGTGTCGTCAACTGTTTTGCAAGTGGCGATGCAATAGTGATTTACCTGAGCACGTGCCGTCTGTCTTAAGGTAGAATCCATTCTTACACGTTCCGCAATTCTGCCGAGCGCTTTCGCACGTCTGACAGTCACCTTCGCCATCCTTACATGCTGAACAAAACATAGTCATCATGTTCACTATGCTACAGTCTCAACAATAGTATTACTACTGCTCTCTCCAAACTACGTCTACGTACAAAAACCATAATACAATTCGGAATGATTCAATACGTTTAGAGTTATACACCAAGAAGAACATGGCATTGACCACTGCATACCGTCAAAAATCCCAGTCATATTGAGGAAGCAACATTGACAGTTGACACGGAATCAAAGGGCAATCCCGGGGCACCAACTTGAGGTTGAGGGTTTTATGGAAGTCTCGAAAATGTCAAGCATATTTGACTCTGCCAATATGAAACTGCATTTACGTAGAATACCACAAAAGGAAACTTATAAGGAGTGCTGTGCAGATTATTACAGAAAACATCACTGGCTTTAAAGACACTTGATGATTCGTCTTCAAAACGGACAACGTGTCACTATATTGTATGTATATGGTTAGTTATATCAGGACCGAAACGTTATGTTGGTGTTATAGCCCCCCATGTAGAATAAGGCTTTCTCTTCACACAATATATGCCAATTAAAGAAATCATTACGTTCTGTCGTTACGATTTATTTTCAAAATGGAAATGAGATACTGTTTTCGTATCAGAAATATCCTAAACATGTCCAATTACCATAGCAGTTGTCTCCTTCGTGGAAGTACCCGGCCTTGCATTCCGAACATGTTGCAGCCGTCCCATCAGTGCATATCTTGCATCCAGTAGCACATGCTGAAAATGTAAAGGAAATTATTGCCAAACACAGAAGCACTGTGGTCACTCTAATAATTCTATCATGTCGTCATGACGGTAAACATTGAGTTATCCCAAATGATGTTTCAACATAGGCATGACATATATCGTAATTACTGAAGATGTTCACCAACTAAAGCAAGAATATCATGTTATTGTATTGTGGCTGGGTATTTTCAACGTGTCTTTATAAAATAATTTCTTTTTGTTTCATAGCGACCACTGTAACATTTAGTTTCGGTCTCACATGCGAATTTCCAGCGGCATTTTTGTGTAATCTTCAAAGAAAATGTCATTCTTTGCACAAACATTCTCTATTTCACACAACGTTTGTAAAAATGTGATTCATATTCATAAAGTTCTATACGTAATTAATGGAGTGGAATTGTCCTTCAAAAAATCTGTTACTGTGGTTAGGCGTTGTACATTGCTGCTTTTCCAATATCTTGAATTTGCTCACGTAACTGGTTATGATGGCCAGCTTTTGTCTCACCAAACAATATTTCAATATATCTATTGGCAGCATCGTGTGATGCTTGTTAAGTACCAACACCACACATCACTTGCGTGATTTTGGCATTGAAATGTTTTACATTTTTGTTACGTTCCATGTCGTCGGAAGAACTGCTACAACAGCCACGATCTAGTGTCGTCAACTGTTTTGCAAGTGGCGATGCAATAGTGATTTACCTGAGCACGTGCCGTCTGTCTTAAGGTAGAATCCATTCTTACACGTTCCGCAATTCTGCCGAGCGCTTTCGCACGTCTGACAGTCACCTTCGCCATCCTTACATGCTGAACAAAACATAGTCATCATGTTCACTATGCTACAGTCTCAACAATAGTATTACTACTGCTCTCTCCAAACTACGTCTACGTACAAAAACCATAATACAATTCGGAATTATTCAATACGTTTAGAGTTATACACCAAGAAGAACATGGCATTGACCACTGCATACCGTCAAAAATCCCAGTCATATTGATGAAGCAACATTGACAGTTGACAAGGAATCAAAGGGCAATCCCGGGGCACCAACTAGAGGTTGAGGGTTTTATGGAAGTCTCGAAAATGTCAAGTATATTTGACTCTGCCAATATGAAACTGCATTTACGTAGAATACCACAAAAGGAAACTTATAAGGAGTGCTGTGCAGATTATTACAGAAAACATCACTGGCTTTAAAGACACTTGATGGTTCGTCTTCAAAACGGACAACGTGTCACTATCTTGTATGTATATGGTTAGTTATATCAGGACCGAAACGTTATGTTGGTGTTATAGCCCCCCATGTAGAATAAGGCTTTCTCTTCACACAATATATGCCAATTAAAGAAATCATTACGTTCTGTCGTTACGATTTATTTTCAAAATGTAAATGAGATACTGTTTTCGTATCAGAAATATCCTAAACATGTCCAATTACCATAGCAGTTGTCTCCTTCGTGGAAGTACCCGGCCTTGCATTCCGAACATGTTGCAGCCGTCCCATCAGTGCATATCTTGCATCCAGTAGCACATGCTGAAAAAGTAAAGCAAATTATTGCCAAACACAGAAGCACTGTGGTCACTCTAATAATTCTATCATGTCGTCATGACGGTAAACATTGAGTTATCCCAAACGATGTTTAAATATAGGCATGACATATATCGTAATTACTGAAGACATTCACCAACTAAAGCAAGAATATCATGTTATTGTATTGTGGCAGGGTATTTTCAACGTGTCTTTATAAAATAATTTCTTTTTGTTTCATAGCGACCAGTGTAAAATGTAGTTTCGGTCTCACATGCGAATTTTCAGCGGCATTTTTGTGTAATCTTCAAAGAAAATGTCATTCTTTGCACAAACATTCTCTATTTCACACAACGTTTGTAAAAATGTGATTCATATTCATAAAGTTCTATACGTAATTAATGGAGTGGAATTGTCCTTCAAAAAATGTGTTACTGTGGTTAGGCGTTGTACATTGCTGCTTTTCCAATATCTTGAATTTGCTCACGTAACTGGTTATGATGGCCAGCTTTTGTCTCACCAAACAATATTTCAATATATCTATTGGCAGCATCGTCTGATGCTTGTTAAGTACCAACACCACACATCACTTGCGTGATTTTGGCATTGAAATGTTTTTAATTTTTGTTACGTTCCATGTCGTCGGAAGAACTGCTACAACAGCCACGATCTAGTGTCGTCAACTGTTTTGCAAGTGGCGATGCAATAGTGATTTACCTGAGCACGTGCCGTCTGTCTTAAGGTAGAATCCATTCTTACACGTTCCGCAATTCTGCCGAGCGCTTTCGCACGTCTGACAGTCACCTTCGCCATCCTTACATGCTGAACAAAACATAGTCATCATGTTCACTATGCTACAGTCTCAACAATAGTATTACTACTGCTCTCTCCAAACTACGTCTACGTACAAAAACCATAATACAATTCGGAATGATTCAATACGTTTAGAGTTATACACCAAGAAGAACATGGCATTGACCACTGCATACCGTCAAAAATCCCAGTCATATTGAGGAAGCAACATTGACAGTTGACACGGAATCAAAGGGCTATCCCGGGGCACCAACTAGAGGTTGAGGGTTTTATGGAAGTCTCGAAAATGTCAAGCATATTTGACTCTGCCAATATGAAACTGCATTTACGTAGAATACCACAAAAGGAAACTTATAAGGAGTGCTGTGCAGATTATTACAGAAAACATCACTGGCTTTAAAGACACTTGATGATTCGTCTTCAAAACGGACAACGTGTCACTATATTGTATGTATATGGTTAGTTATATCAGGACCGAAACGTTATGTTGGTGTTATAGCCCCCCATGTAGAATAAGGCTTTCTCTTCACACAATATATGCCAATTAAAGAAATCATTACGTTCTGTCGTTACGATTTATTTTCAAAATGTAAATGAGATACTGTTTTCGTATCAGAAATATCCTAAACATGTCCAATTACCATAGCAGTTGTCTCCTTCGTGGAAGTACCCGGCCTTGCATTCCGAACATGTTGCAGCCGTCCCATCAGTGCATATCTTGCATCCAGTAGCACATGCTGAAAAAGTAAAGCAAATTATTGCCAAACACAGAAGCACTGTGGTCACTCTAATAATTCTATCATGTCGTCATGACGGTAAACATTGAGTTATCCCAAACGATGTTTAAATATAGGCATGACATATATCGTAATTACTGAAGACATTCACCAACTAAAGCAAGAATATCATGTTATTGTATTGTGGCAGGGTATTTTCAACGTGTCTTTATAAAATAATTTCTTTTTGTTTCATAGCGACCAGTGTAAAATGTAGTTTCGGTCTCACATGCGAATTTTCAGCGGCATTTTTGTGTAATCTTCAAAGAAAATGTCATTCTTTGCACAAACATTCTCTATTTCACACAACGTTTGTAAAAATGTGATTCATATTCATAAAGTTCTATACGTAATTAATGGAGTGGAATTGTCCTTCAAAAAATGTGTTACTGTGGTTAGGCGTTGTACATTGCTGCTTTTCCAATATCTTGAATTTGCTCACGTAACTGGTTATGATGGCCAGCTTTTGTCTCACCAAACAATATTTCAATATATCTATTGGCAGCATCGTCTGATGCTTGTTAAGTACCAACACCACACATCACTTGCGTGATTTTGGCATTGAAATGTTTTTAATTTTTGTTACGTTCCATGTCGTCGGAAGAACTGCTACAACAGCCACGATCTAGTGTCGTCAACTGTTTTGCAAGTGGCGATGCAATAGTGATTTACCTGAGCACGTGCCGTCTGTCTTAAGGTAGAATCCATTCTTACACGTTCCGCAATTCTGCCGAGCGCTTTCGCACGTCTGACAGTCACCTTCGCCATCCTTACATGCTGAACAAAACATAGTCATCATGTTCACTATGCTACAGTCTCAACAATAGTATTACTACTGCTCTCTCCAAACTACGTCTACGTACAAAAACCATAATACAATTCGGAATGATTCAATACGTTTAGAGTTATACACCAAGAAGAACATGGCATTGGCCACTGCATACCGTCAAAAATCCCAGTCATATTGAGGAAGCAACATTGACAGTTGACACGGAATCAAAGGGCAATCCCGGGGCACCAACTTGAGGTTGAGGGTTTTATGGAAGTCTCGAAAATGTCAAGCATATTTGACTCTGCCAATATGAAACTGCATTTACGTAGAATACCACAAAAGGAAACTTATAAGGAGTGCTGTGCAGATTATTACAGAAAACATCACTGGCTTTAAAGACACTTGATGATTCGTCTTCAAAACGGACAACGTGTCACTATATTGTATGTATATGGTTAGTTATATCAGGACCGAAACGTTATGTTGGTGTTATAGCCCCCCATGTAGAATAAGGCTTTCTCTTCACACAATATATGCCAATTAAAGAAATCATTACGTTCTGTCGTTACGATTTATTTTCAAAATGGAAATGAGATACTGTTTTCGTATCAGAAATATCCTAAACATGTCCAATTACCATAGCAGTTGTCTCCTTCGTGGAAGTACCCGGCCTTGCATTCCGAACATGTTGCAGCCGTCCCATCAGTGCATATCTTGCATCCAGTAGCACATGCTGAAAATGTAAAGCAAATTATTGCCAAACACAGAAGCACTGTGGTCACTCTAATAATTCTATCATGTCGTCATGACGGTAAACATTGAGTTATCCCAAATGATGTTTCAACATAGGCATGACATATATCGTAATTACTGAAGATGTTCACCAACTAAAGCAAGAATATCATGTTATTGTATTGTGGCTGGGTATTTTCAACGTGTCTTTATAAAATAATTTCTTTTTGTTTCATAGCGACCACTGTAACATTTAGTTTCGGTCTCACATGCGAATTTCCAGCGGCATTTTTGTGTAATCTTCAAAGAAAATGTCATTCTTTGCACAAACATTCTCTATTTCACACAACGTTTGTAAAAATGTGATTCATATTCATAAAGTTCTATACGTAATTAATGGAGTGGAATTGTCCTTCAAAAAATGTGTTACTGTGGTTAGGCGTTGTACATTGCTGCTTTTCCAATATCTTGAATTTGCTCACGTAACTGGTTATGATGGCCAGCTTTTGTCTCACCAAACAATATTTCAATATATCTATTGGCAGCATCGTGTGATGCTTGTTAAGTACCAACACCACACATCACTTGCGTGATTTTGGCATTGAAATGTTTTACATTTTTGTTACGTTCCATGTCGTCGGAAGAACTGCTACAACAGCCACGATCTAGTGTCGTCAACTGTTTTGCAAGTGGCGATGCAATAGTGATTTACCTGAGCACGTGCCGTCTGTCTTAAGGTAGAATCCATTCTTACACGTTCCGCAATTCTGCCGAGCGCTTTCGCACGTCTGACAGTCACCTTCGCCATCCTTACATGCTGAACAAAACATAGTCATCATGTTCACTATGCTACAGTCTCAACAATAGTATTACTACTGCTCTCTCCAAACTACGTCTACGTACAAAAACCATAATACAATTCGGAATTATTCAATACGTTTAGAGTTATACACCAAGAAGAACATGGCATTGACCACTGCATACCGTCAAAAATCCCAGTCATATTGATGAAGCAACATTGACAGTTGACAAGGAATCAAAGGGCAATCCCGGGGCACCAACTAGAGGTTGAGGGTTTTATGGAAGTCTCGAAAATGTCAAGTATATTTGACTCTGCCAATATGAAACTGCATTTACGTAGAATACCACAAAAGGAAACTTATAAGGAGTGCTGTGCAGATTATTACAGAAAACATCACTGGCTTTAAAGACACTTGATGGTTCGTCTTCAAAACGGACAACGTGTCACTATCTTGTATGTATATGGTTAGTTATATCAGGACCGAAACGTTATGTTGGTGTTATAGCCCCCCATGTAGAATAAGGCTTTCTCTTCACACAATATATGCCAATTAAAGAAATCATTACGTTCTGTCGTTACGATTTATTTTCAAAATGTAAATGAGATACTGTTTTCGTATCAGAAATATCCTAAACATGTCCAATTACCATAGCAGTTGTCTCCTTCGTGGAAGTACCCGGCCTTGCATTCCGAACATGTTGCAGCCGTCCCATCAGTGCATATCTTGCATCCAGTAGCACATGCTGAAAAAGTAAAGCAAATTATTGCCAAACACAGAAGCACTGTGGTCACTCTAATAATTCTATCATGTCGTCATGACGGTAAACATTGAGTTATCCCAAACGATGTTTAAATATAGGCATGACATATATCGTAATTACTGAAGACATTCACCAACTAAAGCAAGAATATCATGTTATTGTATTGTGGCAGGGTATTTTCAACGTGTCTTTATAAAATAATTTCTTTTTGTTTCATAGCGACCAGTGTAAAATGTAGTTTCGGTCTCACATGCGAATTTTCAGCGGCATTTTTGTGTAATCTTCAAAGAAAATGTCATTCTTTGCACAAACATTCTCTATTTCACACAACGTTTGTAAAAATGTGATTCATATTCATAAAGTTCTATACGTAATTAATGGAGTGGAATTGTCCTTCAAAAAATGTGTTACTGTGGTTAGGCGTTGTACATTGCTGCTTTTCCAATATCTTGAATTTGCTCACGTAACTGGTTATGATGGCCAGCTTTTGTCTCACCAAACAATATTTCAATATATCTATTGGCAGCATCGTCTGATGCTTGTTAAGTACCAACACCACACATCACTTGCGTGATTTTGGCATTGAAATGTTTTTAATTTTTGTTACGTTCCATGTCGTCGGAAGAACTGCTACAACAGCCACGATCTAGTGTCGTCAACTGTTTTGCAAGTGGCGATGCAATAGTGATTTACCTGAGCACGTGCCGTCTGTCTTAAGGTAGAATCCATTCTTACACGTTCCGCAATTCTGCCGAGCGCTTTCGCACGTCTGACAGTCACCTTCGCCATCCTTACATGCTGAACAAAACATAGTCATCATGTTCACTATGCTACAGTCTCAACAATAGTATTACTACTGCTCTCTCCAAACTACGTCTACGTACAAAAACCATAATACAATTCGGAATGATTCAATACGTTTAGAGTTATACACCAAGAAGAACATGGCATTGACCACTGCATACCGTCAAAAATCCCAGTCATATTGAGGAAGCAACATTGACAGTTGACACGGAATCAAAGGGCAATCCCGGGGCACCAACTAGAGGTTGAGGGTTTTATGGAAGTCTCGAAAATGTCAAGCATATTTGACTCTGCCAATATGAAACTGCATTTACGTAGAATACCACAAAAGGAAACTTATAAGGAGTGCTGTGCAGATTATTACAGAAAACATCACTGGCTTTAAAGACACTTGATGATTCGTCTTCAAAACGGACAACGTGTCACTATATTGTATGTATATGGTTAGTTATATCAGGACCGAAACGTTATGTTGGTGTTATAGCCCCCCATGTAGAATAAGGCTTTCTCTTCACACAATATATGCCAATTAAAGAAATCATTACGTTCTGTCGTTACGATTTATTTTCAAAATGTAAATGAGATACTGTTTTCGTATCAGAAATATCCTAAACATGTCCAATTACCATAGCAGTTGTCTCCTTCGTGGAAGTACCCGGCCTTGCATTCCGAACATGTTGCAGCCGTCCCATCAGTGCATATCTTGCATCCAGTAGCACATGCTGAAAAAGTAAAGCAAATTATTGCCAAACACAGAAGCACTGTGGTCACTCTAATAATTCTATCATGTCGTCATGACGGTAAACATTGAGTTATCCCAAACGATGTTTAAATATAGGCATGACATATATCGTAATTACTGAAGACATTCACCAACTAAAGCAAGAATATCATGTTATTGTATTGTGGCAGGGTATTTTCAACGTGTCTTTATAAAATAATTTCTTTTTGTTTCATAGCGACCAGTGTAAAATGTAGTTTCGGTCTCACATGCGAATTTTCAGCGGCATTTTTGTGTAATCTTCAAAGAAAATGTCATTCTTTGCACAAACATTCTCTATTTCACACAACGTTTGTAAAAATGTGATTCATATTCATAAAGTTCTATACGTAATTAATGGAGTGGAATTGTCCTTCAAAAAATGTGTTACTGTGGTTAGGCGTTGTACATTGCTGCTTTTCCAATATCTTGAATTTGCTCACGTAACTGGTTATGATGGCCAGCTTTTGTCTCACCAAACAATATTTCAATATATCTATTGGCAGCATCGTCTGATGCTTGTTAAGTACCAACACCACACATCACTTGCGTGATTTTGGCATTGAAATGTTTTTAATTTTTGTTACGTTCCATGTCGTCGGAAGAACTGCTACAACAGCCACGATCTAGTGTCGTCAACTGTTTTGCAAGTGGCGATGCAATAGTGATTTACCTGAGCACGTGCCGTCTGTCTTAAGGTAGAATCCATTCTTACACGTTCCGCAATTCTGCCGAGCGCTTTCGCACGTCTGACAGTCACCTTCGCCATCCTTACATGCTGAACAAAACATAGTCATCATGTTCACTATGCTACAGTCTCAACAATAGTATTACTACTGCTCTCTCCAAACTACGTCTACGTACAAAAACCATAATACAATTCGGAATGATTCAATACGTTTAGAGTTATACACCAAGAAGAACATGGCATTGACCACTGCATACCGTCAAAAATCCCAGTCATATTGAGGAAGCAACATTGACAGTTGACACGGAATCAAAGGGCAATCCCGGGGCACCAACTAGAGGTTGAGGGTTTTATGGAAGTCTCGAAAATGTCAAGCATATTTGACTCTGCCAATATGAAACTGCATTTACGTAGAATACCACAAAAGGAAACTTATAAGGAGTGCTGTGCAGATTATTACAGAAAACATCACTGGCTTTAAAGACACTTGATGATTCGTCTTCAAAACGGACAACGTGTCACTATATTGTATGTATATGGTTAGTTATATCAGGACCGAAACGTTATGTTGGTGTTATAGCCCCCCATGTAGAATAAGGCTTTCTCTTCACACAATATATGCCAATTAAAGAAATCATTACGTTCTGTCGTTACGATTTATTTTCAAAATGTAAATGAGATACTGTTTTCGTATCAGAAATATCCTAAACATGTCCAATTACCATAGCAGTTGTCTCCTTCGTGGAAGTACCCGGCCTTGCATTCCGAACATGTTGCAGCCGTCCCATCAGTG
This sequence comes from Oasisia sp. SBJ-2009, assembly GCA_964017155.1. Taxonomy (NCBI): domain Eukaryota; kingdom Metazoa; phylum Annelida; class Polychaeta; order Sabellida; family Siboglinidae; genus Oasisia; species Oasisia sp. SBJ-2009. Next base: position 47,340,914 of record OZ024855.1, read on the forward strand.
CATATCTTGCATCCAGTAGCACATGCTGAAAAAGTAAAGCAAATTATTGCCAAACACAGAAGCACTGTGGTCACTCTAATAATTCTATCATGTCGTCATGACGGTAAACATTGAGTTATCCCAAACGATGTTTAAATATAGGCATGACATATATCGTAATTACTGAAGACATTTACCAACTAAAGCAAGAATATCATGTTATTGTATTGTGGCAGGGTATTTTCAACGTGTCTTTATAAAATAATTTCTTTTTGTTTCATAGCGACCAGTGTAAAATGTAGTTTCGGTCTCACATGCGAATTTTCAGCGGCATTTTTGTGTAATCTTCAAAGAAAATGTCATTCTTTGCACAAACATTCTCTATTTCACACAACGTTTGTAAAAATGTGATTCATATTCATAAAGTTCTATACGTAATTAATGGAGTGGAATTGTCCTTCAAAAAATGTGTTACTGTGGTTAGGCGTTGTACATTGCTGCTTTTCCAATATCTTGAATTTGCTCACGTAACTGGTTATGATGGCCAGCTTTTGTCTCACCAAACAATATTTCAATATATCTATTGGCAGCATCGTGTGATGCTTGTTAAGTACCAACACCACACATCACTTGCGTGATTTTGGCATTGAAATGTTTTACATTTTTGTTACGTTCCATGTCGTCGGAAGAACTGCTACAACAGCCACGATCTAGTGTCGTCAACTGTTTTGCAAGTGGCGATGCAATAGTGATTTACCTGAGCACGTGCCGTCTGTCTTAAGGTAGAATCCATTCTTACACGTTCCGCAATTCTGCCGAGCGCTTTCGCACGTCTGACAGTCACCTTCGCCATCCTTACATGCTGAACAAAACATAGTCATCATGTTCACTATGCTACAGTCTCAACAATAGTATTACTACTGCTCTCTCCAAACTACGTCTACGTACAAAAACCATAATACAATTCGGAATGATTCAATACGTTTAGAGTTATACACCAAGAAGAACATGGCATTGACCACTGCATACCGTCAAAAATCCCAGTCATATTGAGGAAGCAACATTGACAGTTGACACGGAATCAAAGGGCAATCCCGGGGCACCAACTAGAGGTTGAGGGTTTTATGGAAGTCTCGAAAATGTCAAGCATATTTGACTCTGCCAATATGAAACTGCATTTACGTAGAATACCACAAAAGGAAACTTATAAGGAGTGCTGTGCAGATTATTACAGAAAACATCACTGGCTTTAAAGACACTTGATGATTCGTCTTCAAAACGGACAACGTGTCACTATATTTTATGTATATGGTTAGTTATATCAGGACCGAAACGTTATGTTGGTGTTATAGCCCCCCATGTAGAATAAGGCTTTCTCTTCACACAATATATGCCAATTAAAGAAATCATTACGTTCTGTCGTTACGATTTATTTTCAAAATGTAAATGAGATACTGTTTTCGTATCAGAAATATCCTAAACATGTCCAATTACCATAGCAGTTGTCTCCTTCGTGGAAGTACCCGGCCTTGCATTCCGAACATGTTGCAGCCGTCCCATCAGTGCATATCTTGCATCCAGTAGCACATGCTGAAAAAGTAAAGCAAATTATTGCCAAACACAGAAGCACTGTGGTCACTCTAATAATTCTATCATGTCGTCATGACGGTAAACATTGAGTTATCCCAAACGATGTTTAAATATAGGCATGACATATATCGTAATTACTGAAGACATTCACCAACTAAAGCAAGAATATCATGTTATTGTATTGTGGCAGGGTATTTTCAACGTGTCTTTATAAAATAATTTCTTTTTGTTTCATAGCGACCAGTGTAAAATGTAGTTTCGGTCTCACATGCGAATTTTCAGCGGCATTTTTGTGTAATCTTCAAAGAAAATGTCATTCTTTGCACAAACATTCTCTATTTCACACAACGTTTGTAAAAATGTGATTCATATTCATAAAGTTCTATACGTAATTAATGGAGTGGAATTGTCCTTCAAAAAATGTGTTACTGTGGTTAGGCGTTGTACATTGCTGCTTTTCCAATATCTTGAATTTGCTCACGTAACTGGTTATGATGGCCAGCTTTTGTCTCACCAAACAATATTTCAATATATCTATTGGCAGCATCGTGTGATGCTTGTTAAGTACCAACACCACACATCACTTGCGTGATTTTGGCATTGAAATGTTTTACATTTTTGTTACGTTCCATGTCGTCGGAAGAACTGCTACAACAGCCACGATCTAGTGTCGTCAACTGTTTTGCAAGTGGCGATGCAATAGTGATTTACCTGAGCACGTGCCGTCTGTCTTAAGGTAGAATCCATTCTTACACGTTCCGCAATTCTGCCGAGCGCTTTCGCACGTCTGACAGTCACCTTCGCCATCCTTACATGCTGAACAAAACATAGTCATCATGTTCACTATGCTACAGTCTCAACAATAGTATTACTACTGCTCTCTCCAAACTACGTCTACGTACAAAAACCATAATACAATTCGGAATGATTCAATACGTTTAGAGTTATACACCAAGAAGAACATGGCATTGACCACTGCATACCGTCAAAAATCCCAGTCATATTGAGGAAGCAACATTGACAGTTGACACGGAATCAAAGGGCAATCCCGGGGCACCAACTAGAGGTTGAGGGTTTTATGGAAGTCTCGAAAATGTCAAGCATATTTGACTCTGCCAATATGAAACTGCATTTACGTAGAATACCACAAAAGGAAACTTATAAGGAGTGCTGTGCAGATTATTACAGAAAACATCACTGGCTTTAAAGACACTTGATGATTCGTCTTCAAAACGGACAACGTGTCACTATATTGTATGTATATGGTTAGTTATATCAGGACCGAAACGTTATGTTGGTGTTATAGCCCCCCATGTAGAATAAGGCTTTCTCTTCACACAATATATGCCAATTAAAGAAATCATTACGTTCTGTCGTTACGATTTATTTTCAAAATGGAAATGAGATACTGTTTTCGTATCAGAAATATCCTAAACATGTCCAATTACCATAGCAGTTGTCTCCTTCGTGGAAGTACCCGGCCTTGCATTCCGAACATGTTGCAGCCGTCCCATCAGTGCATATCTTGCATCCAGTAGCACATGCTGAAAATGTAAAGGAAATTATTGCCAAACACAGAAGCACTGTGGTCACTCTAATAATTCTATCATGTCGTCATGACGGTAAACATTGAGTTATCCCAAATGATGTTTCAACATAGGCATGACATATATCGTAATTACTGAAGATGTTCACCAACTAAAGCAAGAATATCATGTTATTGTATTGTGGCTGGGTATTTTCAACGTGTCTTTATAAAATAATTTCTTTTTGTTTCATAGCGACCAGTGTAAAATGTAGTTTCGGTCTCACATGCGAATTTTCAGCGGCATTTTTGTGTAATCTTCAAAGAAAATGTCATTCTTTGCACAAACATTCTCTATTTCACACAACGTTTGTAAAAATGTGATTCATATTCATAAAGTTCTATACGTAATTAATGGAGTGGAATTGTCCTTCAAAAAATGTGTTACTGTGGTTAGGCGTTGTACATTGCTGCTTTTCCAATATCTTGAATTTGCTCACGTAACTGGTTATGATGGCCAGCTTTTGTCTCACCAAACAATATTTCAATATATCTATTGGCAGCATCGTGTGATGCTTGTTAAGTACCAACACCACACATCACTTGCGTGATTTTGGCATTGAAATGTTTTACATTTTTGTTACGTTCCATGTCGTCGGAAGAACTGCTACAACAGCCACGATCTAGTGTCGTCAACTGTTTTGCAAGTGGCGATGCAATAGTGATTTACCTGAGCACGTGCCGTCTGTCTTAAGGTAGAATCCATTCTTACACGTTCCGCAATTCTGCCGAGCGCTTTCGCACGTCTGACAGTCACCTTCGCCATCCTTACATGCTGAACAAAACATAGTCATCATGTTCACTATGCTACAGTCTCAACAATAGTATTACTACTGCTCTCTCCAAACTACGTCTACGTACAAAAACCATAATACAATTCGGAATGATTCAATACGTTTAGAGTTATACACCAAGAAGAACATGGCATTGACCACTGCATACCGTCAAAAATCCCAGTCATATTGAGGAAGCAACATTGACAGTTGACACGGAATCAAAGGGCAATCCCGGGGCACCAACTAGAGGTTGAGGGTTTTATGGAAGTCTCGAAAATGTCAAGCATATTTGACTCTGCCAATATGAAACTGCATTTACGTAGAATACCACAAAAGGAAACTTATAAGGAGTGCTGTGCAGATTATTACAGAAAACATCACTGGCTTTAAAGACACTTGATGATTCGTCTTCAAAACGGACAACGTGTCACTATATTGTATGTATATGGTTAGTTATATCAGGACCGAAACGTTATGTTGGTGTTATAGCCCCCCATGTAGAATAAGGCTTTCTCTTCACACAATATATGCCAATTAAAGAAATCATTACGTTCTGTCGTTACGATTTATTTTCAAAATGGAAATGAGATACTGTTTTCGTATCAGAAATATCCTAAACATGTCCAATTACCATAGCAGTTGTCTCCTTCGTGGAAGTACCCGGCCTTGCATTCCGAACATGTTGCAGCCGTCCCATCAGTGCATATCTTGCATCCAGTAGCACATGCTGAAAATGTAAAGGAAATTATTGCCAAACACAGAAGCACTGTGGTCACTCTAATAATTCTATCATGTCGTCATGACGGTAAACATTGAGTTATCCCAAATGATGTTTCAACATAGGCATGACATATATCGTAATTACTGAAGATGTTCACCAACTAAAGCAAGAATATCATGTTATTGTATTGTGGCTGGGTATTTTCAACGTGTCTTTATAAAATAATTTCTTTTTGTTTCATAGCGACCACTGTAACATTTAGTTTCGGTCTCACATGCGAATTTTCAGCGGTATTTTTGTGTAATCTTCAAAGAAAATGTCATTCTTTGCACAAACATTCTCTATTTCACACAACGTTTGTAAAAATGTGATTCATATTCATAAAGTTCTATACGTAATTAATGGAGTGGAATTGTCCTTCAAAAAATGTGTTACTGTGGTTAGGCGTTGTACATTGCTGCTTTTCCAATATCTTGAATTTGCTCACGTAACTGGTTATGATGGCCAGCTTTTGTCTCACCAAACAATATTTCAATATATCTATTGGCAGCATCGTGTGATGCTTGTTAAGTACCAACACCACACATCACTTGCGTGATTTTGGCATTGAAATGTTTTACATTTTTGTTACGTTCCATGTCGTCGGAAGAACTGCTACAACAGCCACGATCTAGTGTCGTCAACTGTTTTGCAAGTGGCGATGCAATAGTGATTTACCTGAGCACGTGCCGTCTGTCTTAAGGTAGAATCCATTCTTACACGTTCCGCAATTCTGCCGAGCGCTTTCGCACGTCTGACAGTCACCTTCGCCATCCTTACATGCTGAACAAAACATAGTCATCATGTTCACTATGCTACAGTCTCAACAATAGTATTACTACTGCTCTCTCCAAACTACGTCTACGTACAAAAACCATAATACAATTCGGAATTATTCAATACGTTTAGAGTTATACACCAAGAAGAACATGGCATTGACCACTGCATACCGTCAAAAATCCCAGTCATATTGATGAAGCAACATTGACAGTTGACACGGAATCAAAGGGCAATCCCGGGGCACCAACTAGAGGTTGAGGGTTTTATGGAAGTCTCGAAAATGTCAAGTATATTTGACTCTGCCAATATGAAACTGCATTTACGTAGAATACCACAAAAGGAAACTTATAAGGAGTGCTGTGCAGATTATTACAGAAAACATCACTGGCTTTAAAGACACTTGATGGTTCGTCTTCAAAACGGACAACGTGTCACTATCTTGTATGTATATGGTTAGTTATATCAGGACCGAAACGTTATGTTGGTGTTATAGCCCCCCATGTAGAATAAGGCTTTCTCTTCACACAATATATGCCAATTAAAGAAATCATTACGTTCTGTCGTTACGATTTATTTTCAAAATGTAAATGAGATACTGTTTTCGTATCAGAAATATCCTAAACATGTCCAATTACCATAGCAGTTGTCTCCTTCGTGGAAGTACCCGGCCTTGCATTCCGAACATGTTGCAGCCGTCCCATCAGTGCATATCTTGCATCCAGTAGCACATGCTGAAAAAGTAAAGCAAATTATTGCCAAACACAGAAGCACTGTGGTCACTCTAATAATTCTATCATGTCGTCATGACGGTAAACATTGAGTTATCCCAAACGATGTTTAAATATAGGCATGACATATATCGTAATTACTGAAGACATTCACCAACTAAAGCAAGAATATCATGTTATTGTATTGTGGCAGGGTATTTTCAACGTGTCTTTATAAAATAATTTCTTTTTGTTTCATAGCGACCAGTGTAAAATGTAGTTTCGGTCTCACATGCGAATTTTCAGCGGCATTTTTGTGTAATCTTCAAAGAAAATGTCATTCTTTGCACAAACATTCTCTATTTCACACAACGTTTGTAAAAATGTGATTCATATTCATAAAGTTCTATACGTAATTAATGGAGTGGAATTGTCCTTCAAAAAATGTGTTACTGTGGTTAGGCGTTGTACATTGCTGCTTTTCCAATATCTTGAATTTGCTCACGTAACTGGTTATGATGGCCAGCTTTTGTCTCACCAAACAATATTTCAATATATATATTGGCAGCATCGTGTGATGCTTGTTAAGTACCAACACCACACATCACTTGCGTGATTTTGGCATTGAAATGTTTTTAATTTTTGTTACGTTCCATGTCGTCGGAAGAACTGCTACAACAGCCACGATCTAGTGTCGTCAACTGTTTTGCAAGTGGCGATGCAATAGCGATTTACCTGAGCATGTGCCGTCTGTCTTAAGGTAGAATCCATTCTTACACGTTCCGCAATTCTGCCGAGCGCTTTCGCACGTCTGACAGTCACCTTCGCCATCCTTACATGCTGAACAAAACATAGTCATCATGTTCACTATGCTACAGTCTCAACAATAGTATTACTACTGCTCTCTCCATACTACGTCTACGTACAAAAACCATAATACAATTCGGAATTATTCAATACGTTTAGAGTTATACACCAAGTAGAACATGGCATTGACCACTGCATACCGTCAAAAATCCCAGTCATATTGAGGAAGCAACATTGACAGTTGACACGGAATCAAAGGGCAATCCCGGGGCACCAACTAGAGGTTGAGGGTTTTATGGAAGTCTCGAAAATGTCAAGCATATTTGACTCTGCCAATATGAAACTGCATTTACGTAGAATACCACAAAAGGAAACTTATAAGGAGTGCTGTGCAGATTATTACAGAAAACATCACTGGCTTTAAAGACACTTGATGATTCGTCTTCAAAACGGACAACGTGTCACTATATTGTATGTATATGGTTAGTTATATCAGGACCGAAACGTTATGTTGGTGTTATAGCCCCCCATGTAGAATAAGGCTTTCTCTTCACACAATATATGCCAATTAAAGAAATCATTACGTTCTGTCGTTACGATTTATTTTCAAAATGGAAATGAGATACTGTTTTCGTATCAGAAATATCCTAAACATGTCCAATTACCATAGCAGTTGTCTCCTTCGTGGAAGTACCCGGCCTTGCATTCCGAACATGTTGCAGCCGTCCCATCAGTGCATATCTTGCATCCAGTAGCACATGCTGAAAATGTAAAGGAAATTATTGCCAAACACAGAAGCACTGTGGTCACTCTAATAATTCTATCATGTCGTCATGACGGTAAACATTGAGTTATCCCAAATGATGTTTCAACATAGGCATGACATATATCGTAATTACTGAAGATGTTCACCAACTAAAGCAAGAATATCATGTTATTGTATTGTGGCTGGGTATTTTCAACGTGTCTTTATAAAATAATTTCTTTTTGTTTCATAGCGACCACTGTAACATTTAGTTTCGGTCTCACATGCGAATTTCCAGCGGCATTTTTGTGTAATCTTCAAAGAAAATGTCATTCTTTGCACAAACATTCTCTATTTCACACAACGTTTGTAAAAATGTGATTCATATTCATAAAGTTCTATACGTAATTAATGGAGTGGAATTGTCCTTCAAAAAATGTGTTACTGTGGTTAGGCGTTGTACATTGCTGCTTTTCCAATATCTTGAATTTGCTCACGTAACTGGTTATGATGGCCAGCTTTTGTCTCACCAAACAATATTTCAATATATCTATTGGCAGCATCGTGTGATGCTTGTTAAGTACCAACACCACACATCACTTGCGTGATTTTGGCATTGAAATGTTTTACATTTTTGTTACGTTCCATGTCGTCGGAAGAACTGCTACAACAGCCACGATCTAGTGTCGTCAACTGTTTTGCAAGTGGCGATGCAATAGTGATTTACCTGAGCACGTGCCGTCTGTCTTAAGGTAGAATCCATTCTTACACGTTCCGCAATTCTGCCGAGCGCTTTCGCACGTCTGACAGTCACCTTCGCCATCCTTACATGCTGAACAAAACATAGTCATCATGTTCACTATGCTACAGTCTCAACAATAGTATTACTACTGCTCTCTCCAAACTACGTCTACGTACAAAAACCATAATACAATTCGGAATTATTCAATACGTTTAGAGTTATACACCAAGAAGAACATGGCATTGACCACTGCATACCGTCAAAAATCCCAGTCATATTGATGAAGCAACATTGACAGTTGACACGGAATCAAAGGGCAATCCCGGGGCACCAACTAGAGGTTGAGGGTTTTATGGAAGTCTCGAAAATGTCAAGTATATTTGACTCTGCCAATATGAAACTGCATTTACGTAGAATACCACAAAAGGAAACTTATAAGGAGTGCTGTGCAGATTATTACAGAAAACATCACTGGCTTTAAAGACACTTGATGGTTCGTCTTCAAAACGGACAACGTGTCACTATCTTGTATGTATATGGTTAGTTATATCAGGACCGAAACGTTATGTTGGTGTTATAGCCCCCCATGTAGAATAAGGCTTTCTCTTCACACAATATATGCCAATTAAAGAAATCATTACGTTCTGTCGTTACGATTTATTTTCAAAATGTAAATGAGATACTGTTTTCGTATCAGAAATATCCTAAACATGTCCAATTACCATAGCAGTTGTCTCCTTCGTGGAAGTACCCGGCCTTGCATTCCGAACATGTTGCAGCCGTCCCATCAGTGCATATCTTGCATCCAGTAGCACATGCTGAAAAAGTAAAGCAAATTATTGCCAAACACAGAAGCACTGTGGTCACTCTAATAATTCTATCATGTCGTCATGACGGTAAACATTGAGTTATCCCAAACGATGTTTAAATATAGGCATGACATATATCGTAATTACTGAAGACATTCACCAACTAAAGCAAGAATATCATGTTATTGTATTGTGGCAGGGTATTTTCAACGTGTCTTTATAAAATAATTTCTTTTTGTTTCATAGCGACCAGTGTAAAATGTAGTTTCGGTCTCACATGCGAATTTTCAGCGGCATTTTTGTGTAATCTTCAAAGAAAATGTCATTCTTTGCACAAACATTCTCTATTTCACACAACGTTTGTAAAAATGTGATTCATATTCATAAAGTTCTATACGTAATTAATGGAGTGGAATTGTCCTTCAAAAAATGTGTTACTGTGGTTAGGCGTTGTACATTGCTGCTTTTCCAATATCTTGAATTTGCTCACGTAACTGGTTATGATGGCCAGCTTTTGTCTCACCAAACAATATTTCAATATATATATTGGCAGCATCGTGTGATGCTTGTTAAGTACCAACACCACACATCACTTGCGTGATTTTGGCATTGAAATGTTTTTAATTTTTGTTACGTTCCATGTCGTCGGAAGAACTGCTACAACAGCCACGATCTAGTGTCGTCAACTGTTTTGCAAGTGGCGATGCAATAGTGATTTACCTGAGCATGTGCCGTCTGTCTTAAGGTAGAATCCATTCTTACACGTTCCGCAATTCTGCCGAGCGCTTTCGCACGTCTGACAGTCACCTTCGCCATCCTTACATGCTGAACAAAACATAGTCATCATGTTCACTATGCTACAGTCTCAACAATAGTATTACTACTGCTCTCTCCAAACTACGTCTACGTACAAAAACCATAATACAATTCGGAATTATTCAATACGTTTAGAGTTATACACCAAGTAGAACATGGCATTGACCACTGCATACCGTCAAAAATCCCAGTCATATTGAGGAAGCAACATTGACAGTTGACACGGAATCAAAGGGCAATCCCGGGGCACCAACTAGAGGTTGAGGGTTTTATGGAAGTCTCGAAAATGTCAAGCATATTTGACTCTGCCAATATGAAACTGCATTTACGTAGAATACCACAAAAGGAAACGTATAAGGAGTGCTGTGCAGATTATTACAGAAAACATCACTGGCTTTAAAGACACTTGATGATTCGTCTTCAAAACGGACAACGTGTCACTATATTGTATGTATATGGTTAGTTATATCAGGACCGAAACGTTATGTTGGTGTTATAGCCCCCCATGTAGAATAAGGCTTTCTCTTCACACAATATATGCCAATTAAAGAAATCATTACGTTCTGTCGTTACGATTTATTTTCAAAATGGAAATGAGATACTGTTTTCGTATCAGAAATATCCTAAACATGTCCAATTACCATAGCAGTTTTCTCCTTCGTGGAAGTACCCGGCCTTGCATTCCGAACATGTTGCAGCCGTCCCATCAGTGCATATCTTGCATCCAGTAGCACATGCTGAAAATGTAAAGGAAATTATTGCCAAACACAGAAGCACTGTGGTCACTCTAATAATTCTATCATGTCGTCATGACGGTAAACATTGAGTTATCCCAAATGATGTTTCAACATAGGCATGACATATATCGTAATTACTGAAGATGTTCACCAACTAAAGCAAGAATATCATGTTATTGTATTGTGGCTGGGTATTTTCAACGTGTCTTTATAAAATAATTTCTTTTTGTTTCATAGCGACCACTGTCAAATTTAGTTTCGGTCTCACATGCGAATTTCCAGCGGCATTTTTGTGTAATCTTCAAAGAAAATGTCATTCTTTGCACAAACATTCTCTATTTCACACAACGTTTGTAAAAATGTGATTCATATTCATAAAGTTCTATACGTAATTAATGGAGTGGAATTGTCCTTCAAAAAATGTGTTACTGTGGTTAGGCGTTGTACATTGCTGCTTTTCCAATATCTTGAATTTGCTCACGTAACTGGTTATGATGGCCAGCTTTTGTCTCACCAAACAATATTTCAATATATCTATTGGCAGCATCGTGTGATGCTTGTTAAGTACCAACACCACACATCACTTGCGTGATGTTGGCATTGAAATGTTTTTAATTTGTGTTACGTTCCATGTCGTCGGAAGAACTGCTACAACAGCCACGAACTAGTGTCGTCAACTGTTTTGCAAGTGGCGATGCAATAGTGATTTACCTGAGCACGTGCCGTCTGTCTTAAGGTAGAATCCATTCTTACACGTTCCGCAATTCTGCCGAGCGCTTTCGCACGTCTGACAGTCACCTTCGCCATCCTTACATGCTGAACAAAACATAGTCATCATGTTCACTATGCTACAGTCTCAACAATAGTATTACTACTGCTCTCTCCAAACTACGTCTACGTACAAAAACCATAATACAATTCGGAATTATTCAATACGTTTAGAGTTATACACCAAGAAGAACATGGCATTGACCACTGCATACCGTCAAAAATCCCAGTCATATTGATGAAGCAACATTGACAGTTGACACGGAATCAAAGGGCAATCCCGGGGCACCAACTAGAGGTTGAGGGTTTTATGGAAGTCTCGAAAATGTCAAGTATATTTGACTCTGCCAATATGAAACTGCATTTACGTAGAATACCACAAAAGGAAACTTATAAGGAGTGCTGTGCAGATTATTACAGAAAACATCACTGGCTTTAAAGACACTTGATGGTTCGTCTTCAAAACGGACAACGTGTCACTATCTTGTATGTATATGGTTAGTTATATCAGGACCGAAACGTTATGTTGGTGTTATAGCCCCCCATGTAGAATAAGGCTTTCTCTTCACACAATATATGCCAATTAAAGAAATCATTACGTTCTGTCGTTACGATTTATTTTCAAAATGTAAATGAGATACTGTTTTCGTATCAGAAATATCCTAAACATGTCCAATTACCATAGCAGTTGTCTCCTTCGTGGAAGTACCCGGCCTTGCATTCCGAACATGTTGCAGCCGTCCCATCAGTGCATATCTTGCATCCAGTAGCACATGCTGAAAAAGTAAAGCAAATTATTGCCAAACACAGAAGCACTGTGGTCACTCTAATAATTCTATCATGTCGTCATGACGGTAAACATTGAGTTATCCCAAACGATGTTTAAATATAGGCATGACATATATCGTAATTACTGAAGACATTCACCAACTAAAGCAAGAATATCATGTTATTGTATTGTGGCAGGGTATTTTCAACGTGTCTTTATAAAATAATTTCTTTTTGTTTCATAGCGACCAGTGTAAACTGTAGTTTCGGTCTCACATGCGAATTTTCAGCGGCATTTTTTTGTAATCTTCAAAGAAAATGTCATTCTTTGCACAAACATTCTCTATTTCACACAACGTTTGTAAAAATGTGATTCATATTCATAAAGTTCTATACGTAATTAATGGAGTGGAATTGTCCTTCAAAAAATGTGTTACTGTGGTTAGGCGTTGTACATTGCTGCTTTTCCAATATCTTGAATTTGCTCACGTAACTGGTTATGATGGCCAGCTTTTGTCTCACCAAACAATATTTCAATATATCTATTGGCAGCATCGTCTGATGCTTGTTAAGTACCAACACCACACATCACTTGCGTGATTTTGGCATTGAAATGTTTTTAATTTTTGTTACGTTCCATGTCGTCGGAAGAACTGCTACAACAGCCACGATCTAGTGTCGTCAACTGTTTTGCAAGTGGCGATGCAATAGTGATTTACCTGAGCACGTGCCGTCTGTCTTAAGGTAGAATCCATTCTTACACGTTCCGCAATTCTGCCGAGCGCTTTCGCACGTCTGACAGTCACCTTCGCCATCCTTACATGCTGAACAAAACATAGTCATCATGTTCACTATGCTACAGTCTCAACAATAGTATTACTACTGCTCTCTCCAAACTACGTCTACGTACAAAAACCATAATACAATTCGGAATGATTCAATACGTTTAGAGTTATACACCAAGAAGAACATGGCATTGACCACTGCATACCGTCAAAAATCCCAGTCATATTGAGGAAGCAACATTGACAGTTGACACGGAATCAAAGGGCAATCCCGGGGCACCAACTAGAGGTTGAGGGTTTTATGGAAGTCTCGAAAATGTCAAGCATATTTGACTCTGCCAATATGAAACTGCATTTACGTAGAATACCACAAAAGGAAACGTATAAGGAGTGCTGTGCAGATTATTACAGAAAACATCACTGGCTTTAAAGACACTTGATGATTCGTCTTCAAAACGGACAACGTGTCACTATATTGTATGTATATGGTTAGTTATATCAGGACCGAAACGTTATGTTGGTGTTATAGCCCCCCATGTAGAATAAGGCTTTCTCTTCACACAATATATGCCAATTAAAGAAATCATTACGTTCTGTCGTTACGATTTATTTTCAAAATGGAAATGAGATACTGTTTTCGTATCAGAAATATCCTAAACATGTCCAATTACCATAGCAGTTTTCTCCTTCGTGGAAGTACCCGGCCTTGCATTCCGAACATGTTGCAGCCGTCCCATCAGTGCATATCTTGCATCCAGTAGCACATGCTGAAAATGTAAAGGAAATTATTGCCAAACACAGAAGCACTGTGGTCACTCTAATAATTCTATCATGTCGTCATGACGGTAAACATTGAGTTATCCCAAATGATGTTTCAACATAGGCATGACATATATCGTAATTACTGAAGATGTTCACCAACTAAAGCAAGAATATCATGTTATTGTATTGTGGCTGGGTATTTTCAACGTGTCTTTATAAAATAATTTCTTTTTGTTTCATAGCGACCACTGTAAAATTTAGTTTCGGTCTCACATGCGAATTTCCAGCGGCATTTTTGTGTAATCTTCAAAGAAAATGTCATTCTTTGCACAAACATTCTCTATTTCACACAACGTTTGTAAAAATGTGATTCATATTCATAAAGTTCTATACGTAATTAATGGAGTGGAATTGTCCTTCAAAAAATGTGTTACTGTGGTTAGGCGTTGTACATTGCTGCTTTTCCAATATCTTGAATTTGCTCACGTAACTGGTTATGATGGCCAGCTTTTGTCTCACCAAACAATATTTCAATATATCTATTGGCAGCATCGTGTGATGCTTGTTAAGTACCAACACCACACATCACTTGCGTGATTTTGGCATTGAAATGTTTTTAATTTTTGTTACGTTCCATGTCGTCGGAAGAACTGCTACAACAGCCACGATCTAGTGTCGTCAACTGTTTTGCAAGTGGCGATGCAATAGTGATTTACCTGAGCACGTGCCGTCTGTCTTAAGGTAGAATCCATTCTTACACGTTCCGCAATTCTGCCGAGCGCTTTCGCACGTCTGACAGTCACCTTCGCCATCCTTACATGCTGAACAAAACATAGTCATCATGTTCACTATGCTACAGTCTCAACAATAGTATTACTACTGCTCTCTCCAAACTACGTCTACGTACAAAAACCATAATACAATTCGGAATGATTCAATACGTTTAGAATTATACACCAAGAAGAACATGGCATTGACCACTGCATACCGTCAAAAATCCCAGTCATATTGAGGAAGCAACATTGACAGTTGACACGGAATCAAAGGGCAATCCCGGGGCACCAACTAGAGGTTGAGGGTTTTATGGAAGTCTCGAAAATGTCAAGCATATTTGACTCTGCCAATATGAAACTGCATTTACGTAGAATACCACAAAAGGAAACTTATAAGGAGTGCTGTGCAGATTATTACAGAAAACATCACTGGCTTTAAAGACACTTGATGATTCGTCTTCAAAACGGACAACGTGTCACTATATTGTATGTATATGGTTAGTTATATCAGGACCGAAACGTTATGTTGGTGTTATAGCCCCCCATGTAGAATAAGGCTTTCTCTTCACACAATATATGCCAATTAAAGAAATCATTACGTTCTGTCGTTACGATTTATTTTCAAAATGGAAATGAGATACTGTTTTCGTATCAGAAATATCCTAAACATGTCCAATTACAATAGCAGTTGTCTCCTTCGTGGAAGTACCCGGCCTTGCATTCCGAACATGTTGCAGCCGTCCCATCAGTGCATATCTTGCATCCAGTAGCACATGCTGAAAATGTAAAGGAAATTATTGCCAAACACAGAAGCACTGTGGTCACTCTAATAATTCTATCATGTCGTCATGACGGTAAACATTGAGTTATCCCAAATGATGTTTCAACATAGGCATGACATATATCGTAATTACTGAAGATGTTCACCAACTAAAGCAAGAATATCATGTTATTGTATTGTGGCTGGGTATTTTCAACGTGTCTTTATAAAATAATTTCTTTTTGTTTCATAGCGACCACTGTAACATTTAGTTTCGGTCTCACATGCGAATTTCCAGCGGCATTTTTGTGTAATCTTCAAAGAAAATGTCATTCTTTGCACAAACATTCTCTATTTCACACAACGTTTGTAAAAATGTGATTCATATTCATAAAGTTCTATACGTAATTAATGGAGTGGAATTGTCCTTCAAAAAATGTGTTACTGTGGTTAGGCGTTGTACATTGCTGCTTTTCCAATATCTTGAATTTGCTCACGTAACTGGTTATGATGGCCAGCTTTTGTCTCACCAAACAATATTTCAATATATCTATTGGCAGCATCGTGTGATGCTTGTTAAGTACCAACACCACACATCACTTGCGTGATTTTGGCATTGAAATGTTTTACATTTTTGTTACGTTCCATGTCGTCGGAAGAACTGCTACAACAGCCACGATCTAGTGTCGTCAACTGTTTTGCAAGTGGCGATGCAATAGTGATTTACCTGAGCACGTGCCGTCTGTCTTAAGGTAGAATCCATTCTTACACGTTCCGCAATTCTGCCGAGCGCTTTCGCACGTCTGACAGTCACCTTCGCCATCCTTACATGCTGAACAAAACATAGTCATCATGTTCACTATGCTACAGTCTCAACAATAGTATTACTACTGCTCTCTCCAAACTACGTCTACGTACAAAAACCATAATACAATTCGGAATTATTCAATACGTTTAGAGTTATACACCAAGAAGAACATGGCATTGACCACTGCATACCGTCAAAAATCCCAGTCATATTGATGAAGCAACATTGACAGTTGACACGGAATCAAAGGGCAATCCCGGGGCACCAACTAGAGGTTGAGGGTTTTATGGAAGTCTCGAAAATGTCAAGTATATTTGACTCTGCCAATATGAAACTGCATTTACGTAGAATACCACAAAAGGAAACTTATAAGGAGTGCTGTGCAGATTATTACAGAAAACATCACTGGCTTTAAAGACACTTGATGGTTCGTCTTCAAAACGGACAACGTGTCACTATCTTGTATGTATATGGTTAGTTATATCAGGACCGAAACGTTATGTTGGTGTTATAGCCCCCCATGTAGAATAAGGCTTTCTCTTCACACAATATATGCCAATTAAAGAAATCATTACGTTCTGTCGTTACGATTTATTTTCAAAATGTAAATGAGATACTGTTTTCGTATCAGAAATATCCTAAACATGTCCAATTACCATAGCAGTTGTCTCCTTCGTGGAAGTACCCGGCCTTGCATTCCGAACATGTTGCAGCCGTCCCATCAGTGCATATCTTGCATCCAGTAGCACATGCTGAAAAAGTAAAGCAAATTATTGCCAAACACAGAAGCACTGTGGTCACTCTAATAATTCTATCATGTCGTCATGACGGTAAACATTGAGTTATCCCAAACGATGTTTAAATATAGGCATGACATATATCGTAATTACTGAAGACATTCACCAACTAAAGCAAGAATATCATGTTATTGTATTGTGGCAGGGTATTTTCAACGTGTCTTTATAAAATAATTTCTTTTTGTTTCATAGCGACCAGTGTAAAATGTAGTTTCGGTCTCACATGCGAATTTTCAGCGGCATTTTTGTGTAATCTTCAAAGAAAATGTCATTCTTTGCACAAACATTCTCTATTTCACACAACGTTTGTAAAAATGTGATTCATATTCATAAAGTTCTATACGTAATTAATGGAGTGGAATTGTCCTTCAAAAAATGTGTTACTGTGGTTAGGCGTTGTACATTGCTGCTTTTCCAATATCTTGAATTTGCTCACGTAACTGGTTATGATGGCCAGCTTTTGTCTCACCAAACAATATTTCAATATATCTATTGGCAGCATCGTCTGATGCTTGTTAAGTACCAACACCACACATCACTTGCGTGATTTTGGCATTGAAATGTTTTTAATTTTTGTTACGTTCCATGTCGTCGGAAGAACTGCTACAACAGCCACGATCTAGTGTCGTCAACTGTTTTGCAAGTGGCGATGCAATAGTGATTTACCTGAGCACGTGCCGTCTGTCTTAAGGTAGAATCCATTCTTACACGTTCCGCAATTCTGCCGAGCGCTTTCGCACGTCTGACAGTCACCTTCGCCATCCTTACATGCTGAACAAAACATAGTCATCATGTTCACTATGCTACAGTCTCAACAATAGTATTACTACTGCTCTCTCCAAACTACGTCTACGTACAAAAACCATAATACAATTCGGAATGATTCAATACGTTTAGAGTTATACACCAAGAAGAACATGGCATTGACCACTGCATACCGTCAAAAATCCCAGTCATATTGAGGAAGCAACATTGACAGTTGACACGGAATCAAAGGGCAATCCCGGGGCACCAACTAGAGGTTGAGGGTTTTATGGAAGTCTCGAAAATGTCAAGCATATTTGACTCTGCCAATATGAAACTGCATTTACGTAGAATACCACAAAAGGAAACGTATAAGGAGTGCTGTGCAGATTATTACAGAAAACATCACTGGCTTTAAAGACACTTGATGATTCGTCTTCAAAACGGACAACGTGTCACTATATTGTATGTATATGGTTAGTTATATCAGGACCGAAACGATATGTTGGTGTTATAGCCCCCCATGTAGAATAAGGCTTTCTCTTCACACAATATATGCCAATTAAAGAAATCATTACGTTCTGTCGTTACGATTTATTTTCAAAATGGAAATGAGATACTGTTTTCGTATCAGAAATATCCTAAACATGTCCAATTACCATAGCAGTTGTCTCCTTCGTGGAAGTACCCGGCCTTGCATTCCGAACATGTTGCAGCCGTCCCATCAGTGCATATCTTGCATCCAGTAGCACATGCTGAAAATGTAAAGGAAATTATTGCCAAACACAGAAGCACTGTGGTCACTCTAATAATTCTATCATGTCGTTATGACGGTAAACATTGAGTTATCCCAAATGATGTTTCAACATAGGCATGACATATATCGTAATTACTGAAGATGTTCACCAACTAAAGCAAGAATATCATGTTATTGTATTGTGGCTGGGTATTTTCAACGTGTCTTTATAAACTAATTTCTTTTTGTTTCATAGCGACCACTGTAAAATGTAGTTTCGGTCTTACATGCGAATTTCCAGCGGCATTTTTGTGTAATCTTCAAAGAAAATGTCATTCTTTGCACAAACATTCTCTATTTCACACAACGTTTGTAAAAATGTGATTCATATTCATAAAGTTCTATACGTAATCAATGGAGTGGAATTGTCCTTCAAAAAATGTGTTACTGTGGTTAGGCGTTGTACATTGCTGCTTTTCCAATATCTTGAATTTGCTCACGTAACTGGTTATGATGGCCAGCTTTTGTCTCACCAAACAATATTTCAATATATCTATTGGCAGCATCGTGTGATGCTTGTTAAGTACCAACACCACACATCACTTGCGTGATTTTGGCATTGAAATGTTTTACATTTTTGTTACTTTCCATGTCGTCGGAAGAACTGCTACAACAGCCACGATCTAGTGTCGTCAACTGTTTTGCAAGTGGCGATGCAATAGTGATTTACCTGAGCACGTGCCGTCTGTCTTAAGGTAGAATCCATTCTTACACGTTCCGCAATTCTGCCGAGCGCTTTCGCACGTCTGACAGTCACCTTCGCCATCCTTACATGCTGAACAAAACATAGTCATCATGTTCACTATGCTACAGTCTCAACAATAGTATTACTACTGCTCTCTCCAAACTACGTCTACGTACAAAAACCATAATACAATTCGGAATGATTCAATACGTTTAGAGTTATACACCAAGAAGAATATGGCATTGACCACTGCATACCGTCAAAAATCCCAGTCATATTGAGGAAGCAACATTGACAGTTGACACGGAATCAAAGGGCAATCCCGGGGCACCAACTAGAGGTTGAGGGTTTTATGGAAGTCTCGAAAATGTCAAGCATATTTGACTCTGCCAATATGAAACTGCATTTACGTAGAATACCACAAAAGGAAACTTATAAGGAGTGCTGTGCAGATTATTACAGAAAACATCACTGGCTTTAAAGACACTTGATGATTCGTCTTCAAAACGGACAACGTGTCACTATCTTGTATGTATATGGTTAGTTATATCAGGACCGAAACGTTATGTTGGTGTTATAGCCCCCCATGTAGAATAAGGCTTTCTCTTCACACAATATATGCCAATTAAAGAAATCATTACGTTCTGTCGTTACGATTTATTTTCAAAATGGAAATGAGATACTGTTTTCGTATCAGAAATATCCTAAACATGTCCAATTACCATAGCAGTTGTCTCCTTCGTGGAAGTACCCGGCCTTGCATTCCGAACATGTTGCAGCCGTCCCATCAGTGCATATCTTGCATCCAGTAGCACATGCTGAAAATGTAAAGGAAATTATTGCCAAACACAGAAGCACTGTGGTCACTCTAATAATTCTATCATGTCGTTATGACGGTAAACATTGAGTTATCCCAAATGATGTTTCAACATAGGCATGACATATATCGTAATTACTGAAGATGTTCACCAACTAAAGCAAGAATATCATGTTATTGTATTGTGGCTGGGTATTTTCAACGTGTCTTTATAAAATAATTTCTTTTTGTTTCATAGCGACCACTGTAAAATGTAGTTTCGGTCTTACATGCGAATTTCCAGCGGCATTTTTGTGTAATCTTCAAAGAAAATGTCATTCTTTGCACAAACATTCTCTATTTCACACAACGTTTGTAAAAATGTGATTCATATTCATAAAGTTCTATACGTAATTAATGGAGTGGAATTGTCCTTCAAAAAATGTGTTACTGTGGTTAGGCGTTGTACATTGCTGCTTTTCCAATATCTTGAATTTGCTCACGTAACTGGTTATGATGGCCAGCTTTTGTCTCACCAAACAATATTTCAATATATCTATTGGCAGCATCGTGTGATGCTTGTTAAGTACCAACACCACACATCACTTGCGTGATTTTGGCATTGAAATGTTTTACATTTTTGTTACGTTCCATGTCGTCGGAAGAACTGCTACAACAGCCACGATCTAGTGTCGTCAACTGTTTTGCAAGTGGCGATGCAATAGTGATTTACCTGAGCACGTGCCGTCTGTCTTAAGGTAGAATCCATTCTTACACGTTCCGCAATTCTGCCGAGCGCTTTCGCACGTCTGACAGTCACCTTCGCCATCCTTACATGCTGAACAAAACATAGTCATCATGTTCACTATGCTACAGTCTCAACAATAGTATTACTACTGCTCTCTCCAAACTACGTCTACGTACAAAAACCATAATACAATTCGGAATGATTCAATACGTTTAGAGTTATACACCAAGAAGAACATGGCATTGACCACTGCATACCGTCAAAAATCCCAGTCATATTGAGGAAGCAACATTGACAGTTGACACGGAATAAAAGGGCAATCCCGGGGCACCAACTAGAGGTTGAGGGTTTTATGGAAGTCTCGAAAATGTCAAGCATATTTGACTCTGCCAATATGAAACTGCATTTACGTAGAATACCACAAAAGGAAACTTATAAGGAGTGCTGTGCAGATTATTACAGAAAACATCACTGGCTTTAAAGACACTTGATGATTCGTCTTCAAAACGGACAACGTGTCACTATCTTGTATGTATATGGTTAGTTATATCAGGACCGAAACGTTATGTTGGTGTTATAGCCCCCCATGTAGAATAAGGCTTTCTCTTCACACAATATATGCCAATTAAAGAAATCATTACGTTCTGTCGTTACGATTTATTTTCAAAATGGAAATGAGATACTGTTTTCGTATCAGAAATATCCTAAACATGTCCAATTACCATAGCAGTTGTCTCCTTCGTGGAAGTACCCGGCCTTGCATTCCGAACATGTTGCAGCCGTCCCATCAGTGCATATCTTGCATCCAGTAGCACATGCTGAAAATGTAAAGGAAATTATTGCCAAACACAGAAGCACTGTGGTCACTCTAATAATTCTATCATGTCGTTATGACGGTAAACATTGAGTTATCCCAAATGATGTTTCAACATAGGCATGACATATATCGTAATTACTGAAGATGTTCACCAACTAAAGCAAGAATATCATGTTATTGTATTGTGGCTGGGTATTTTCAACGTGTCTTTATAAAATAATTTCTTTTTGTTTCATAGCGACCACTGTAAAATGTAGTTTCGGTCTTACATGCGAATTTCCAGCGGCATTTTTGTGTAATCTTCAAAGAAAATGTCATTCTTTGCACAAACATTCTCTATTTCACACAACGTTTGTAAAAATGTGATTCATATTCATAAAGTTCTATACGTAATTAATGGAGTGGAATTGTCCTTCAAAAAATGTGTTACTGTGGTTAGGCGTTGTACATTGCTGCTTTTCCAATATCTTGAATTTGCTCACGTAACTGGTTATGATGGCCAGCTTTTGTCTCACCAAACAATATTTCAATATATCTATTGGCAGCATCGTGTGATGCTTGTTAAGTACCAACACCACACATCACTTGCGTGATTTTGGCATTGAAATGTTTTACATTTTTGTTACGTTCCATGTCGTCGGAAGAACTGCTACAACAGCCACGATCTAGTGTCGTCAACTGTTTTGCAAGTGGCGATGCAATAGTGATTTACCTGAGCACGTGCCGTCTGTCTTAAGGTAGAATCCATTCTTACACGTTCCGCAATTCTGCCGAGCGCTTTCGCACGTCTGACAGTCACCTTCGCCATCCTTACATGCTGAACAAAACATAGTCATCATGTTCACTATGCTACAGTCTCAACAATAGTATTACTACTGCTCTCTCCAAACTACGTCTACGTACAAAAACCATAATACAATTCGGAATGATTCAATACGTTTAGAGTTATACACCAAGAAGAACATGGCATTGACCACTGCATACCGTCAAAAATCCCAGTCATATTGAGGAAGCAACATTGACAGTTGACACGGAATAAAAGGGCAATCCCGGGGCACCAACTAGAGGTTGAGGGTTTTATGGAAGTCTCGAAAATGTCAAGCATATTTGACTCTGCCAATATGAAACTGCATTTACGTAGAATACCACAAAAGGAAACTTATAAGGAGTGCTGTGCAGATTATTACAGAAAACATCACTGGCTTTAAAGACACTTGATGATTCGTCTTCAAAACGGACAACGTGTCACTATCTTGTATGTATATGGTTAGTTATATCAGGACCGAAACGTTATGTTGGTGTTATAGCCCCCCATGTAGAATAAGGCTTTCTCTTCACACAATATATGCCAATTAAAGAAATCATTACGTTCTGTCGTTACGATTTATTTTCAAAATGGAAATGAGATACTGTTTTCGTATCAGAAATATCCTAAACATGTCCAATTACCATAGCAGTTGTCTCCTTCGTGGAAGTACCCGGCCTTGCATTCCGAACATGTTGCAGCCGTCCCATCAGTGCATATCTTGCATCCAGTAGCACATGCTGAAAATGTAAAGGAAATTATTGCCAAACACAGAAGCACTGTGGTCACTCTAATAATTCTATCATGTCGTTATGACGGTAAACATTGAGTTATCCCAAATGATGTTTCAACATAGGCATGACATATATCGTAATTACTGAAGATGTTCACCAACTAAAGCAAGAATATCATGTTATTGTATTGTGGCTGGGTATTTTCAACGTGTCTTTATAAAATAATTTCTTTTTGTTTCATAGCGACCACTGTAAAATGTAGTTTCGGTCTTACATGCGAATTTCCAGCGGCATTTTTGTGTAATCTTCAAAGAAAATGTCATTCTTTGCACAAACATTCTCTATTTCACACAACGTTTGTAAAAATGTGATTCATATTCATAAAGTTCTATACGTAATTAATGGAGTGGAATTGTCCTTCAAAAAATGTGTTACTGTGGTTAGGCGTTGTACATTGCTGCTTTTCCAATATCTTGAATTTGCTCACGTAACTGGTTATGATGGCCAGCTTTTGTCTCACCAAACAATATTTCAATATATCTATTGGCAGCATCGTGTGATGCTTGTTAAGTACCAACACCACACATCACTTGCGTGATTTTGGCATTGAAATGTTTTACATTTTTGTTACGTTCCATGTCGTCGGAAGAACTGCTACAACAGCCACGATCTAGTGTCGTCAACTGTTTTGCAAGTGGCGATGCAATAGTGATTTACCTGAGCACGTGCCGTCTGTCTTAAGGTAGAATCCATTCTTACACGTTCCGCAATTCTGCCGAGCGCTTTCGCACGTCTGACAGTCACCTTCGCCATCCTTACATGCTGAACAAAACATAGTCATCATGTTCACTATGCTACAGTCTCAACAATAGTATTACTACTGCTCTCTCCAAACTACGTCTACGTACAAAAACCATAATACAATTCGGAATGATTCAATACGTTTAGAGTTATACACCAAGAAGAACATGGCATTGACCACTGCATACCGTCAAAAATCCCAGTCATATTGAGGAAGCAACATTGACAGTTGACACGGAATAAAAGGGCAATCCCGGGGCACCAACTAGAGGTTGAGGGTTTTATGGAAGTCTCGAAAATGTCAAGCATATTTGACTCTGCCAATATGAAACTGCATTTACGTAGAATACCACAAAAGGAAACTTATAAGGAGTGCTGTGCAGATTATTACAGAAAACATCACTGGCTTTAAAGACACTTGATGATTCGTCTTCAAAACGGACAACGTGTCACTATCTTGTATGTATATGGTTAGTTATATCAGGACCGAAACGTTATGTTGGTGTTATAGCCCCCCATGTAGAATAAGGCTTTCTCTTCACACAATATATGCCAATTAAAGAAATCATTACGTTCTGTCGTTACGATTTATTTTCAAAATGGAAATGAGATACTGTTTTCGTATCAGAAATATCCTAAACATGTCCAATTACCATAGCAGTTGTCTCCTTCGTGGAAGTACCCGGCCTTGCATTCCGAACATGTTGCAGCCGTCCCATCAGTGCATATCTTGCATCCAGTAGCACATGCTGAAAATGTAAAGGAAATTATTGCCAAACACAGAAGCACTGTGGTCACTCTAATAATTCTATCATGTCGTTATGACGGTAAACATTGAGTTATCCCAAATGATGTTTCAACATAGGCATGACATATATCGTAATTACTGAAGATGTTCACCAACTAAAGCAAGAATATCATGTTATTGTATTGTGGCTGGGTATTTTCAACGTGTCTTTATAAAATAATTTCTTTTTGTTTCATAGCGACCACTGTAAAATGTAGTTTCGGTCTTACATGCGAATTTCCAGCGGCATTTTTGTGTAATCTTCAAAGAAAATGTCATTCTTTGCACAAACATTCTCTATTTCACACAACGTTTGTAAAAATGTGATTCATATTCATAAAGTTCTATACGTAATTAATGGAGTGGAATTGTCCTTCAAAAAATGTGTTACTGTGGTTAGGCGTTGTACATTGCTGCTTTTCCAATATCTTGAATTTGCTCACGTAACTGGTTATGATGGCCAGCTTTTGTCTCACCAAACAATATTTCAATATATCTATTGGCAGCATCGTGTGATGCTTGTTAAGTACCAACACCACACATCACTTGCGTGATTTTGGCATTGAAATGTTTTACATTTTTGTTACGTTCCATGTCGTCGGAAGAACTGCTACAACAGCCACGATCTAGTGTCGTCAACTGTTTTGCAAGTGGCGATGCAATAGTGATTTACCTGAGCACGTGCCGTCTGTCTTAAGGTAGAATCCATTCTTACACGTTCCGCAATTCTGCCGAGCGCTTTCGCACGTCTGACAGTCACCTTCGCCATCCTTACATGCTGAACAAAACATAGTCATCATGTTCACTATGCTACAGTCTCAACAATAGTATTACTACTGCTCTCTCCAAACTACGTCTACGTACAAAAACCATAATACAATTCGGAATGATTCAATACGTTTAGAGTTATACACCAAGAAGAACATGGCATTGACCACTGCATACCGTCAAAAATCCCAGTCATATTGAGGAAGCAACATTGACAGTTGACACGGAATAAAAGGGCAATCCCGGGGCACCAACTAGAGGTTGAGGGTTTTATGGAAGTCTCGAAAATGTCAAGCATATTTGACTCTGCCAATATGAAACTGCATTTACGTAGAATACCACAAAAGGAAACTTATAAGGAGTGCTGTGCAGATTATTACAGAAAACATCACTGGCTTTAAAGACACTTGATGATTCGTCTTCAAAACGGACAACGTGTCACTATCTTGTATGTATATGGTTAGTTATATCAGGACCGAAACGTTATGTTGGTGTTATAGCCCCCCATGTAGAATAAGGCTTTCTCTTCACACAATATATGCCAATTAAAGAAATCATTACGTTCTGTCGTTACGATTTATTTTCAAAATGGAAATGAGATACTGTTTTCGTATCAGAAATATCCTAAACATGTCCAATTACCATAGCAGTTGTCTCCTTCGTGGAAGTACCCGGCCTTGCATTCCGAACATGTTGCAGCCGTCCCATCAGTGCATATCTTGCATCCAGTAGCACATGCTGAAAATGTAAAGGAAATTATTGCCAAACACAGAAGCACTGTGGTCACTCTAATAATTCTATCATGTCGTTATGACGGTAAACATTGAGTTATCCCAAATGATGTTTCAACATAGGCATGACATATATCGTAATTACTGAAGATGTTCACCAACTAAAGCAAGAATATCATGTTATTGTATTGTGGCTGGGTATTTTCAACGTGTCTTTATAAAATAATTTCTTTTTGTTTCATAGCGACCACTGTAAAATGTAGTTTCGGTCTTACATGCGAATTTCCAGCGGCATTTTTGTGTAATCTTCAAAGAAAATGTCATTCTTTGCACAAACATTCTCTATTTCACACAACGTTTGTAAAAATGTGATTCATATTCATAAAGTTCTATACGTAATTAATGGAGTGGAATTGTCCTTCAAAAAATGTGTTACTGTGGTTAGGCGTTGTACATTGCTGCTTTTCCAATATCTTGAATTTGCTCACGTAACTGGTTATGATGGCCAGCTTTTGTCTCACCAAACAATATTTCAATATATCTATTGGCAGCATCGTGTGATGCTTGTTAAGTACCAACACCACACATCACTTGCGTGATTTTGGCATTGAAATGTTTTACATTTTTGTTACGTTCCATGTCGTCGGAAGAACTGCTACAACAGCCACGATCTAGTGTCGTCAACTGTTTTGCAAGTGGCGATGCAATAGTGATTTACCTGAGCACGTGCCGTCTGTCTTAAGGTAGAATCCATTCTTACACGTTCCGCAATTCTGCCGAGCGCTTTCGCACGTCTGACAGTCACCTTCGCCATCCTTACATGCTGAACAAAACATAGTCATCATGTTCACTATGCTACAGTCTCAACAATAGTATTACTACTGCTCTCTCCAAACTACGTCTACGTACAAAAACCATAATACAATTCGGAATGATTCAATACGTTTAGAGTTATACACCAAGAAGAACATGGCATTGACCACTGCATACCGTCAAAAATCCCAGTCATATTGAGGAAGCAACATTGACAGTTGACACGGAATCAAAGGGCAATCCCGGGGCACCAACTAGAGGTTGAGGGTTTTATGGAAGTCTCGAAAATGTCAAGCATATTTGACTCTGCCAATATGAAACTGCATTTACGTAGAATACCACAAAAGGAAACTTATAAGGAGTGCTGTGCAGATTATTACAGAAAACATCACTGGCTTTAAAGACACTTGATGATTCGTCTTCAAAACGGACAACGTGTCACTATCTTGTATGTATATGGTTAGTTATATCAGGACCGAAACGTTATGTTGGTGTTATAGCCCCCCATGTAGAATAAGGCTTTCTCTTCACACAATATATGCCAATTAAAGAAATCATTACGTTCTGTCGTTACGATTTATTTTCAAAATGGAAATGAGATACTGTTTTCGTATCAGAAATATCCTAAACATGTCCAATTACCATAGCAGTTGTCTCCTTCGTGGAAGTACCCGGCCTTGCATTCCGAACATGTTGCAGCCGTCCCATCAGTGCATATCTTGCATCCAGTAGCACATGCTGAAAATGTAAAGGAAATTATTGCCAAACACAGAAGCACTGTGGTCACTCTAATAATTCTATCATGTCGTCATGATGGTAAACATTGAGTTATCCCAAATGATGTTTCAACATAGGCATGACATATATCGTAATTACTGAAGATGTTCACCAACTAAAGCAAGAATATCATGTTATTGTATTGTGGCTGGGTATTTTCAACGTGTCTTTATAAAATAATTTCTTTTTGTTTCATAGCGACCACTGTAACATTTAGTTTCGGTCTCACATGCGAATTTCCAGCGGCATTTTTGTGTAATCTTCAAAGAAAATGTCATTCTTTGCACAAACATTCTCTATTTCACACAACGTTTGTAAAAATGTGATTCATATTCATAAAGTTCTATACGTAATTAATGGAGTGGAATTGTCCTTCAAAAAATGTGTTACTGTGGTTAGGCGTTGTACATTGCTGCTTTTCCAATATCTTGAATTTGCTCACGTAACTGGTTATGATGGCCAGCTTTTGTCTCACCAAACAATATTTCAATATATCTATTGGCAGCATCGTGTGATGCTTGTTAAGTACCAACACCACACATCACTTGCGTGATTTTGGCATTGAAATGTTTTACATTTTTGTTACGTTCCATGTCGTCGGAAGAACTGCTACAACAGCCACGATCTAGTGTCGTCAACTGTTTTGCAAGTGGCGATGCAATAGTGATTTACCTGAGCACGTGCCGTCTGTCTTAAGGTAGAATCCATTCTTACACGTTCCGCAATTCTGCCGAGCGCTTTCGCACGTCTGACAGTCACCTTCGCCATCCTTACATGCTGAACAAAACATAGTCATCATGTTCACTATGCTACAGTCTCAACAATAGTATTACTACTGCTCTCTCCAAACTACGTCTACGTACAAAAACCATAATACAATTCGGAATTATTCAATACGTTTAGAGTTATACACCAAGAAGAACATGGCATTGACCACTGCATACCGTCAAAAATCCCAGTCATATTGATGAAGCAACATTGACAGTTGACACGGAATCAAAGGGCAATCCCGGGGCACCAACTAGAGGTTGAGGGTTTTATGGAAGTCTCGAAAATGTCAAGTATATTTGACTCTGCCAATATGAAACTGCATTTACGTAGAATACCACAAAAGGAAACTTATAAGGAGTGCTGTGCAGATTATTACAGAAAACATCACTGGCTTTAAAGACACTTGATGGTTCGTCTTCAAAACGGACAACGTGTCACTATCTTGTATGTATATGGTTAGTTATATCAGGACCGAAACGTTATGTTGGTGTTATAGCCCCCCATGTAGAATAAGGCTTTCTCTTCACACAATATATGCCAATTAAAGAAATCATTACGTTCTGTCGTTACGATTTATTTTCAAAATGTAAATGAGATACTGTTTTCGTATCAGAAATATCCTAAACATGTCCAATTACCATAGCAGTTGTCTCCTTCGTGGAAGTACCCGGCCTTGCATTCCGAACATGTTGCAGCCGTCCCATCAGTGCATATCTTGCATCCAGTAGCACATGCTGAAAAAGTAAAGCAAATTATTGCCAAACACAGAAGCACTGTGGTCACTCTAATAATTCTATCATGTCGTCATGACGGTAAACATTGAGTTATCCCAAACGATGTTTAAATATAGGCATGACATATATCGTAATTACTGAAGACGTTCACCAACTAAAGCAAGAATATCATGTTATTGTATTGTGGCAGGGTATTTTCAACGTGTCTTTATAAAATAATTTATTTTTGTTTCATAGCGACCAGTACAAAATGTAGTTTCGGTCTCACATGCGAATTTCCAGCGGCATTTTGTTGTAATCTTCAAAGAAAATGTCTTTCTTTGCACAAACATTCTCTATTTCACACAACGTTTGTAAAAATGTGATTCATATTCATAAAGTTCTATACGTAATTAATGGAGTGGAATTGTCCTTCAAAAAATGTGTTACTGTGGCTAGGCGTTGTACATTGCTGCTTTTCCAATATCTTGAATTTGCTCACGTAACTGGTTATGATGGCCAGCTTTTGTCTCACCAAACAATATTTCAATATATGTATTGGCAGCATCGTGTGATGCTTGTTAAGTACCAACACCACACATCACTTGCGTGATTTTGGCATTGAAATGTTTTAAATTTTTGTTACGTTCCATGTCGTCGGAAGAACTGCTACAACAGCCACGATCTAGTGTCGTCAACTGTTTTGCAAGTGGCGATGCAATAGTGATTTACCTGAGCACGTGCCGTCTGTCTTAAGGTAGAATCCATTCTTACACGTTCCGCAATTCTGCCGAGCGCTTTCGCACGTCTGACAGTCACCTTCGCCATCCTTACATGCTGAACAAAACATAGTCATCATGTTCACTATGCTACAGTCTCAACAATAGTATTACTACTGCTCTCTCCAAACTACGTCTACGTACAAAAACCATAATACAATTCGGAATTATTCAATACGTTTAGAGTTATACACCAAGAAGAACATGGCATTGACCACTGCATACCGTCAAAAATCCCAGTCATATTGAGGAAGCAACATTGACAGTTGACACGGAATCAAAGGGCAATCCCGGGGCACCAACTAGAGGTTGAGGGTTTTATGGAAGTCTCGAAAATGTCAAGTATATTTGACTCTGCCAATATGAAACTGCATTTACGTAGAATACCACAAAAGGAAACTTATAAGGAGTGCTGTGCAGATTATTACAGAAAACATCACTGGCTTTAAAGACACTTGATGGTTCGTCTTCAAAACGGACAACGTGTCACTATCTTGTATGTATATGGTTAGTTATATCAGGACCGAAACGTCATGTTGGTGTTATAGCTCCCCATATAGAATAAGGCTTTCTCTTCACACAATATATGCCAATTAAAGAAATCATTACGTTCTGTCGTTACGATTTATTTTCAAAATGGAAATGAGATAATGTTTTCGTATCAGAAATATCCTAAACATGTCCAATTACCATAGCAGTGGTCTTCTTCGTGGAAGTACCCGGCCTTGCATTCCGAACATGTTGCAGCCGTCCCATCAGTGCATATCTTGCATCCAGTAGCACATGCTGAAAAAGTAAAGAAAATTATTGCCAAACACAGAAGCACTGTGGTCACTCTAATAATTCTATCATGTCGTCATGACGGTAAACATTGAGTTATCCCAAACGATGTTTAAATATAGGCATGACATATATCGTAATTACTGAAGACATTCACCAACTAAAGCAAGAATATCATGTTATTGTATTGTGGCAGGGTATTTTCAACGTGTCTTTATAAAATAATTTCTTTTTTAGCGACCACTGTAAAATGTAGTTTCGGTCTCACATGCGAATTTCCAGCGGCATTTTTGTGTAATCTTCAAAGAAAATGTCATTCTTTGCACAAACATTCTCTATTTCACACAACGTTTGTAAAAATGTGATTCATATTCATAAAGTTCTATACGTAATTAATGGAGTGGAATTGTCCTTCAAAAAATGTGTTACTGTGGTTAGGCGTTGTACATTGCTGCTTTTCCAATATCTTGAATTTGCTCACGTCACTGGTTATGATGGCCAGCTTTTGTCTCACCAAACAATATTTCAATATATCTATTGGCAGCATCGTGTGATGCTTGTTAAGTACCAACACCACACATCACTTGCGTGATTTTGGCATTGAAATGTTTTACATTTTTGTTACGTTCCATGTCGTCGGAAGAACTGCTACAACAGCCACGATCTAGTGTCGTCAACTGTTTTGCAAGTGGCGATGCAATAGTGATTTACCTGAGCACGTGCCGTCTGTCTTAAGGTAGAATCCATTCTTACACGTTCCGCAATTCTGCCGAGCGCTTTCGCACGTCTGACAGTCACCTTCGCCATCCTTACATGCTGAACAAAACATAGTCATCATGTTCACTATGCTACAGTCTCAACAATAGTATTACTACTGCTCTCTCCAAACTACGTCTACGTACAAAAACCATAATACAATTCGGAATGATTCAATACGTTTAGAGTTATACACCAAGAAGAACATGGCATTGACCACTGCATACCGTCAAAAATCCCAGTCATATTGAGGAAGCAACATTGACAGTTGACACGGAATCAAAGGGCAATCCCGGGGCACCAACTAGAGGTTGAGGGTTTTATGGAAGTCTCGAAAATGTCAAGCATATTTGACTCTGCCAATATGAAACTGCATTTACGTAGAATACCACAAAAGGAAACGTATAAGGAGTGCTGTGCAGATTATTACAGAAAACATCACTGGCTTTAAAGACACTTGATGATTCGTCTTCAAAACGGACAACGTGTCACTATCTTGTATGTATATGGTTAGTTATATCAGGACCGAAACGTTATGTTGGTGTTATAGCCCCCCATGTAGAATAAGGCTTTCTCTTCACACAATATATGCCAATTAAAGAAATCATTACGTTCTGTCGTTACGATTTATATTCAAAATGGAAATGAGATACTGTTTTCGTATCAGAAATATCCTAAACATGTGCAATTACCATAGCAGTTGTCTCCTTCGTGGAAGTACCCGGCCTTGCATTCCGAACATGTTGCAGCCGTCCCATCAGTGCATATCTTGCATCCAGTAGCACATGCTGAAAATGTAAAGGAAATTATTGCCAAACACAGAAGCACTGTGGTCACTCTAATAATTCTATCATGTCGTTATGACGGTAAACATTGAGTTATCCCAAATGATGTTTCAACATAGGCATGACATATATCGTAATTACTGAAGATGTTCACCAACTAAAGCAAGAATATCATGTTATTGTATTGTGGCTGGGTATTTTCAACGTGTCTTTATAAAATAATTTCTTTTTGTTTCATAGCGACCACTGTAAAATGTAGTTTCGGTCTCACATGCGAATTTCCAGCGGCATTTTTGTGTAATCTTCAAAGAAAATGTCATTCTTTGCACAAACATTCTTTATTTCACACAACGTTTCTAAAAATGTGATTCATATTCATAAAGTTCTATACGTAATTAATGGAGTGGAATTGTCCTTCAAAAAATGTGTTACTGTGGTTAGGCGTTGTACATTGCTGCTTTTCCAATATCTTGAATTTGCTCACGTAACTGGTTATGATGGCCAGCTTTTGTCTCACCAAACAATATTTCAATATATCTATTGGCAGCATCGTGTGATGCTTGTTAAGTACCAACACCACACATCACTTGCGTGATTTTGGCATTGAAATGTTTTACATTTTTGTTACGTTCCATGTCGTCGGAAGAACTGCTACAACAGCCACGATCTAGTGTCGTCAACTGTTTTGCAAGTGGCGATGCAATAGTGATTTACCTGAGCACGTGCCGTCTGTCTTAAGGTAGAATCCATTCTTACACGTTCCGCAATTCTGCCGAGCGCTTTCGCACGTCTGACAGTCACCTTCGCCATCCTTACATGCTGAACAAAACATAGTCATCATGTTCACTATGCTACAGTCTCAACAATAGTATTACTACTGCTCTCTCCAAACTACGTCTACGTACAAAAACCATAATACAATTCGGAATTATTCAATACGTTCAGAGTTATACACCAAGAAGAACATGGCATTGACCACTGCATACCGTCAAAAATCCCAGTCATTTTGAGGAAGCAACATTGACAGTTGACACGGAATCAAAGGGCAATCCCGGGGCACCAACTAGAGGTTGAGGGTTTTATGGAAGTCTCGAAAATGTCAAGTATATTAGACTCTGCCAATATGAAACTGCATTTACGTAGAACACCACAAAAGGAAACTTATAAGGAGTGCTGTGCAGATTATTACAGAAAACATCACTGGCTTTAAAGACACTTGATGGTTCGTCTTCAAAACGGACAACGTGTCACTATCTTGTATGTATATGGTTAGTTATATCAGGACAGAAACGTTATGTTGGTGTTATAGCCCCCCATGTAGAATAAGGCGTTCTCTTCACACAATATATGCCAATTAAAGAAATCATTACCTTCTGTCGTTACGATTTATTTTCAAAATGGAAATGAGATACTGTTTTCGTATCAGAAATATCCTAAACATGTCCAATTACCATAGCAGTTGTCTCCTTCGTGGAAGTACCCGGCCTTGCATTCCGAACATGTTGCAGCCGTCCCATCAGTGCATATCTTGCATCCAGTAGCACATGCTGAAAAAGTAAAGCAAATTATTGCCAAACACAGAAGCACTGTGGTGACTCTAATAATTCTATCATGTCGTCATGACGGTAAACATTGAGTTATCCCAAATGATGTTTCAACATAGGCATGACATATATCGTAATTACTGAAGACGTTCACCAACTAAAGCAAGAATATCATGTTATTGTATTGTGGCAGGGTATTTTCAACGTGTCTTTATAAAATAATTTATTTTTGTTTCATAGCGACCAGTACAAAATGTAGTTTCGGTCTCACATGCGAATTTCCAGCGGCATTTTTTTGTAATCTTCAAAGAAAATGTCTTTCTTTGCACAAACATTCTCTATTTCACACAACGTTTGTAAAAATGTGATTCATATTCATAAAGTTCTATACGTAATTAATGGAGTGGAATTGTCCTTCAAAAAATGTGTTACTGTGGCTAGGCGTTGTACATTGCTGCTTTTCCAATATCTTGAATTTGCTCACGTAACTGGTTATGATGGCCAGCTTTTGTCTCACCAAACAATATTTCAATATATGTATTGGCAGCATCGTGTGATGCTTGTTAAGTACCAACACCACACATCACTTGCGTGATTTTGGCATTGAAATGTTTTAAATTTTTGTTACGTTCCATGTCGTCGGAAGAACTGCTACAACAGCCACGATCTAGTGTCGTCAACTGTTTTGCAAGTGGCGATGCAATAGTGATTTACCTGAGCACGTGCCGTCTGTCTTAAGGTAGAATCCATTCTTACACGTTCCGCAATTCTGCCGAGCGCTTTCGCACGTCTGACAGTCACCTTCGCCATCCTTACATGCTGAACAAAACATAGTCATCATGTTCACTATGCTACAGTCTCAACAATAGTATTACTACTGCTCTCTCCAAACTACGTCTACGTACAAAAACCATAATACAATTCGGAATTATTCAATACGTTTAGAGTTATACACCAAGAAGAACATGGCATTGACCACTGCATACCGTCAAAAATCCCAGTCATATTGAGGAAGCAACATTGACAGTTGACACGGAATCAAAGGGCAATCCCGGGGCACCAACTAGAGGTTGAGGGTTTTATGGAAGTCTCGAAAATGTCAAGTATATTTGACTCTGCCAATATGAAACTGCATTTACGTAGAATACCACAAAAGGAAACTTATAAGGAGTGCTGTGCAGATTATTACAGAAAACATCACTGGCTTTAAAGACACTTGATGGTTCGTCTTCAAAACGGACAACGTGTCACTATCTTGTATGTATATGGTTAGTTATATCAGGACCGAAACGTCATGTTGGTGTTATAGCTCCCCATATAGAATAAGGCTTTCTCTTCACACAATATATGCCAATTAAAGAAATCATTACGTTCTGTCGTTACGATTTATTTTCAAAATGGAAATGAGATAATGTTTTCGTATCAGAAATATCCTAAACATGTCCAATTACCATAGCAGTGGTCTTCTTCGTGGAAGTACCCGGCCTTGCATTCCGAACATGTTGCAGCCGTCCCATCAGTGCATATCTTGCATCCAGTAGCACATGCTGAAAAAGTAAAGAAAATTATTGCCAAACACAGAAGCACTGTGGTCACTCTAATAATTCTATCATGTCGTCATGACGGTAAACATTGAGTTATCCCAAACGATGTTTAAATATAGGCATGACATATATCGTAATTACTGAAGACATTCACCAACTAAAGCAAGAATATCATGTTATTGTATTGTGGCAGGGTATTTTCAACGTGTCTTTATAAAATAATTTCTTTTTTAGCGACCACTGTAAAATGTAGTTTCGGTCTCACATGCGAATTTCCAGCGGCATTTTTGTGTAATCTTCAAAGAAAATGTCATTCTTTGCACAAACATTCTCTATTTCACACAACGTTTGTAAAAATGTGATTCATATTCATAAAGTTCTATACGTAATTAATGGAGTGGAATTGTCCTTCAAAAAATGTGTTACTGTGGTTAGGCGTTGTACATTGCTGCTTTTCCAATATCTTGAATTTGCTCACGTCACTGGTTATGATGGCCAGCTTTTGTCTCACCAAACAATATTTCAATATATCTATTGGCAGCATCGTGTGATGCTTGTTAAGTACCAACACCACACATCACTTGCGTGATTTTGGCATTGAAATGTTTTACATTTTTGTTACGTTCCATGTCGTCGGAAGAACTGCTACAACAGCCACGATCTAGTGTCGTCAACTGTTTTGCAAGTGGCGATGCAATAGTGATTTACCTGAGCACGTGCCGTCTGTCTTAAGGTAGAATCCATTCTTACACGTTCCGCAATTCTGCCGAGCGCTTTCGCACGTCTGACAGTCACCTTCGCCATCCTTACATGCTGAACAAAACATAGTCATCATGTTCACTATGCTACAGTCTCAACAATAGTATTACTACTGCTCTCTCCAAACTACGTCTACGTACAAAAACCATAATACAATTCGGAATGATTCAATACGTTTAGAGTTATACACCAAGAAGAACATGGCATTGACCACTGCATACCGTCAAAAATCCCAGTCATATTGAGGAAGCAACATTGACAGTTGACACGGAATCAAAGGGCAATCCCGGGGCACCAACTAGAGGTTGAGGGTTTTATGGAAGTCTCGAAAATGTCAAGCATATTTGACTCTGCCAATATGAAACTGCATTTACGTAGAATACCACAAAAGGAAACTTATAAGGAGTGCTGTGCAGATTATTACAGAAAACATCACTGGCTTTAAAGACACTTGATGATTCGTCTTCAAAACGGACAACGTGTCACTATCTTGTATGTATATGGTTAGTTATATCAGGACCGAAACGTTATGTTGGTGTTATAGCCCCCCATGTAGAATAAGGCTTTCTCTTCACACAATATATGCCAATTAAAGAAATC
The DNA here is from genome assembly GCA_964017155.1 of Oasisia sp. SBJ-2009. Taxonomy (NCBI): domain Eukaryota; kingdom Metazoa; phylum Annelida; class Polychaeta; order Sabellida; family Siboglinidae; genus Oasisia; species Oasisia sp. SBJ-2009. Next base: position 47,377,801 of record OZ024855.1, read on the forward strand.
ATTACGTTCTGTCGTTACGATTTATTTTCAAAATGGAAATGAGATACTGTTTTCGTATCAGAAATATCCTAAACATGTCCAATTACCATAGCAGTTGTCTCCTTCGTGGAAGTACCCGGCCTTGCATTCCGAACATGTTGCAGCCGTCCCATCAGTGCATATCTTGCATCCAGTAGCACATGCTGAAAATGTAAAGGAAATTATTGCCAAACACAGAAGCACTGTGGTCACTCTAATAATTCTATCATGTCGTTATGACGGTAAACATTGAGTTATCCCAAATGATGTTTCAACATAGGCATGACATATATCGTAATTACTGAAGATGTTCACCAACTAAAGCAAGAATATCATGTTATTGTATTGTGGCTGGGTATTTTCAACGTGTCTTTATAAAATAATTTCTTTTTTAGCGACCACTGTAAAATGTAGTTTCGGTCTCACATGCGAATTTCCAGCGGCATTTTTGTGTAATCTTCAAAGAAAATGTCATTCTTTGCACAAACATTCTCTATTTCACACAACGTTTGTAAAAATGTGATTCATATTCATAAAGTTCTATACGTAATTAATGGAGTGGAATTGTCCTTCAAAAAATGTGTTACTGTGGTTAGGCGTTGTACATTGCTGCTTTTCCAATATCTTGAATTTGCTCACGTCACTGGTTATGATGGCCAGCTTTTGTCTCACCAAACAATATTTCAATATATCTATTGGCAGCATCGTGTGATGCTTGTTAAGTACCAACACCACACATCACTTGCGTGATTTTGGCATTGAAATGTTTTACATTTTTGTTACGTTCCATGTCGTCGGAAGAACTGCTACAACAGCCACGATCTAGTGTCGTCAACTGTTTTGCAAGTGGCGATGCAATAGTGATTTACCTGAGCACGTGCCGTCTGTCTTAAGGTAGAATCCATTCTTACACGTTCCGCAATTCTGCCGAGCGCTTTCGCACGTCTGACAGTCACCTTCGCCATCCTTACATGCTGAACAAAACATAGTCATCATGTTCACTATGCTACAGTCTCAACAATAGTATTACTACTGCTCTCTCCAAACTACGTCTACGTACAAAAACCATAATACAATTCGGAATGATTCAATACGTTTAGAGTTATACACCAAGAAGAACATGGCATTGACCACTGCATACCGTCAAAAATCCCAGTCATATTGAGGAAGCAACATTGACAGTTGACACGGAATCAAAGGGCAATCCCGGGGCACCAACTAGAGGTTGAGGGTTTTATGGAAGTCTCGAAAATGTCAAGCATATTTGACTCTGCCAATATGAAACTGCATTTACGTAGAATACCACAAAAGGAAACTTATAAGGAGTGCTGTGCAGATTATTACAGAAAACATCACTGGCTTTAAAGACACTTGATGATTCGTCTTCAAAACGGACAACGTGTCACTATCTTGTATGTATATGGTTAGTTATATCAGGACCGAAACGTTATGTTGGTGTTATAGCCCCCCATGTAGAATAAGGCTTTCTCTTCACACAATATATGCCAATTAAAGAAATCATTACGTTCTGTCGTTACGATTTATTTTCAAAATGGAAATGAGATACTGTTTTCGTATCAGAAATATCCTAAACATGTCCAATTACCATAGCAGTTGTCTCCTTCGTGGAAGTACCCGGCCTTGCATTCCGAACATGTTGCAGCCGTCCCATCAGTGCATATCTTGCATCCAGTAGCACATGCTGAAAATGTAAAGGAAATTATTGCCAAACACAGAAGCACTGTGGTCACTCTAATAATTCTATCATGTCGTTATGACGGTAAACATTGAGTTATCCCAAATGATGTTTCAACATAGGCATGACATATATCGTAATTACTGAAGATGTTCACCAACTAAAGCAAGAATATCATGTTATTGTATTGTGGCTGGGTATTTTCAACGTGTCTTTATAAAATAATTTCTTTTTGTTTCATAGCGACCACTGTAAAATGTAGTTTCGGTCTCACATGCGAATTTCCAGCGGCATTTTTGTGTAATCTTCAAAGAAAATGTCATTCTTTGCACAAACATTCTCTATTTCACACAACGTTTGTAAAAATGTGATTCATATTCATAAAGTTCTATACGTAATTAATGGAGTGGAATTGTCCTTCAAAAAATGTGTTACTGTGGTTAGGCGTTGTACATTGCTGCTTTTCCAATATCTTGAATTTGCTCACGTAACTGGTTATGATGGCCAGCTTTTGTCTCACCAAACAATATTTCAATATATCTATTGGCAGCATCGTGTGATGCTTGTTAAGTACCAACACCACACATCACTTGCGTGATTTTGGCATTGAAATGTTTTACATTTTTGTTACGTTCCATGTCGTCGGAAGAACTGCTACAACAGCCACGATCTAGTGTCGTCAACTGTTTTGCAAGTGGCGATGCAATAGTGATTTACCTGAGCACGTGCCGTCTGTCTTAAGGTAGAATCCATTCTTACACGTTCCGCAATTCTGCCGAGCGCTTTCGCACGTCTGACAGTCACCTTCGCCATCCTTACATGCTGAACAAAACATAGTCATCATGTTCACTATGCTACAGTCTCAACAATAGTATTACTACTGCTCTCTCCAAACTACGTCTACGTACAAAAACCATAATACAATTCGGAATTATTCAATACGTTTAGAGTTATACACCAAGAAGAACATGGCATTGACCACTGCATACCGTCAAAAATCCCAGTCATATTGAGGAAGCAACATTGACAGTTGACACGGAATCAAAGGGCAATCCCGGGGCACCAACTAGAGGTTGAGGGTTTTATGGAAGTCTCGAAAATGTCAAGCATATTTGACTCTGCCAATATGAAACTGCATTTACGTAGAATACCACTAAAGGAAACTTATAAGGAGTGCTGTGCAGATTATTACAGAAAACATCACTGGCTTTAAAGACACTTGATGATTCGTCTTCAAAACGGACAACGTGTCACTATCTTGTATGTATATGGTTAGTTATATCAGGACCGAAACGTTATGTTGGTGTTATAGCCCCCCATGTAGAATAAGGCTTTCTCTTCACACAATATATGCCAATTAAAGAAATCATTACGTTCTGTCGTTACGATTTATTTTCAAAATGGAAATGAGATACTGTTTTCGTATCAGAAATATCCTAAACATGTCCAATTACCATAGCAGTTGTCTCCTTCGTGGAAGTACCCGGCCTTGCATTCCGAACATGTTGCAGCCGTCCCATCAGTGCATATCTTGCATCCAGTAGCACATGCTGAAAATGTAAAGGAAATTATTGCCAAACACAGAAGCACTGTGGTCACTCTAATAATTCTATCATGTCGTCATGATGGTAAACATTGAGTTATCCCAAATGATGTTTCAACATAGGCATGACATATATCGTAATTACTGAAGATGTTCACCAACTAAAGCAAGAATATCATGTTATTGTATTGTGGCTGGGTATTTTCAACGTGTCTTTATAAAATAATTTCTTTTTGTTTCATAGCGACCACTGTAACATTTAGTTTCGGTCTCACATGCGAATTTCCAGCGGCATTTTTGTGTAATCTTCAAAGAAAATGTCATTCTTTGCACAAACATTCTCTATTTCACACAACGTTTGTAAAAATGTGATTCATATTCATAAAGTTCTATACGTAATTAATGGAGTGGAATTGTCCTTCAAAAAATGTGTTACTGTGGTTAGGCGTTGTACATTGCTGCTTTTCCAATATCTTGAATTTGCTCACGTAACTGGTTATGATGGCCAGCTTTTGTCTCACCAAACAATATTTCAATATATCTATTGGCAGCATCGTGTGATGCTTGTTAAGTACCAACACCACACATCACTTGCGTGATTTTGGCATTGAAATGTTTTACATTTTTGTTACGTTCCATGTCGTCGGAAGAACTGCTACAACAGCCACGATCTAGTGTCGTCAACTGTTTTGCAAGTGGCGATGCAATAGTGATTTACCTGAGCACGTGCCGTCTGTCTTAAGGTAGAATCCATTCTTACACGTTCCGCAATTCTGCCGAGCGCTTTCGCACGTCTGACAGTCACCTTCGCCATCCTTACATGCTGAACAAAACATAGTCATCATGTTCACTATGCTACAGTCTCAACAATAGTATTACTACTGCTCTCTCCAAACTACGTCTACGTACAAAAACCATAATACAATTCGGAATTATTCAATACGTTTAGAGTTATACACCAAGAAGAACATGGCATTGACCACTGCATACCGTCAAAAATCCCAGTCATATTGATGAAGCAACATTGACAGTTGACACGGAATCAAAGGGCAATCCCGGGGCACCAACTAGAGGTTGAGGGTTTTATGGAAGTCTCGAAAATGTCAAGTATATTTGACTCTGCCAATATGAAACTGCATTTACGTAGAATACCACAAAAGGAAACTTATAAGGAGTGCTGTGCAGATTATTACAGAAAACATCACTGGCTTTAAAGACACTTGATGGTTCGTCTTCAAAACGGACAACGTGTCACTATCTTGTATGTATATGGTTAGTTATATCAGGACCGAAACGTTATGTTGGTGTTATAGCCCCCCATGTAGAATAAGGCTTTCTCTTCACACAATATATGCCAATTAAAGAAATCATTACGTTCTGTCGTTACGATTTATTTTCAAAATGTAAATGAGATACTGTTTTCGTATCAGAAATATCCTAAACATGTCCAATTACCATAGCAGTTGTCTCCTTCGTGGAAGTACCCGGCCTTGCATTCCGAACATGTTGCAGCCGTCCCATCAGTGCATATCTTGCATCCAGTAGCACATGCTGAAAAAGTAAAGCAAATTATTGCCAAACACAGAAGCACTGTGGTCACTCTAATAATTCTATCATGTCGTCATGACGGTAAACATTGAGTTATCCCAAACGATGTTTAAATATAGGCATGACATATATCGTAATTACTGAAGACATTCACCAACTAAAGCAAGAATATCATGTTATTGTATTGTGGCAGGGTATTTTCAACGTGTCTTTATAAAATAATTTCTTTTTGTTTCATAGCGACCAGTGTAAAATGTAGTTTCGGTCTCACATGCGAATTTTCAGCGGCATTTTTGTGTAATCTTCAAAGAAAATGTCATTCTTTGCACAAACATTCTCTATTTCACACAACGTTTGTAAAAATGTGATTCATATTCATAAAGTTCTATACGTAATTAATGGAGTGGAATTGTCCTTCAAAAAATGTGTTACTGTGGTTAGGCGTTGTACATTGCTGCTTTTCCAATATCTTGAATTTGCTCACGTAACTGGTTATGATGGCCAGCTTTTGTCTCACCAAACAATATTTCAATATATCTATTGGCAGCATCGTCTGATGCTTGTTAAGTACCAACACCACACATCACTTGCGTGATTTTGGCATTGAAATGTTTTTAATTTTTGTTACGTTCCATGTCGTCGGAAGAACTGCTACAACAGCCACGATCTAGTGTCGTCAACTGTTTTGCAAGTGGCGATGCAATAGTGATTTACCTGAGCACGTGCCGTCTGTCTTAAGGTAGAATCCATTCTTACACGTTCCGCAATTCTGCCGAGCGCTTTCGCACGTCTGACAGTCACCTTCGCCATCCTTACATGCTGAACAAAACATAGTCATCATGTTCACTATGCTACAGTCTCAACAATAGTATTACTACTGCTCTCTCCAAACTACGTCTACGTACAAAAACCATAATACAATTCGGAATGATTCAATACGTTTAGAGTTATACACCAAGAAGAACATGGCATTGACCACTGCATACCGTCAAAAATCCCAGTCATATTGAGGAAGCAACATTGACAGTTGACACGGAATCAAAGGGCAATCCCGGGGCACCAACTAGAGGTTGAGGGTTTTATGGAAGTCTCGAAAATGTCAAGCATATTTGACTCTGCCAATATGAAACTGCATTTACGTAGAATACCACAAAAGGAAACGTATAAGGAGTGCTGTGCAGATTATTACAGAAAACATCACTGGCTTTAAAGACACTTGATGATTCGTCTTCAAAACGGACAACGTGTCACTATATTGTATGTATATGGTTAGTTATATCAGGACCGAAACGATATGTTGGTGTTATAGCCCCCCATGTAGAATAAGGCTTTCTCTTCACACAATATATGCCAATTAAAGAAATCATTACGTTCTGTCGTTACGATTTATTTTCAAAATGGAAATGAGATACTGTTTTCGTATCAGAAATATCCTAAACATGTCCAATTACCATAGCAGTTGTCTCCTTCGTGGAAGTACCCGGCCTTGCATTCCGAACATGTTGCAGCCGTCCCATCAGTGCATATCTTGCATCCAGTAGCACATGCTGAAAATGTAAAGGAAATTATTGCCAAACACAGAAACACTGTGGTCACTCTAATAATTCTATCATGTCGTCATGACGGTAAACATTGAGTTATCCCAAATGATGTTTCAACATAGGCATGACATATATCGTAATTACTGAAGATGTTCACCAACTAAAGCAAGAATATCATGTTATTGTATTGTGGCTGGGTATTTTCAACGTGTCTTTATAAAATAATTTCTTTTTGTTTCATAGCGACCACTGTAAAATTTAGTTTCGGTCTCACATGCGAATTTCCAGCGGCATTTTTGTGTAATCTTCAAAGAAAATGTCATTCTTTGCACAAACATTCTCTATTTCACACAACTTTTGTAAAAATGTGATTCATATTCATAAAGTTCTATACGTAATTAATGGAGTGGAATTGTCCTTCAAAAAATGTGTTACTGTGGTTAGGCGTTGTACATTGCTGCTTTTCCAATATCTTGAATTTGCTCACGTCACTGGTTATGATGGCCAGCTTTTGTCTCACCAAACAATATTTCAATATATCTATTGGCAGCATCGTGTGATGCTTGTTAAGTACCAACACCACACATCACTTGCGTGATTTTGGCATTGAAATGTTTTACATTTTTGTTACGTTCCATGTCGTCGGAAGAACTGCTACAACAGCCACGATCTAGTGTCGTCAACTGTTTTGCAAGTGGCGATGCAATAGTGATTTACCTGAGCACGTGCCGTCTGTCTTAAGGTAGAATCCATTCTTACACGTTCCGCAATTCTGCCGAGCGCTTTCGCACGTCTGACAGTCACCTTCGCCATCCTTACATGCTGAACAAAACATAGTCATCATGTTCACTATGCTACAGTCTCAACAATAGTATTACTACTGCTCTCTCCAAACTACGTCTACGTACAAAAACCATAATACAATTCGGAATGATTCAATACGTTTAGAGTTATACACCAAGAAGAACATGGCATTGACCACTGCATACCGTCAAAAATCCCAGTCATATTGAGGAAGCAACATTGACAGTTGACACGGAATCAAAGGGCAATCCCGGGGCACCAACTAGAGGTTGAGGGTTTTATGGAAGTCTCGAAAATGTCAAGCATATTTGACTCTGCCAATATGAAACTGCATTTACGTAGAATACCACAAAAGGAAACGTATAAGGAGTGCTGTGCAGATTATTACAGAAAACATCACTGGCTTTAAAGACACTTGATGATTCGTCTTCAAAACGGACAACGTGTCACTATCTTGTATGTATATGGTTAGTTATATCAGGACCGAAACGTTATGTTGGTGTTATAGCCCCCCATGTAGAATAAGGCTTTCTCTTCACACAATATATGCCAATTAAAGAAATCATTACGTTCTGTCGTTACGATTTATTTTCAAAATGGAAATGAGATACTGTTTTCGTATCAGAAATATCCTAAACATGTCCAATTACCATAGCAGTTGTCTCCTTCGTGGAAGTACCCGGCCTTGCATTCCGAACATGTTGCAGCCGTCCCATCAGTGCATATCTTGCATCCAGTAGCACATGCTGAAAATGTAAAGGAAATTATTGCCAAACACAGAAGCACTGTGGTCACTCTAATAATTCTATCATGTCGTTATGACGGTAAACATTGAGTTATCCCAAATGATGTTTCAACATAGGCATGACATATATCGTAATTACTGAAGATGTTCACCAACTAAAGCAAGAATATCATGTTATTGTATTGTGGCTGGGTATTTTCAACGTGTCTTTATAAAATAATTTCTTTTTGTTTCATAGCGACCACTGTAAAATGTAGTTTCGGTCTCACATGCGAATTTCCAGCGGCATTTTTGTGTAATCTTCAAAGAAAATGTCATTCTTTGCACAAACATTCTTTATTTCACACAACGTTTCTAAAAATGTGATTCATATTCATACAGTTCTATACGTAATTAATGGAGTGGAATTGTCCTTCAAAAAATGTGTTACTGTGGTTAGGCGTTGTACATTGCTGCTTTTCCAATATCTTGAATTTGCTCACGTAACTGGTTATGATGGCCAGCTTTTGTCTCACCAAACAATATTTCAATATATCTATTGGCAGCATCGTGTGATGCTTGTTAAGTACCAACACCACACATCACTTGCGTGATTTTGGCATTGAAATGTTTTACATTTTTGTTACGTTCCATGTCGTCGGAAGAACTGCTACAACAGCCACGATCTAGTGTCGTCAACTGTTTTGCAAGTGGCGATGCAATAGTGATTTACCTGAGCACGTGCCGTCTGTCTTAAGGTAGAATCCATTCTTACACGTTCCGCAATTCTGCCGAGCGCTTTCGCACGTCTGACAGTCACCTTCGCCATCCTTACATGCTGAACAAAACATAGTCATCATGTTCACTATGCTACAGTCTCAACAATAGTATTACTACTGCTCTCTCCAAACTACGTCTACGTACAAAAACCATAATACAATTCGGAATTATTCAATACGTTCAGAGTTATACACCAAGAAGAACATGGCATTGACCACTGCATACCGTCAAAAATCCCAGTCATTTTGAGGAAGCAACATTGACAGTTGACACGGAATCAAAGGGCAATCCCGGGGCACCAACTAGAGGTTGAGGGTTTTATGGAAGTCTCGAAAATGTCAAGTATATTAGACTCTGCCAATATGAAACTGCATTTACGTAGAATACCACAAAAGGAAACTTATAAGGAGTGCTGTGCAGATTATTACAGAAAACATCACTGGCTTTAAAGACACTTGATGGTTCGTCTTCAAAACGGACAACGTGTCACTATCTTGTATGTATATGGTTAGTTATATCAGGACAGAAACGTTATGTTGGTGTTATAGCCCCCCATGTAGAATAAGGCGTTCTCTTCACACAATATATGCCAATTAAAGAAATCATTACCTTCTGTCGTTACGATTTATTTTCAAAATGGAAATGAGATACTGTTTTCGTATCAGAAATATCCTAAACATGTCCAATTACCATAGCAGTTGTCTCCTTCGTGGAAGTACCCGGCCTTGCATTCCGAACATGTTGCAGCCGTCCCATCAGTGCATATCTTGCATCCAGTAGCACATGCTGAAAAAGTAAAGCAAATTATTGCCAAACACAGAAGCACTGTGGTGACTCTAATAATTCTATCATGTCGTCATGACGGTAAACATTGAGTTATCCCAAATGATGTTTCAACATAGGCATGACATATATCGTAATTACTGAAGACGTTCACCAACTAAAGCAAGAATATCATGTTATTGTATTGTGGCAGGGTATTTTCAACGTGTCTTTATAAAATAATTTATTTTTGTTTCATAGCGACCAGTACAAAATGTAGTTTCGGTCTCACATGCGAATTTCCAGCGGCATTTTTTTGTAATCTTCAAAGAAAATGTCTTTCTTTGCACAAACATTCTCTATTTCACACAACGTTTGTAAAAATGTGATTCATATTCATAAAGTTCTATACGTAATTAATGGAGTGGAATTGTCCTTCAAAAAATGTGTTACTGTGGCTAGGCGTTGTACATTGCTGCTTTTCCAATATCTTGAATTTGCTCACGTAACTGGTTATGATGGCCAGCTTTTGTCTCACCAAACAATATTTCAATATATGTATTGGCAGCATCGTGTGATGCTTGTTAAGTACCAACACCACACATCACTTGCGTGATTTTGGCATTGAAATGTTTTAAATTTTTGTTACGTTCCATGTCGTCGGAAGAACTGCTACAACAGCCACGATCTAGTGTCGTCAACTGTTTTGCAAGTGGCGATGCAATAGTGATTTACCTGAGCACGTGCCGTCTGTCTTAAGGTAGAATCCATTCTTACACGTTCCGCAATTCTGCCGAGCGCTTTCGCACGTCTGACAGTCACCTTCGCCATCCTTACATGCTGAACAAAACATAGTCATCATGTTCACTATGCTACAGTCTCAACAATAGTATTACTACTGCTCTCTCCAAACTACGTCTACGTACAAAAACCATAATACAATTCGGAATTATTCAATACGTTTAGAGTTATACACCAAGAAGAACATGGCATTGACCACTGCATACCGTCAAAAATCCCAGTCATATTGAGGAAGCAACATTGACAGTTGACACGGAATCAAAGGGCAATCCCGGGGCACCAACTAGAGGTTGAGGGTTTTATGGAAGTCTCGAAAATGTCAAGTATATTTGACTCTGCCAATATGAAACTGCATTTACGTAGAATACCACAAAAGGAAACTTATAAGGAGTGCTGTGCAGATTATTACAGAAAACATCACTGGCTTTAAAGACACTTGATGGTTCGTCTTCAAAACGGACAACGTGTCACTATCTTGTATGTATATGGTTAGTTATATCAGGACCGAAACGTTATGTTGGTGTTATAGCCCCCCATGTAGAATAAGGCTTTCTCTTCACACAATATATGCCAATTAAAGAAATCATTACGTTCTGTCGTTACGATTTATTTTCAAAATGTAAATGAGATACTGTTTTCGTATCAGAAATATCCTAAACATGTCCAATTACCATAGCAATTGTCTCCTTCGTGGAAGTACCCGGCCTTGCATTCCGAACATGTTGCAGCCGTCCCATCAGTGCATATCTTGCATCCAGTAGCACATGCTGAAAAAGTAAAGCAAATTATTGCCAAACACAGAAGCACTGTGGTCACTCTAATAATTCTATCATGTCGTCATGACGGTAAACATTGAGTTATCCCAAACGATGTTTAAATATAGGCATGACATATATCGTAATTACTGAAGACATTCACCAACTAAAGCAAGAATATCATGTTATTGTATTGTGGCAGGGTATTTTCAACGTGTCTTTATAAAATAATTTCTTTTTGTTTCATAGCGACCAGTGTAAAATGTAGTTTCGGTCTCACATGCGAATTTTCAGCGGCATTTTTGTGTAATCTTCAAAGAAAATGTCATTCTTTGCACAAACATTCTCTATTTCACACAACGTTTGTAAAAATGTGATTCATATTCATAAAGTTCTATACGTAATTAATGGAGTGGAATTGTCCTTCAAAAAATGTGTTACTGTGGTTAGGCGTTGTACATTGCTGCTTTTCCAATATCTTGAATTTGCTCACGTAACTGGTTATGATGGCCAGCTTTTGTCTCACCAAACAATATTTCAATATATCTATTGGCAGCATCGTGTGATGCTTGTTAAGTACCAACACCACACATCACTTGCGTGATTTTGGCATTGAAATGTTTTTAATTTTTGTTACGTTCCATGTCGTCGGAAGAACTGCTACAACAGCCACGATCTAGTGTCGTCAACTGTTTTGCAAGTGGCGATGCAATAGTGATTTACCTGAGCACGTGCCGTCTGTCTTAAGGTAGAATCCATTCTTACACGTTCCGCAATTCTGCCGAGCGCTTTCGCACGTCTGACAGTCACCTTCGCCATCCTTACATGCTGAACAAAACATAGTCATCATGTTCACTATGCTACAGTCTCAACAATAGTATTACTACTGCTCTCTCCAAACTACGTCTACGTACAAAAACCATAATACAATTCGGAATGATTCAATACGTTTAGAGTTATACACCAAGAAGAACATGGCATTGACCACTGCATACCGTCAAAAATCCCAGTCATATTGAGGAAGCAACATTGACAGTTGACACGGAATCAAAGGGCAATCCCGGGGCACCAACTAGAGGTTGAGGGTTTTATGGAAGTCTCGAAAATGTCAAGCATATTTGACTCTGCCAATATGAAACTGCATTTACGTAGAATACCACAAAAGGAAACGTATAAGGAGTGCTGTGCAGATTATTACAGAAAACATCACTGGCTTTAAAGACACTTGATGATTCGTCTTCAAAACGGACAACGTGTCACTATCTTGTATGTATATGGTTAGTTATATCAGGACCGAAACGTTATGTTGGTGTTATAGCCCCCCATGTAGAATAAGGCTTTCTCTTCACACAATATATGCCAATTAAAGAAATCATTACGTTCTGTCGTTACGATTTATTTTCAAAATGGAAATGAGATACTGTTTTCGTATCAGAAATATCCTAAACATGTCCAATTACCATAGCAGTTGTCTCCTTCGTGGAAGTACCCGGCCTTGCATTCCGAACATGTTGCAGCCGTCCCATCAGTGCATATCTTGCATCCAGTAGCACATGCTGAAAATGTAAAGGAAATTATTGCCAAACACAGAAGCACTGTGGTCACTCTAATAATTCTATCATGTCGTTATGACGGTAAACATTGAGTTATCCCAAATGATGTTTCAACATAGGCATGACATATATCGTAATTACTGAAGATGTTCACCAACTAAAGCAAGAATATCATGTTATTGTATTGTGGCTGGGTATTTTCAACGTGTCTTTATAAAATAATTTCTTTTTGTTTCATAGCGACCACTGTAAAATGTAGTTTCGGTCTCACATGCGAATTTCCAGCGGCATTTTTGTGTAATCTTCAAAGAAAATGTCATTCTTTGCACAAACATTCTTTATTTCACACAACGTTTCTAAAAATGTGATTCATATTCATACAGTTCTATACGTAATTAATGGAGTGGAATTGTCCTTCAAAAAATGTGTTACTGTGGTTAGGCGTTGTACATTGCTGCTTTTCCAATATCTTGAATTTGCTCACGTAACTGGTTATGATGGCCAGCTTTTGTCTCACCAAACAATATTTCAATATATCTATTGGCAGCATCGTGTGATGCTTGTTAAGTACCAACACCACACATCACTTGCGTGATTTTGGCATTGAAATGTTTTACATTTTTGTTACGTTCCATGTCGTCGGAAGAACTGCTACAACAGCCACGATCTAGTGTCGTCAACTGTTTTGCAAGTGGCGATGCAATAGTGATTTACCTGAGCACGTGCCGTCTGTCTTAAGGTAGAATCCATTCTTACACGTTCCGCAATTCTGCCGAGCGCTTTCGCACGTCTGACAGTCACCTTCGCCATCCTTACATGCTGAACAAAACATAGTCATCATGTTCACTATGCTACAGTCTCAACAATAGTATTACTACTGCTCTCTCCAAACTACGTCTACGTACAAAAACCATAATACAATTCGGAATTATTCAATACGTTCAGAGTTATACACCAAGAAGAACATGGCATTGACCACTGCATACCGTCAAAAATCCCAGTCATTTTGAGGAAGCAACATTGACAGTTGACACGGAATCAAAGGGCAATCCCGGGGCACCAACTAGAGGTTGAGGGTTTTATGGAAGTCTCGAAAATGTCAAGTATATTAGACTCTGCCAATATGAAACTGCATTTACGTAGAATACCACAAAAGGAAACTTATAAGGAGTGCTGTGCAGATTATTACAGAAAACATCACTGGCTTTAAAGACACTTGATGGTTCGTCTTCAAAACGGACAACGTGTCACTATCTTGTATGTATATGGTTAGTTATATCAGGACAGAAACGTTATGTTGGTGTTATAGCCCCCCATGTAGAATAAGGCGTTCTCTTCACACAATATATGCCAATTAAAGAAATCATTACCTTCTGTCGTTACGATTTATTTTCAAAATGGAAATGAGATACTGTTTTCGTATCAGAAATATCCTAAACATGTCCAATTACCATAGCAGTTGTCTCCTTCGTGGAAGTACCCGGCCTTGCATTCCGAACATGTTGCAGCCGTCCCATCAGTGCATATCTTGCATCCAGTAGCACATGCTGAAAAAGTAAAGCAAATTATTGCCAAACACAGAAGCACTGTGGTGACTCTAATAATTCTATCATGTCGTCATGACGGTAAACATTGAGTTATCCCAAATGATGTTTCAACATAGGCATGACATATATCGTAATTACTGAAGACGTTCACCAACTAAAGCAAGAATATCATGTTATTGTATTGTGGCAGGGTATTTTCAACGTGTCTTTATAAAATAATTTATTTTTGTTTCATAGCGACCAGTACAAAATGTAGTTTCGGTCTCACATGCGAATTTCCAGCGGCATTTTTTTGTAATCTTCAAAGAAAATGTCTTTCTTTGCACAAACATTCTCTATTTCACACAACGTTTGTAAAAATGTGATTCATATTCATAAAGTTCTATACGTAATTAATGGAGTGGAATTGTCCTTCAAAAAATGTGTTACTGTGGCTAGGCGTTGTACATTGCTGCTTTTCCAATATCTTGAATTTGCTCACGTAACTGGTTATGATGGCCAGCTTTTGTCTCACCAAACAATATTTCAATATATGTATTGGCAGCATCGTGTGATGCTTGTTAAGTACCAACACCACACATCACTTGCGTGATTTTGGCATTGAAATGTTTTAAATTTTTGTTACGTTCCATGTCGTCGGAAGAACTGCTACAACAGCCACGATCTAGTGTCGTCAACTGTTTTGCAAGTGGCGATGCAATAGTGATTTACCTGAGCACGTGCCGTCTGTCTTAAGGTAGAATCCATTCTTACACGTTCCGCAATTCTGCCGAGCGCTTTCGCACGTCTGACAGTCACCTTCGCCATCCTTACATGCTGAACAAAACATAGTCATCATGTTCACTATGCTACAGTCTCAACAATAGTATTACTACTGCTCTCTCCAAACTACGTCTACGTACAAAAACCATAATACAATTCGGAATTATTCAATACGTTTAGAGTTATACACCAAGAAGAACATGGCATTGACCACTGCATACCGTCAAAAATCCCAGTCATATTGAGGAAGCAACATTGACAGTTGACACGGAATCAAAGGGCAATCCCGGGGCACCAACTAGAGGTTGAGGGTTTTATGGAAGTCTCGAAAATGTCAAGTATATTTGACTCTGCCAATATGAAACTGCATTTACGTAGAATACCACAAAAGGAAACTTATAAGGAGTGCTGTGCAGATTATTACAGAAAACATCACTGGCTTTAAAGACACTTGATGGTTCGTCTTCAAAACGGACAACGTGTCACTATCTTGTATGTATATGGTTAGTTATATCAGGACCGAAACGTTATGTTGGTGTTATAGCCCCCCATGTAGAATAAGGCTTTCTCTTCACACAATATATGCCAATTAAAGAAATCATTACGTTCTGTCGTTACGATTTATTTTCAAAATGTAAATGAGATACTGTTTTCGTATCAGAAATATCCTAAACATGTCCAATTACCATAGCAATTGTCTCCTTCGTGGAAGTACCCGGCCTTGCATTCCGAACATGTTGCAGCCGTCCCATCAGTGCATATCTTGCATCCAGTAGCACATGCTGAAAAAGTAAAGCAAATTATTGCCAAACACAGAAGCACTGTGGTCACTCTAATAATTCTATCATGTCGTCATGACGGTAAACATTGAGTTATCCCAAACGATGTTTAAATATAGGCATGACATATATCGTAATTACTGAAGACATTCACCAACTAAAGCAAGAATATCATGTTATTGTATTGTGGCAGGGTATTTTCAACGTGTCTTTATAAAATAATTTCTTTTTGTTTCATAGCGACCAGTGTAAAATGTAGTTTCGGTCTCACATGCGAATTTTCAGCGGCATTTTTGTGTAATCTTCAAAGAAAATGTCATTCTTTGCACAAACATTCTCTATTTCACACAACGTTTGTAAAAATGTGATTCATATTCATAAAGTTCTATACGTAATTAATGGAGTGGAATTGTCCTTCAAAAAATGTGTTACTGTGGTTAGGCGTTGTACATTGCTGCTTTTCCAATATCTTGAATTTGCTCACGTAACTGGTTATGATGGCCAGCTTTTGTCTCACCAAACAATATTTCAATATATCTATTGGCAGCATCGTCTGATGCTTGTTAAGTACCAACACCACACATCACTTGCGTGATTTTGGCATTGAAATGTTTTTAATTTTTGTTACGTTCCATGTCGTCGGAAGAACTGCTACAACAGCCACGATCTAGTGTCGTCAACTGTTTTGCAAGTGGCGATGCAATAGTGATTTACCTGAGCACGTGCCGTCTGTCTTAAGGTAGAATCCATTCTTACACGTTCCGCAATTCTGCCGAGCGCTTTCGCACGTCTGACAGTCACCTTCGCCATCCTTACATGCTGAACAAAACATAGTCATCATGTTCACTATGCTACAGTCTCAACAATAGTATTACTACTGCTCTCTCCAAACTACGTCTACGTACAAAAACCATAATACAATTCGGAATGATTCAATACGTTTAGAGTTATACACCAAGAAGAACATGGCATTGACCACTGCATACCGTCAAAAATCCCAGTCATATTGAGGAAGCAACATTGACAGTTGACACGGAATCAAAGGGCAATCCCGGGGCACCAACTAGAGGTTGAGGGTTTTATGGAAGTCTCGAAAATGTCAAGCATATTTGACTCTGCCAATATGAAACTGCATTTACGTAGAATACCACAAAAGGAAACGTATAAGGAGTGCTGTGCAGATTATTACAGAAAACATCACTGGCTTTAAAGACACTTGATGATTCGTCTTCAAAACGGACAACGTGTCACTATATTGTATGTATATGGTTAGTTATATCAGGACCGAAACGATATGTTGGTGTTATAGCCCCCCATGTAGAATAAGGCTTTCTCTTCACACAATATATGCCAATTAAAGAAATCATTACGTTCTGTCGTTACGATTTATTTTCAAAATGGAAATGAGATACTGTTTTCGTATCAGAAATATCCTAAACATGTCCAATTACCATAGCAGTTGTCTCCTTCGTGGAAGTACCCGGCCTTGCATTCCGAACATGTTGCAGCCGTCCCATCAGTGCATATCTTGCATCCAGTAGCACATGCTGAAAATGTAAAGGAAATTATTGCCAAACACAGAAACACTGTGGTCACTCTAATAATTCTATCATGTCGTCATGACGGTAAACATTGAGTTATCCCAAATGATGTTTCAACATAGGCATGACATATATCGTAATTACTGAAGATGTTCACCAACTAAAGCAAGAATATCATGTTATTGTATTGTGGCTGGGTATTTTCAACGTGTCTTTATAAAATAATTTCTTTTTGTTTCATAGCGACCACTGTAAAATTTAGTTTCGGTCTCACATGCGAATTTCCAGCGGCATTTTTGTGTAATCTTCAAAGAAAATGTCATTCTTTGCACAAACATTCTCTATTTCACACAACTTTTGTAAAAATGTGATTCATATTCATAAAGTTCTATACGTAATTAATGGAGTGGAATTGTCCTTCAAAAAATGTGTTACTGTGGTTAGGCGTTGTACATTGCTGCTTTTCCAATATCTTGAATTTGCTCACGTCACTGGTTATGATGGCCAGCTTTTGTCTCACCAAACAATATTTCAATATATCTATTGGCAGCATCGTGTGATGCTTGTTAAGTACCAACACCACACATCACTTGCGTGATTTTGGCATTGAAATGTTTTACATTTTTGTTACGTTCCATGTCGTCGGAAGAACTGCTACAACAGCCACGATCTAGTGTCGTCAACTGTTTTGCAAGTGGCGATGCAATAGTGATTTACCTGAGCACGTGCCGTCTGTCTTAAGGTAGAATCCATTCTTACACGTTCCGCAATTCTGCCGAGCGCTTTCGCACGTCTGACAGTCACCTTCGCCATCCTTACATGCTGAACAAAACATAGTCATCATGTTCACTATGCTACAGTCTCAACAATAGTATTACTACTGCTCTCTCCAAACTACGTCTACGTACAAAAACCATAATACAATTCGGAATGATTCAATACGTTTAGAGTTATACACCAAGAAGAACATGGCATTGACCACTGCATACCGTCAAAAATCCCAGTCATATTGAGGAAGCAACATTGACAGTTGACACGGAATCAAAGGGCAATCCCGGGGCACCAACTAGAGGTTGAGGGTTTTATGGAAGTCTCGAAAATGTCAAGCATATTTGACTCTGCCAATATGAAACTGCATTTACGTAGAATACCACAAAAGGAAACGTATAAGGAGTGCTGTGCAGATTATTACAGAAAACATCACTGGCTTTAAAGACACTTGATGATTCGTCTTCAAAACGGACAACGTGTCACTATCTTGTATGTATATGGTTAGTTATATCAGGACCGAAACGTTATGTTGGTGTTATAGCCCCCCATGTAGAATAAGGCTTTCTCTTCACACAATATATGCCAATTAAAGAAATCATTACGTTCTGTCGTTACGATTTATTTTCAAAATGGAAATGAGATACTGTTTTCGTATCAGAAATATCCTAAACATGTCCAATTACCATAGCAGTTGTCTCCTTCGTGGAAGTACCCGGCCTTGCATTCCGAACATGTTGCAGCCGTCCCATCAGTGCATATCTTGCATCCAGTAGCACATGCTGAAAATGTAAAGGAAATTATTGCCAAACACAGAAGCACTGTGGTCACTCTAATAATTCTATCATGTCGTTATGACGGTAAACATTGAGTTATCCCAAATGATGTTTCAACATAGGCATGACATATATCGTAATTACTGAAGATGTTCACCAACTAAAGCAAGAATATCATGTTATTGTATTGTGGCTGGGTATTTTCAACGTGTCTTTATAAAATAATTTCTTTTTGTTTCATAGCGACCACTGTAAAATGTAGTTTCGGTCTCACATGCGAATTTCCAGCGGCATTTTTGTGTAATCTTCAAAGAAAATGTCATTCTTTGCACAAACATTCTTTATTTCACACAACGTTTCTAAAAATGTGATTCATATTCATAAAGTTCTATACGTAATTAATGGAGTGGAATTGTCCTTCAAAAAATGTGTTACTGTGGTTAGGCGTTGTACATTGCTGCTTTTCCAATATCTTGAATTTGCTCACGTAACTGGTTATGATGGCCAGCTTTTGTCTCACCAAACAATATTTCAATATATCTATTGGCAGCATCGTGTGATGCTTGTTAAGTACCAACACCACACATCACTTGCGTGATTTTGGCATTGAAATGTTTTACATTTTTGTTACGTTCCATGTCGTCGGAAGAACTGCTACAACAGCCACGATCTAGTGTCGTCAACTGTTTTGCAAGTGGCGATGCAATAGTGATTTACCTGAGCACGTGCCGTCTGTCTTAAGGTAGAATCCATTCTTACACGTTCCGCAATTCTGCCGAGCGCTTTCGCACGTCTGACAGTCACCTTCGCCATCCTTACATGCTGAACAAAACATAGTCATCATGTTCACTATGCTACAGTCTCAACAATAGTATTACTACTGCTCTCTCCAAACTACGTCTACGTACAAAAACCATAATACAATTCGGAATTATTCAATACGTTCAGAGTTATACACCAAGAAGAACATGGCATTGACCACTGCATACCGTCAAAAATCCCAGTCATTTTGAGGAAGCAACATTGACAGTTGACACGGAATCAAAGGGCAATCCCGGGGCACCAACTAGAGGTTGAGGGTTTTATGGAAGTCTCGAAAATGTCAAGTATATTAGACTCTGCCAATATGAAACTGCATTTACGTAGAATACCACAAAAGGAAACTTATAAGGAGTGCTGTGCAGATTATTACAGAAAACATCACTGGCTTTAAAGACACTTGATGGTTCGTCTTCAAAACGGACAACGTGTCACTATCTTGTATGTATATGGTTAGTTATATCAGGACAGAAACGTTATGTTGGTGTTATAGCCCCCCATGTAGAATAAGGCGTTCTCTTCACACAATATATGCCAATTAAAGAAATCATTACCTTCTGTCGTTACGATTTATTTTCAAAATGGAAATGAGATACTGTTTTCGTATCAGAAATATCCTAAACATGTCCAATTACCATAGCAGTTGTCTCCTTCGTGGAAGTACCCGGCCTTGCATTCCGAACATGTTGCAGCCGTCCCATCAGTGCATATCTTGCATCCAGTAGCACATGCTGAAAAAGTAAAGCAAATTATTGCCAAACACAGAAGCACTGTGGTGACTCTAATAATTCTATCATGTCGTCATGACGGTAAACATTGAGTTATCCCAAATGATGTTTCAACATAGGCATGACATATATCGTAATTACTGAAGACGTTCACCAACTAAAGCAAGAATATCATGTTATTGTATTGTGGCAGGGTATTTTCAACGTGTCTTTATAAAATAATTTCTTTTTTAGCGACCACTGTAAAATGTAGTTTCGGTCTCACATGCGAATTTCCAGCGGCATTTTTGTGTAATCTTCAAAGAAAATGTCATTCTTTGCACAAACATTCTCTATTTCACACAACGTTTGTAAAAATGTGATTCATATTCATAAAGTTCTATACGTAATTAATGGAGTGGAATTGTCCTTCAAAAAATGTGTTACTGTGGTTAGGCGTTGTACATTGCTGCTTTTCCAATATCTTGAATTTGCTCACGTCACTGGTTATGATGGCCAGCTTTTGTCTCACCAAACAATATTTCAATATATCTATTGGCAGCATCGTGTGATGCTTGTTAAGTACCAACACCACACATCACTTGCGTGATTTTGGCATTGAAATGTTTTACATTTTTGTTACGTTCCATGTCGTCGGAAGAACTGCTACAACAGCCACGATCTAGTGTCGTCAACTGTTTTGCAAGTGGCGATGCAATAGTGATTTACCTGAGCACGTGCCGTCTGTCTTAAGGTAGAATCCATTCTTACACGTTCCGCAATTCTGCCGAGCGCTTTCGCACGTCTGACAGTCACCTTCGCCATCCTTACATGCTGAACAAAACATAGTCATCATGTTCACTATGCTACAGTCTCAACAATAGTATTACTACTGCTCTCTCCAAACTACGTCTACGTACAAAAACCATAATACAATTCGGAATGATTCAATACGTTTAGAGTTATACACCAAGAAGAACATGGCATTGACCACTGCATACCGTCAAAAATCCCAGTCATATTGAGGAAGCAACATTGACAGTTGACACGGAATCAAAGGGCAATCCCGGGGCACCAACTAGAGGTTGAGGGTTTTATGGAAGTCTCGAAAATGTCAAGCATATTTGACTCTGCCAATATGAAACTGCATTTACGTAGAATACCACAAAAGGAAACTTATAAGGAGTGCTGTGCAGATTATTACAGAAAACATCACTGGCTTTAAAGACACTTGATGATTCGTCTTCAAAACGGACAACGTGTCACTATCTTGTATGTATATGGTTAGTTATATCAGGACCGAAACGTTATGTTGGTGTTATAGCCCCCCATGTAGAATAAGGCTTTCTCTTCACACAATATATGCCAATTAAAGAAATCATTACGTTCTGTCGTTACGATTTATTTTCAAAATGGAAATGAGATACTGTTTTCGTATCAGAAATATCCTAAACATGTCCAATTACCATAGCAGTTGTCTCCTTCGTGGAAGTACCCGGCCTTGCATTCCGAACATGTTGCAGCCGTCCCATCAGTGCATATCTTGCATCCAGTAGCACATGCTGAAAATGTAAAGGAAATTATTGCCAAACACAGAAGCACTGTGGTCACTCTAATAATTCTATCATGTCGTTATGACGGTAAACATTGAGTTATCCCAAATGATGTTTCAACATAGGCATGACATATATCGTAATTACTGAAGATGTTCACCAACTAAAGCAAGAATATCATGTTATTGTATTGTGGCTGGGTATTTTCAACGTGTCTTTATAAAATAATTTCTTTTTGTTTCATAGCGACCACTGTAAAATGTAGTTTCGGTCTCACATGCGAATTTCCAGCGGCATTTTTGTGTAATCTTCAAAGAAAATGTCATTCTTTGCACAAACATTCTCTATTTCACACAACGTTTGTAAAAATGTGATTCATATTCATAAAGTTCTATACGTAATTAATGGAGTGGAATTGTCCTTCAAAAAATGTGTTACTGTGGTTAGGCGTTGTACATTGCTGCTTTTCCAATATCTTGAATTTGCTCACGTAACTGGTTATGATGGCCAGCTTTTGTCTCACCAAACAATATTTCAATATATCTATTGGCAGCATCGTGTGATGCTTGTTAAGTACCAACACCACACATCACTTGCGTGATTTTGGCATTGAAATGTTTTACATTTTTGTTACGTTCCATGTCGTCGGAAGAACTGCTACAACAGCCACGATCTAGTGTCGTCAACTGTTTTGCAAGTGGCGATGCAATAGTGATTTACCTGAGCACGTGCCGTCTGTCTTAAGGTAGAATCCATTCTTACACGTTCCGCAATTCTGCCGAGCGCTTTCGCACGTCTGACAGTCACCTTCGCCATCCTTACATGCTGAACAAAACATAGTCATCATGTTCACTATGCTACAGTCTCAACAATAGTATTACTACTGCTCTCTCCAAACTACGTCTACGTACAAAAACCATAATACAATTCGGAATTATTCAATACGTTTAGAGTTATACACCAAGAAGAACATGGCATTGACCACTGCATACCGTCAAAAATCCCAGTCATATTGAGGAAGCAACATTGACAGTTGACACGGAATCAAAGGGCAATCCCGGGGCACCAACTAGAGGTTGAGGGTTTTATGGAAGTCTCGAAAATGTCAAGCATATTTGACTCTGCCAATATGAAACTGCATTTACGTAGAATACCACTAAAGGAAACTTATAAGGAGTGCTGTGCAGATTATTACAGAAAACATCACTGGCTTTAAAGACACTTGATGATTCGTCTTCAAAACGGACAACGTGTCACTATCTTGTATGTATATGGTTAGTTATATCAGGACCGAAACGTTATGTTGGTGTTATAGCCCCCCATGTAGAATAAGGCTTTCTCTTCACACAATATATGCCAATTAAAGAAATCATTACGTTCTGTCGTTACGATTTATTTTCAAAATGGAAATGAGATACTGTTTTCGTATCAGAAATATCCTAAACATGTCCAATTACCATAGCAGTTGTCTCCTTCGTGGAAGTACCCGGCCTTGCATTCCGAACATGTTGCAGCCGTCCCATCAGTGCATATCTTGCATCCAGTAGCACATGCTGAAAATGTAAAGGAAATTATTGCCAAACACAGAAGCACTGTGGTCACTCTAATAATTCTATCATGTCGTTATGACGGTAAACATTGAGTTATCCCAAATGATGTTTCAACATAGGCATGACATATATCGTAATTACTGAAGATGTTCACCAACTAAAGCAGGAATATCATGTTATTGTATTGTGGCTGGGTATTTTCAACGTGTCTTTATAAAATAATTTCTTTTTGTTTCATAGCGACCACTGTAAAATGTAGTTTCGGTCTCACATGCGAATTTCCAGCGGCATTTTTGTGTAATCTTCAAAGAAAATGTCATTCTTTGCACAAACATTCTTTATTTCACACAACGTTTCTAAAAATGTGATTCATATTCATAAAGTTCTATACGTAATTAATGGAGTGGAATTGTCCTTCAAAAAATGTGTTACTGTGGTTAGGCGTTGTACATTGCTGCTTTTCCAATATCTTGAATTTGCTCACGTAACTGGTTATGATGGCCAGCTTTTGTCTCACCAAACAATATTTCAATATATCTATTGGCAGCATCGTGTGATGCTTGTTAAGTACCAACACCACACATCACTTGCGTGATTTTGGCATTGAAATGTTTTACATTTTTGTTACGTTCCATGTCGTCGGAAGAACTGCTACAACAGCCACGATCTAGTGTCGTCAACTGTTTTGCAAGTGGCGATGCAATAGTGATTTACCTGAGCACGTGCCGTCTGTCTTAAGGTAGAATCCATTCTTACACGTTCCGCAATTCTGCCGAGCGCTTTCGCACGTCTGACAGTCACCTTCGCCATCCTTACATGCTGAACAAAACATAGTCATCATGTTCACTATGCTACAGTCTCAACAATAGTATTACTACTGCTCTCTCCAAACTACGTCTACGTACAAAAACCATAATACAATTCGGAATTATTCAATACGTTTAGAGTTATACACCAAGAAGAACATGGCATTGACCACTGCATACCGTCAAAAATCCCAGTCATATTGAGGAAGCAACATTGACAGTTGACACGGAATCAAAGGGCAATCCCGGGGCACCAACTAGAGGTTGAGGGTTTTATGGAAGTCTCGAAAATGTCAAGTATATTTGACTCTGCCAATATGAAACTGCATTTACGTAGAATACCACAAAAGGAAACTTATAAGGAGTGCTGTGCAGATTATTACAGAAAACATCACTGGCTTTAAAGACACTTGATGGTTCGTCTTCAAAACGGACAACGTGTCAGTATCTTGTATGTATATGGTTAGTTATATCAGGACCGAAACGTTATGTTGGTGTTATAGCCCCCCATGTAGAATAAGGCTTTCTCTTCACACAATATATGCCAATTAAAGAAATCATTACCTTCTGTCGTTACGATTTATTTTCAAAATAGAAATGAGATACTGTTTTCGTATCAGAAATATCCTAAACATGTCCAATTACCATAGCAGTTGTCTCCTTCGTGGAAGTACCCGGCCTTGCATTCCGAACATGTTGCAGCCGTCCCATCAGTGCATATCTTGCATCCAGCAGCACATGCTGAAAAAGTAAAGTAAATTATTGCCAAACACAGAAGCACTGTGGTCACTCTAATAATTCTATCATGTCGTCATGACGGTAAACATTGAGTTATCCCAAACGATGTTTAAATATAGGCATGACATATATCGTAATTACTGAAGACGTTCACCAACTAAAGCAAGAATATCATGTTATTGTATTGTGGCAGGGTATTTTCAACGTGTCTTTATAAAATAATTTCTTTTTGTTTTATAGCGACCAGTGTAAAATGTAGTTTCGGTCTCACATGCGAATTTCCAGCGGCATTTTTGTGTAATCTTCAAAGAAAATGTCATTCTTTGCACAAACATTCTCTATTTCACACAACGTTTGTAAAAATGTGATTCATATTCATAAAGTTCTATACGTAATTAATGGAGTGGAATTGTCCTTCAAAAAATGTGTTACTGTGGTTAGGCGTTGTACATTGCCGCTTTTCCAATATCTTGAATTTGCTCACGTAACTGGTTATGATGGCCAGCTTTTGTCTCACCAAACAATATTTCAATATATCTATTGGCAGCATCGTGTGATGCTTGTTAAGTACCAACACCACATATCACTTGCGTGATTTTGGCATTGAAATGTTTTACATTTTTGTTACGTTCCATGTCGTCGGAAGAACTGCTACAACAGCCACGATCTAGTGTCGTCAACTGTTTTGCAAGTGGCGATGCAATAGTGATTTACCTGAGCACGTGCCGTCTGTCTTAAGGTAGAATCCATTCTTACACGTTCCGCAATTCTGCCGAGCGCTTTCGCACGTCTGACAGTCACCTTCGCCATCCTTACATGCTGAACAAAACATAGTCATCATGTTCACTATGCTACAGTCTCAACAATAGTATTACTACTGCTCTCTCCAAACTACGTCTACGTACAAAAACCATAATACAATTCGGAATTATTCAATACGTTCAGAGTTATACACCAAGAAGAACATGGCATTGACCACTGCATACCGTCAAAAATCCCAGTCATATTGAGGAAGCAACATTGACAGTTGACACGGAATCAAAGGGCAATCCCGGGGCACCAACTAGAGGTTGAGGGTTTTATGGAAGTCTCGAAAATGTCAAGTATATTTGACTCTGCCAATATGAAACTGCATTTACGTAGAATACCACAAAAGGAAACTTATAAGGAGTGCTGTGCAGATTATTACAGAAAACATCACTGGCTTTAAAGACACTTGATGGTTCGTCTTCAAAACGGACAACGTGTCACTATCTTGTATGTATATGGTTAGTTATATCAGGACAGAAACGTTATGTTGGTGTTATAGCCCCCCATGTAGAATAAGGCGTTCTCTTCACACAATATATGCCAATTAAAGAAATCATTACCTTCTGTCGTTACGATTTATTTTCAAAATGGAAATGAGATACTGTTTTCGTATCAGAAATATCCTAAACATGTCCAATTACCATAGCAGTTGTCTCCTTCGTGGAAGTACCCGGCCTTGCATTCCGAACATGTTGCAGCCGTCCCATCAGTGCATATCTTGCATCCAGTAGCACATGCTGAAAAAGTAAAGCAAATTATTGCCAAACACAGAAGCACTGTGGTGACTCTAATAATTCTATCATGTCGTCATGACGGTAAACATTGAGTTATCCCAAATGATGTTTCAACATAGGCATGACATATATCGTAATTACTGAAGACGTTCACCAACTAAAGCAAGAATATCATGTTATTGTATTGTGGCAGGGTATTTTCAACGTGTCTTTATAAAATAATTTCTTTTTGTTTCATAGCGACCAGTACAAAATGTAGTTTCGGTCTCACATGCGAATTTCCAGCGGCATTTTTTTGTAATCTTCAAAGAAAATGTCTTTCTTTGCACAAACATTCTCTATTTCACACAACGTTTGTAAAAATGTGATTCATATTCATAAAGTTCTATACGTAATTAATGGAGTGGAATTGTCCTTCAAAAAATGTGTTACTGTGGCTAGGCGTTGTACATTGCTGCTTTTCCAATATCTTGAATTTGCTCACGTAACTGGTTATGATGGCCAGCTTTTGTCTCACCAAACAATATTTCAATATATGTATTGGCAGCATCGTGTGATGCTTGTTAAGTACCAACACCACACATCACTTGCGTGATTTTGGCATTGAAATGTTTTTAATTTTTGTTACGTTCCATGTCGTCGGAAGAACTGCTACAACAGCCACGATCTAGTGTCGTCAACTGTTTTGCAAGTGGCGATGCAATAGTGATTTACCTGAGCACGTGCCGTCTGTCTTAAGGTAGAATCCATTCTTACACGTTCCGCAATTCTGCCGAGCGCTTTCGCACGTCTGACAGTCACCTTCGCCATCCTTACATGCTGAACAAAACATAGTCATCATGTTCACTATGCTACAGTCTCAACAATAGTATTACTACTGCTCTCTCCAAACTACGTCTACGTACAAAAACCATAATACAATTCGGAATTATTCAATACGTTTAGAGTTATACACCAAGAAGAACATGGCATTGACCACTGCATACCGTCAAAAATCCCAGTCATATTGAGGAAGCAACATTGACAGTTGACACGGAATCAAAGGGCAATCCCGGGGCACCAACTAGAGGTTGAGGGTTTTATGGAAGTCTCGAAAATGTCAAGTATATTTGACTCTGCCAATATGAAACTGCATTTACGTAGAATACCACAAAAGGAAACTTATAAGGAGTGCTGTGCAGATTATTACAGAAAACATCACTGGCTTTAAAGACACTTGATGGTTCGTCTTCAAAACGGACAACGTGTCACTATCTTGTATGTATATGGTTAGTTATATCAGGACCGAAACGTTATGTTGGTGTTATAGCCCCCCATGTAGAATAAGGCTTTCTCTTCACACAATATATGCCAATTAAAGAAATCATTACCTTCTGTCGTTACGATTTATTTTCAAAATGGAAATGAGATACTGTTTTCGTATCAGAAATATCCTAAACATGTCCAATTACCATAGCAGTTGTCTCCTTCGTGGAAGTACCCGGCCTTGCATTCCGAACATGTTGCAGCCGTCCCATCAGTGCATATCTTGCATCCAGTAGCACATGCTGAAAAAGTAAAGCAAATTATTGCCAAACACAGAAGCACTGTGGTCACTCTAATAATTATATCATGTCGTCATGACGGTAAACATTGAGTTATCCCAAACGATGTTTAAATATAGGCATGACATATATCATAATTACTGAAGACGTTCACCAACTAAAGCAAGAATATCATGTTATTGTATTGTGGCAGGGTATTTTCAACGTGTCTTTATAAAATAATTTCTTTTTGTTTTATAGCGACCAGTGTAAAATGTAGTTTCGGTCTCACATGCGAATTTCCAGCGGCATTTTTTTGTAATCTTCAAAGACAATGTCATTCTTTGCACAAACATTCTCTATTTCACACAACGTTTGTAAAAATGTGATTCATATTCATAAAGTTCTATACGTAATTAATGGAGTGGAATTGTCCTTCAAAAAATGTGTTACTGTGGTTAGGCGTTGTACGTTGCTGCTTTTCCAATATCTTGAATTTGCTCACGTAACTGGTTATGATGGCCAGCTTTTGTCTCACCAAACAATATTTCAATATATCTATTGGCAGCATCGTGTGATGCTTGTTAAGTACCAACACCACATATCACTTGCGTGATTTTGGCATTGAAATGTTTTAAATTTTTGTTACGTTCCATGTCGTCGGAAGAACTGCTACAACAGCCACGATCTAGTGTCGTCAACTGTTTTGCAAGTGGCGATGCAATAGTGATTTACCTGAGCACGTGCCGTCTGTCTTAAGGTAGAATCCATTCTTACACGTTCCGCAATTCTGCCGAGCGCTTTCGCACGTCTGACAGTCACCTTCGCCATCCTTACATGCTGAACAAAACATAGTCATCATGTTCACTATGCTACAGTCTCAACAATAGTATTACTACTGCTCTCTCCAAACTACGTCTACGTACAAAAACCATAATACAATTCGGAATTATTCAATACGTTTAGAGTTCTACACCAAGAAGAACATGGCATTGACCACTGCATACCGTCAAAAATCCCAGTCATATTGAGGAAGCAACATTGACAGTTGACACGGAATCAAAGGGCAATCCCGGGGCACCAACTAGAGGTTGAGGGTTTTATGGAAGTCTCGAAAATGTCAAGTATATTTGACTCTGCCAATATGAAACTGCATTTACGTAGAATACCACAAAAGGAAACTTATAAGGAGTGCTGTGCAGATTATTACAGAAAACATCACTGGCTTTAAAGACACTTGATGGTTCGTCTTCAAAACGGATAACGTGTCACTATCTTGTATGTATATGGTTAGTTATATCAGGACCGAAACGTTATGTTGGTGTTATAGCCCCCCATGTAGAATAAGGCTTTCTCTTCACACAATATATGCCAATTAAAGAAATCATTACGTTCTGTCGTTACGATTTATTTTCAAAATGGAAATGAGATACTGTTTTCGTATCAGAAATATCCTAAACATGTCCAATTACCATAGCAGTTGTCTCCTTCGTGGAAGTACCCGGCCTTGCATTCCGAACATGTTGCAGCAGTCCCATCAGTGCATGTCTTGCATCCAGTAGCACATGCTGAAAAAGTAAAGCAAATTATTGCCAAACACAGAAGCACTGTGGTGACTCTAATAATTCTATCATGTCGTCATGACGGTAAACATTGAGTTATCCCAAATGATGTTTCAACATAGGCATGACATATATCGTAATTACTGAAGACGTTCACCAACTAAAGCAAGAATATCATGTTATTGTATTGTGGCAGGGCATTTTCAACGTGTCTTTATAAAATAATTTATTTTTGTTTCATAGCGACCAGTATAAAATGTAGTTTCGGTCTCACATGCGAATTTCCAGCGGCATTTTTTTGTAATCTTCAAAGAAAATGTCTTTCTTTGCACAAACATTCTCTATTTCACACAACGTTTGTAAAAATGTGATTCATATTCATAAAGTTCTATACGTAATTAATGGAGTGGAATTGTCCTTCAAAAAATGTGTTACTGTGGCTAGGCGTTGTACATTGCTGCTTTTCCAATATCTTGAATTTGCTCACGTAACTGGTTATGATGGCCAGCTTTTGTCTCACCAAACAATATTTCAATATATGTATTGGCAGCATCGTGTGATGCTTGTTAAGTACCAACACCACACATCACTTGCGTGATTTTGGCATTGAAATGTTTTAAATTTTTGTTACGTTCCATGTCGTCGGAAGAACTGCTACAACAGCCACGATCTAGTGTCGTCAACTGTTTTGCAAGTGGCGATGCAATAGTGATTTACCTGAGCACGTGCCGTCTGTCTTAAGGTAGAATCCATTCTTACACGTTCCGCAATTCTGCCGAGCGCTTTCGCACGTCTGACAGTCACCTTCGCCATCCTTACATGCTGAACAAAACATAGTCATCATGTTCACTATGCTACAGTCTCAACAATAGTATTACTACTGCTCTCTCCAAACTACGTCTACGTACAAAAACCATAATACAATTCGGAATTATTCAATACGTTTAGAGTTATACACCAAGAAGAACATGGCATTGACCACTGCATACCGTCAAAAATCCCAGTCATATTGAGGAAGCAACATTGACAGTTGACACGGAATCAAAGGGCAATCCCGGGGCACCAACTAGAGGTTGAGGGTTTTATGGAAGTCTCGAAAATGTCAAGTATATTTGACTCTGCCAATATGAAACTGCATTTACGTAGAATACCACAAAAGGAAACTTATAAGGAGTGCTGTGCAGATTATTACAGAAAACATCACTGGCTTTAAAGACACTTGATGGTTCGTCTTCAAAACGGACAACGTGTCACTATCTTGTATGTATATGGTTAGTTATATCAGGACCGAAACGTTATGTTGGTGTTATAGCCCCCCATGTAGAATAAGGCTTTCTCTTCACACAATATATGCCAATTAAAGAAATCATTACGTTCTGTCGTTACGATTTATTTTCAAAATGGAAATGAGATACTGTTTTCGTATCAGAAATATCCTAAACATGTCCAATTACCATAGCAGTTGTCTCCTTCGTGGAAGTACCCGGCCTTGCATTCCGAACATGTTGCAGCAGTCCCATCAGTGCATGTCTTGCATCCAGTAGCACATGCTGAAAAAGTAAAGCAAATTATTGCCAAACACAGAAGCACTGTGGTGACTCTAATAATTCTATCATGTCGTCATGACGGTAAACATTGAGTTATCCCAAATGATGTTTCAACATAGGCATGACATATATCGTAATTACTGAAGACGTTCACCAACTAAAGCAAGAATATCATGTTATTGTATTGTGGCAGGGCATTTTCAACGTGTCTTTATAAAATAATTTATTTTTGTTTCATAGCGACCAGTATAAAATGTAGTTTCGGTCTCACATGCGAATTTCCAGCGGGATTTTTTTGTAATCTTCAAAGAAAATGTCTTTCTTTGCACAAACATTCTCTATTTCACACAACGTTTGTAAAAATGTGATTCATATTCATAAAGTTCTATACGTAATTAATGGAGTGGAATTGTCCTTCAAAAAATGTGTTACTGTGGCTAGGCGTTGTACATTGCTGCTTTTCCAATATCTTGAATTTGCTCACGTAACTGGTTATGATGGCCAGCTTTTGTCTCACCAAACAATATTTCAATATATGTATTGGCAGCATCGTGTGATGCTTGTTAAGTACCAACACCACACATCACTTGCGTGATTTTGGCATTGAAATGTTTTAAATTTTTGTTACGTTCCATGTCGTCGGAAGAACTGCTACAACAGCCACGATCTAGTGTCGTCAACTGTTTTGCAAGTGGCGATGCAATAGTGATTTACCTGAGCACGTGCCGTCTGTCTTAAGGTAGAATCCATTCTTACACGTTCCGCAATTCTGCCGAGCGCTTTCGCACGTCTGACAGTCACCTTCGCCATCCTTACATGCTGAACAAAACATAGTCATCATGTTCACTATGCTACAGTCTCAACAATAGTATTACTACTGCTCTCTCCAAACTACGTCTACGTACAAAAACCATAATACAATTCGGAATTATTCAATACGTTTAGAGTTATACACCAAGAAGAACATGGCATTGACCACTGCATACCGTCAAAAATCCCAGTCATATTGAGGAAGCAACATTGACAGTTGACACGGAATCAAAGGGCAATCCCGGGGCACCAACTAGAGGTTGAGGGTTTTATGGAAGTCTCGAAAATGTCAAGTATATTTGACTCTGCCAATATGAAACTGCATTTACGTAGAATACCACAAAAGGAAACTTATAAGGAGTGCTGTGCAGATTATTACAGAAAACATCACTGGCTTTAAAGACACTTGATGGTTCGTCTTCAAAACGGACAACGTGTCACTATCTTGTATGTATATGGTTAGTTATATCAGGACCGAAACGTTATGTTGGTGTTATAGCCCCCCATGTAGAATAAGGCTTTCTCTTCACACAATATATGCCAATTAAAGAAATCATTACGTTCTGTCGTTACGATTTATTTTCAAAATGGAAATGAGATACTGTTTTCGTATCAGAAATATCCTAAACATGTCCAATTACCATAGCAGTTGTCTCCTTCGTGGAAGTACCCGGCCTTGCATTCCGAACATGTTGCAGCAGTCCCATCAGTGCATGTCTTGCATCCAGTAGCACATGCTGAAAAAGTAAAGCAAATTATTGCCAAACACAGAAGCACTGTGGTGACTCTAATAATTCTATCATGTCGTCATGACGGTAAACATTGAGTTATCCCAAATGATGTTTCAACATAGGCATGACATATATCGTAATTACTGAAGACGTTCACCAACTAAAGCAAGAATATCATGTTATTGTATTGTGGCAGGGCATTTTCAACGTGTCTTTATAAAATAATTTATTTTTGTTTCATAGCGACCAGTATAAAATGTAGTTTCGGTCTCACATGCGAATTTCCAGCGGCATTTTTTTGTAATCTTCAAAGAAAATGTCTTTCTTTGCACAAACATTCTCTATTTCACACAACGTTTGTAAAAATGTGATTCATATTCATAAAGTTCTATACGTAATTAATGGAGTGGAATTGTCCTTCAAAAAATGTGTTACTGTGGCTAGGCGTTGTACATTGCTGCTTTTCCAATATCTTGAATTTGCTCACGTAACTGGTTATGATGGCCAGCTTTTGTCTCACCAAACAATATTTCAATATATGTATTGGCAGCATCGTGTGATGCTTGTTAAGTACCAACACCACACATCACTAGCGTGATTTTGGCATTGAAATGTTTTAAATTTTTGTTACGTTCCATGTCGTCGGAAGAACTGCTACAACAGCCACGATCTAGTGTCGTCAACTGTTTTGCAAGTGGCGATGCAATAGTGATTTACCTGAGCACGTGCCGTCTGTCTTAAGGTAGAATCCATTCTTACACGTTCCGCAATTCTGCCGAGCGCTTTCGCACGTCTGACAGTCACCTTCGCCATCCTTACATGCTGAACAAAACATAGTCATCATGTTCACTATGCTACAGTCTCAACAATAGTATTACTACTGCTCTCTCCAAACTACGTCTACGTACAAAAACCATAATACAATTCGGAATTATTCAATACGTTTAGAGTTATACACCAAGAAGAACATGGCATTGACCACTGCATACCGTCAAAAATCCCAGTCATATTGAGGAAGCAACATTGACAGTTGACACGGAATCAAAGGGCAATCCCGGGGCACCAACTAGAGGTTGAGGGTTTTATGGAAGTCTCGAAAATGTCAAGTATATTTGACTCTGCCAATATGAAACTGCATTTACGTAGAATACCACAAAAGGAAACTTATAAGGAGTGCTGTGCAGATTATTACAGAAAACATCACTGGCTTTAAAGACACTTGATGGTTCGTCTTCAAAACGGACAACGTGTCACTATCTTGTATGTATATGGTTAGTTATATCAGGATCGAAACGTTATGTTGGTGTTATAGCCCCCCATGTAGAATAAGGCTTTCTCTTCACACAATATATGCCAATTAAAGAAATCATTACCTTCTGTCGTTACGATTTATTTTCAAAATGGAAATGAGATACTGTTTTCGTATCAGAAATATCCTAAACATGTCCAATTACCATAGCAGTTGTCTCCTTCGTGGAAGTACCCGGCCTTGCATTCCGAACATGTTGCAGCCGTCCCATCAGTGCATATCTTGCATCCAGTAGCACATGCTGAAAAAGTAAAGCAAATTATTGCCAAACACAGAAGCACTGTGGTCACTCTAATAATTATATCATGTCGTCATGACGGTAAACATTGAGTTATCCCAAACGATGTTTAAATATAGGCATGACATATATCATAATTACTGAAGACGTTCACCAACTAAAGCAAGAATATCATGTTATTGTATTGTGGCAGGGTATTTTCAACGTGTCTTTATAAAATAATTTCTTTTTGTTTTATAGCGACCAGTGTAAAATGTAGTTTCGGTCTCACATGCGAATTTCCAGCGGCATTTTTTTGTAATCTTCAAAGACAATGTCATTCTTTGCACAAACATTCTCTATTTCACACAACGTTTGTAAAAATGTGATTCATATTCATAAAGTTCTATACGTAATTAATGGAGTGGAATTGTCCTTCAAAAAATGTGTTACTGTGGTTAGGCGTTGTACGTTGCTGCTTTTCCAATATCTTGAATTTGCTCACGTAACTGGTTATGATGGCCAGCTTTTGTCTCACCAAACAATATTTCAATATATCTATTGGCAGCATCGTGTGATGCTTGTTAAGTACCAACACCACATATCACTTGCGTGATTTTGGCATTGAAATGTTTTAAATTTTTGTTACGTTCCATGTCGTCGGAAGAACTGCTACAACAGCCACGATCTAGTGTCGTCAACTGTTTTGCAAGTGGCGATGCAATAGTGATTTACCTGAGCACGTGCCGTCTGTCTTAAGGTAGAATCCATTCTTACACGTTCCGCAATTCTGCCGAGCGCTTTCGCACGTCTGACAGTCACCTTCGCCATCCTTACATGCTGAACAAAACATAGTCATCATGTTCACTATGCTACAGTCTCAACAATAGTATTACTACTGCTCTCTCCAAACTACGTCTACGTACAAAAACCATAATACAATTCGGAATTATTCAATACGTTTAGAGTTCTACACCAAGAAGAACATGGCATTGACCACTGCATACCGTCAAAAATCCCAGTCATATTGAGGAAGCAACATTGACAGTTGACACGGAATCAAAGGGCAATCCCGGGGCACCAACTAGAGGTTGAGGGTTTTATGGAAGTCTCGAAAATGTCAAGCATATTTGACTCTGCCAATATGAAACTGCATTTACGTAGAATACCACAAAAGGAAACTTATAAGGAGTGCTGTGCAGATTATTACAGAAAACATCACTGGCTTTAAAGACACTTGATGGTTCGTCTTCAAAACGGATAACGTGTCACTATCTTGTATGTATATGGTTAGTTATATCAGGACCGAAACGTTATGTTGGTGTTATAGCCCCCCATGTAGAATAAGGCTTTCTCTTCACACAATATATGCCAATTAAAGAAATCATTACGTTCTGTCGTTACGATTTATTTTCAAAATGGAAATGAGATACTGTTTTCGTATCAGAAATATCCTAAACATGTCCAATTACCATAGCAGTTGTCTCCTTCGTGGAAGTACCCGGCCTTGCATTCCGAACATGTTGCAGCAGTCCCATCAGTGCATGTCTTGCATCCAGTAGCACATGCTGAAAAAGTAAAGCAAATTATTGCCAAACACAGAAGCACTGTGGTGACTCTAATAATTCTATCATGTCGTCATGACGGTAAACATTGAGTTATCCCAAATGATGTTTCAACATAGGCATGACATATATCGTAATTACTGAAGACGTTCACCAACTAAAGCAAGAATATCATGTTATTGTATTGTGGCAGGGCATTTTCAACGTGTCTTTATAAAATAATTTATTTTTGTTTCATAGCGACCAGTATAAAATGTAGTTTCGGTCTCACATGCGAATTTCCAGCGGCATTTTTTTGTAATCTTCAAAGAAAATGTCTTTCTTTGCACAAACATTCTCTATTTCACACAACGTTTGTAAAAATGTGATTCATATTCATAAAGTTCTATACGTAATTAATGGAGTGGAATTGTCCTTCAAAAAATGTGTTACTGTGGCTAGGCGTTGTACATTGCTGCTTTTCCAATATCTTGAATTTGCTCACGTAACTGGTTATGATGGCCAGCTTTTGTCTCACCAAACAATATTTCAATATATGTATTGGCAGCATCGTGTGATGCTTGTTAAGTACCAACACCACACATCACTTGCGTGATTTTGGCATTGAAATGTTTTAAATTTTTGTTACGTTCCATGTCGTCGGAAGAACTGCTACAACAGCCACGATCTAGTGTCGTCAACTGTTTTGCAAGTGGCGATGCAATAGTGATTTACCTGAGCACGTGCCGTCTGTCTTAAGGTAGAATCCATTCTTACACGTTCCGCAATTCTGCCGAGCGCTTTCGCACGTCTGACAGTCACCTTCGCCATCCTTACATGCTGAACAAAACATAGTCATCATGTTCACTATGCTACAGTCTCAACAATAGTATTACTACTACTCTCTCCAAACTACGTCTACGTACAAAAACCATAATACAATTCGGAATTATTCAATACGTTTAGAGTTATACACCAAGAAGAACATGGCATTGACCACTGCATACCGTCAAAAATCCCAGTCATATTGAGGAAGCAACATTGACAGTTGACACGGAATCAAAGGGCAATCCCGGGGCACCAACTAGAGGTTGAGGGTTTTATGGAAGTCTCGAAAATGTCAAGTATATTTGACTCTGCCAATATGAAACTGCATTTACGTAGAATACCACAAAAGGAAACTTATAAGGAGTGCTGTGCAGATTATTACAGAAAACATCACTGGCTTTAAAGACACTTGATGGTTCGTCTTCAAAACGGACAACGTGTCACTATCTTGTATGTATATGGTTAGTTATATCAGGACCGAAACGTTATGTTGGTGTTATAGCCCCCCATGTAGAATAAGGCTTTCTCTTCACACAATATATGCCAATTAAAGAAATCATTACCTTCTGTCGTTACGATTTATTTTCAAAATGGAAATGAGATACTGTTTTCGTATCAGAAATATCCTAAACATGTCCAATTACCATAGCAGTTGTCTCCTTCGTGGAAGTACCCGGCCTTGCATTCCGAACATGTTGCAGCCGTCCCATCAGTGCATATCTTGCATCCAGTAGCACATGCTGAAAAAGTAAAGCAAATTATTGCCAAACACAGAAGCACTGTGGTCACTCTAATAATTATATCATGTCGTCATGACGGTAAACATTGAGTTATCCCAAACGATGTTTAAATATAGGCATGACATATATCATAACTACTGAAGACGTTCACCAACTAAAGCAAGAATATCATGTTATTGTATTGTGGCAGGGTATTTTCAACGTGTCTTTATAAAATAATTTCTTTTTGTTTCATAGCGACCAGTGTAAAATGTAGTTTCGGTCTCACATGCGAATTTCCAGCGGCATTTTTTTGTAATCTTCAAAGACAATGTCATTCTTTGAACAAACATTCTCTATTTCACACAACGTTTGTAAAAATGTGATTCATATTCATAAAGTTCTATACGTAATTAATGGAGTGGAATTGTCCTTCAAAAAATGTGTTACTGTGGTTAGGCGTTGTACGTTGCTGCTTTTCCAATATCTTGAATTTGCTCACGTAACTGGTTATGATGGCCAGCTTTTGTCTCACCAAACAATATTTCAATATATCTATTGGCAGCATCGTGTGATGCTTGTTAAGTACCAACACCACATATCACTTGCGTGATTTTGGCATTGAAATGTTTTAAATTTTTGTTACGTTCCATGTCGTCGGAAGAACTGCTACAACAGCCACGATCTAGTGTCGTCAACTGTTTTGCAAGTGGCGATGCAATAGTGATTTACCTGAGCACGTGCCGTCTGTCTTAAGGTAGAATCCATTCTTACACGTTTCGCAATTCTGCCGAGCGCTTTCGCACGTCTGACAGTCACCTTCGCCATCCTTACATGCTGAACAAAACATAGTCATCATGTTCACTATGCTACAGTCTCAACAATAGTATTACTACTGCTCTCTCCAAACTACGTCTACGTACAAAAACCATAATACAATTCGGAATTATTCAATACGTTTAGAGTTCTACACCAAGAAGAACATGGCATTGACCACTGCATACCGTCAAAAATCCCAGTCATATTGAGGAAGCAACATTGACAGTTGACACGGAATCAAAGGGCAATCCCGGGGCACCAACTAGAGGTTGAGGGTTTTATGGAAGTCTCGAAAATGTCAAGTATATTTGACTCTGCCAATATGAAACTGCATTTACGTAGAATACCACAAAAGGAAACTTATAAGGAGTGCTGTGCAGATTATTACAGAAAACATCACTGGCTTTAAAGACACTTGATGGTTCGTCTTCAAAACGGATAACGTGTCACTATCTTGTATGTATATGGTTAGTTATATCAGGACCGAAACGTTATGTTGGTGTTATAGCCCCCCATGTAGAATAAGGCTTTCTCTTCACACAATATATGCCAATTAAAGAAATCATTACGTTCTGTCGTTACGATTTATTTTCAAAATGGAAATGAGATACTGTTTTCGTATCAGAAATATCCTAAACATGTCCAATTACCATAGCAGTTGTCTCCTTCGTGGAAGTACCCGGCCTTGCATTCCGAACATGTTGCAGCAGTCCCATCAGTGCATGTCTTGCATCCAGTAGCACATGCTGAAAAAGTAAAGCAAATTATTGCCAAACACAGAAGCACTGTGGTGACTCTAATAATTCTATCATGTCGTCATGACGGTAAACATTGAGTTATCCCAAATGATGTTTCAACATAGGCATGACATATATCGTAATTACTGAAGACGTTCACCAACTAAAGCAAGAATATCATGTTATTGTATTGTGGCAGGGCATTTTCAACGTGTCTTTATAAAATAATTTATTTTTGTTTCATAGCGACCAGTATAAAATGTAGTTTCGGTCTCACATGCGAATTTCCAGCGGCATTTTTTTGTAATCTTCAAAGAAAATGTCTTTCTTTGCACAAACATTCTCTATTTCACACAACGTTTGTAAAAATGTGATTCATATTCATAAAGTTCTATACGTAATTAATGGAGTGGAATTGTCCTTCAAAAAATGTGTTACTGTGGCTAGGCGTTGTACATTGCTGCTTTTCCAATATCTTGAATTTGCTCACGTAACTGGTTATGATGGCCAGCTTTTGTCTCACCAAACAATATTTCAATATATGTATTGGCAGCATCGTGTGATGCTTGTTAAGTACCAACACCACACATCACTTGCGTGATTTTGGCATTGAAATGTTTTAAATTTTTGTTACGTTCCATGTCGTCGGAAGAACTGCTACAACAGCCACGATCTAGTGTCGTCAACTGTTTTGCAAGTGGCGATGCAATAGTGATTTACCTGAGCACGTGCCGTCTGTCTTAAGGTAGAATCCATTCTTACACGTTCCGCAATTCTGCCGAGCGCTTTCGCACGTCTGACAGTCACCTTCGCCATCCTTACATGCTGAACAAAACATAGTCATCATGTTCACTATGCTACAGTCTCAACAATAGTATTACTACTACTCTCTCCAAACTACGTCTACGTACAAAAACCATAATACAATTCGGAATTATTCAATACGTTTAGAGTTATACACCAAGAAGAACATGGCATTGACCACTGCATACCGTCAAAAATCCCAGTCATATTGAGGAAGCAACATTGACAGTTGACACGGAATCAAAGGGCAATCCCGGGGCACCAACTAGAGGTTGAGGGTTTTATGGAAGTCTCGAAAATGTCAAGTATATTTGACTCTGCCAATATGAAACTGCATTTACGTAGAATACCACAAAAGGAAACTTATAAGGAGTGCTGTGCAGATTATTACAGAAAACATCACTGGCTTTAAAGACACTTGATGGTTCGTCTTCAAAACGGACAAGGTGTCACTATCTTGTATGTATATGGTTAGTTATATCAGGACCGAAACGTTATGTTGGTGTTATAGCCCCCCATGTAGAATAAGGCTTTCTCTTCACACAATATATGCCAATTAAAGAAATCATTACCTTCTGTCGTTACGATTTATTTTCAAAATGGAAATGAGATACTGTTTTCGTATCAGAAATATCCTAAACATGTCCAATTACCATAGCAGTTGTCTCCTTCGTGGAAGTACCCGGCCTTGCATTCCGAACATGTTGCAGCCGTCCCATCAGTGCATATCTTGCATCCAGTAGCACATGCTGAAAAAGTAAAGCAAATTATTGCCAAACACAGAAGCACTGTGGTCACTCTAATAATTATATCATGTCGTCATGACGGTAAACATTGAGTTATCCCAAACGATGTTTAAATATAGGCATGACATATATCATAATTACTGAAGACGTTCACCAACTAAAGCAAGAATATCATGTTATTGTATTGTGGCAGGGTATTTTCAACGTGTCTTTATAAAATAATTTCTTTTTGTTTCATAGCGACCAGTGTAAAATGTAGTTTCGGTCTCACATGCGAATTTCCAGCGGCATTTTTTTGTAATCTTCAAAGACAATGTCATTCTTTGAACAAACATTCTCTATTTCACACAACGTTTGTAAAAATGTGATTCATATTCATAAAGTTCTATACGTAATTAATGGAGTGGAATTGTCCTTCAAAAAATGTGTTACTGTGGTTAGGCGTTGTACGTTGCTGCTTTTCCAATATCTTGAATTTGCTCACGTAACTGGTTATGATGGCCAGCTTTTGTCTCACCAAACAATATTTCAATATATCTATTGGCAGCATCGTGTGATGCTTGTTAAGTACCAACACCACATATCACTTGCGTGATTTTGGCATTGAAATGTTTTAAATTTTTGTTACGTTCCATGTCGTCGGAAGAACTGCTACAACAGCCACGATCTAGTGTCGTCAACTGTTTTGCAAGTGGCGATGCAATAGTGATTTACCTGAGCACGTGCCGTCTGTCTTAAGGTAGAATCCATTCTTACACGTTTCGCAATTCTGCCGAGCGCTTTCGCACGTCTGACAGTCACCTTCGCCATCCTTACATGCTGAACAAAACATAGTCATCATGTTCACTATGCTACAGTCTCAACAATAGTATTACTACTGCTCTCTCCAAACTACGTCTACGTACAAAAACCATAATACAATTCGGAATTATTCAATACGTTTAGAGTTATACACCAAGAAGAACATGGCATTGACCACTGCATACCGTCAAAAATCCCAGTCATATTGAGGAAGCAACATTGACAGTTGACACGGAATCAAAGGGCAATCCCGGGGCACCAACTAGAGGTTGAGGGTTTTATGGAAGTCTCGAAAATGTCAAGTATATTTGACTCTGCCAATATGAAACTGCATTTACGTAGAATACCACAAAAGGAAACTTATAAGGAGTGCTGTGCAGATTATTACAGAAAACATCACTGGCTTTAAAGACACTTGATGGTTCGTCTTCAAAACGGACAACGTGTCACTATCTTGTATGTATATGGTTAGTTATATCAGGACCGAAACCTTATGTTGGTGTTATAGCCCCCCATGTAGAATAAGGCTTTCTCTTCACACAATATATGCCAATTAAAGAAATCATTACGTTCAGTCGTTACGATTTATTTTCAAAATGGAAATGAGATACTGTTTTCGTATCAGAAATATCCTAAACATGTCCAATTACCATAGCAGTTGTCTCCTTCGTGGAAGTACCCGGCCTTGCATTCCGAACATGTTGCAGCCGTCCCATCAGTGCATATCTTGCATCCAGTAGCACATGCTGAAAAAGTAAAGTAAATTATTGCCAAACACAGAAGCACTGTGGTCACTCTAATAATTCTATCATGTCGTCATGACGGTAAACATTGAGTTATCCCAAACGATGTTTAAATATAGGCATGACATATATCGTAATTACTGAAGACGTTCACCAACTAAAGCAAGAATATCATGTTATTGTATTGTGGCAGGGTATTTTCAACGTGTCTTTATAAAATAATTTCTTTTTGTTTCATAGCGACCAGTGTAAAATGTAGTTTCGGTCTCACATGCGAATTTCCAGCGGCATTTTTGTGTAATCTTCAAAGAAAATGTCTTTCTTTGCACAAACATTCTCTATTTCACACAACGTTTGGAAAAATGTGATTCATATTCATAAAGTTCTATACGTAATTAATGGAGTGGAATTGTCCTTCAAAAAATGTGTTACTGTGGCTAGGCGTTGCACATTGCTGCTTTTCCAATATCTTGAATTTGCTCACGTAACTGGTTATGATGGCCAGCTTTTGTCTCACCAAACAATATTTCAATATATGTATTGGCAGCAGCGTGTGATGCTTGATAAGTACCAACACCACACATCACTTGCGTGATTTTGGCATTGAAATGTTTTAAATTTTTGTTACGTTCCATGTCGTCGGAAGAACTGCTACAACAGCCACGATCTAGTGTCGTCAACTGTTTGGCAAGTGGCGATGCAATAGTGATTTACCTGAGCACGTGCCGTCTGTCTTAAGGTAGAATCCATTCTTACACGTTCCGCAATTCTGCCGAGCGCTTTCGCACGTCTGACAGTCACCTTCGCCATCCTTACATGCTGAACAAAACATAGTCATCATGTTCACTATGCTACAGTCTCAACAATAGTATTACTAGTGCTCTCTCCAAACTACGTCTACGTACAAAAACCATAATACAATTCGGAATTATTCAATACGTTTAGAGTTATACACCAAGAAGAACATGGCATTGACCACTGCATACCGTCAAAAATCCCAGTCATATTGAGGAAGCAACATTGACAGTTGACACGGAATCAAAGGGCAATCCCGGGGCAGCAACTAGAGGTTGAGGGTTTTATGGAAGTCTCGAAAATGTCAAGTATATTTGACTCTGCCAATATCAAACTGCATTTACGTAGAATACCACAAAAGGAAACTTATAAGGAGTGCTGTGCAGATTATTACAGAAAACATCACTTGCTTTAAAGACACTTGATGGTTCGTCTTCAAAACGGACAACGTGTCACTATCTTGTATGTATATGGTTAGTTATATCA
Organism: Oasisia sp. SBJ-2009; assembly: GCA_964017155.1. Taxonomy (NCBI): domain Eukaryota; kingdom Metazoa; phylum Annelida; class Polychaeta; order Sabellida; family Siboglinidae; genus Oasisia; species Oasisia sp. SBJ-2009. The sequence continues at coordinate 47,420,937 of OZ024855.1, forward strand.
GGACCGAAACGTTATGTTGGTGTTATAGCCCCCCATGTAGAATACGGCTTTCTCTTCACACAATATATGCCAATTAAAGAAATCATTACCTTCTGTCGTTACGATTTATTTTCAAAATGGAAATGAGATACTGTTTTCGTATCAGAAATATCCTAAACATGTCCAATTACCATAGCAGTTGTCTCCTTCGTGGAAGTACCCGGCCTTGCATTCCGAACATGTTGCAGCCGTCCCATCAGTGCATATCTTGCATCCAGTAGCACATGCTGAAAAAGTAAAGCAAATTATTGCCAAAACACAGAAGCACTGTGGTCACTCTAATAATTCTATCATGTCGTCATGACGGTAAACATTGAGTTATCCCAAACGATGTTTAAATATAGGCATGACATATATCATAATTACTGAAGACGTTCACGAACTAAAGCAAGAATATCATGTTATTGTATTGTGGCAGGGTATTTTCAACGTGTCTTTATAAAATAATTTCTTTTTGTTTCATAGCGACCAGTGTAAAATGTAGTTTCGGTCTCACATGCGAATTTCCAGCGGCATTTTTTTGTAATCTTCAAAGACAATGTCATTCTTTGCACAAACATTCTCTATTTCACACAACGTTTGTAAAAATGTGATTCATATTCATAAAGTTCTATACCTAATTAATGGAGTGGAATTGTCCTTCAAAAAATGTGTTACTGTGGTTAGGCGTTGTACGTTGCTGCTTTTCCAATATCTTGAATTTGCTCACGTAACTGGTTATGATGGCCAGCTTTTGTCTCACCAAACAATATTTCAATATATCTATTGGCAGCATCGTGTGATGCTTGTTAAGTACCAACACCACACATCACTTGCGTGATTTTGGCATTGAAATGTTTTAAATTTTTGTTACGTTCCATGTCGTCGGAAGAACTGCTACAACAGCCACGATCTAGTGTCGTCAACTGTTTTGCAAGTGGCGATGCAATAGTGATTTACCTGAGCACGTGCCGTCTGTCTTAAGGTAGAATCCATTCTTACACGTTCCGCAATTCTGCCGAGCGCTTTCGCACGTCTGACAGTCACCTTCGCCATCCTTACATGCTGAACAAAACATAGTCATCATGTTCACTATGCTACAGTCTCAACAATAGTATTACTACTGCTCTCTCCAAACGACGTCTACGTACAAAAACCATAATACAATTCGGAATTATTCAATACGTTTAGAGTTATACACCAAGAAGAACATGGCATTGACCACTGCATGCCGTCAAAAATCCCAGTCATATTGAGGAAGCAACATTGACAGTTGACACGGAATCAAAGGGCAATCCCGGGGCACCAACTAGAGGTTGAGGGTTTTATGGAAGTCTCGAAAATGTCAAGTATATTTGACTCTGCCAATATGAAACTGCATTTACGTAGAATACCACAAAAGGAAACTTATAAGGAGTGCTGTGCAGATTATTACAGAAAACATCACTTGCTTTAAAGACACTTGATGGTTCGACTTCAAAACGGACATCGTGTCACTATCTTGTATGTATATGGTTAGTTATATCAGGACCGAAACGTTGTGTTGGTGTTATAGCCCCCATGTAGAATAAGGCTTTCTCTTCACACAATATATGCCAATTAAAGAAATCATTACGTTCAGTCGTTACGATTTATTTTCAAAATGGAAATGAGATACTGTTTTCGTATCAGAAATATCCTAAACATGTCCAATTACCATAGCAGTTGTCTCCTTCGTGGAAGTACCCGGCCTTGCATTCCGAACATGTTGCAGCCGTCCCATCAGTGCATATCTTGCATCCAGTAGCACATGCTGAAAAAGTAAAGCAAATTATTGCCAAACACAGAAGCACTGTGGTCACTCTAATAATTATATCATGTCGTCATGACGGTAAACATTGAGTTATCCCAAACGATGTTTAAATATAGGCATGACATATATCATAATTACTGAAGACGTTCACCAACTAAAGCAAGAATATCATGTTATTGTATTGTGGCAGGGTATTTTCAACGTGTCTTTATAAAATAATTTCTTTTTGTTTCATAGCGACCAGTGTAAAATGTAGTTTCGGTCTCACATGCGAATTTCCAGCGGCATTTTTTTGTAATCTTCAAAGACAATGTCATTCTTTGCACAAACATTCTCTATTTCACACAACGTTTGTAAAAATGTGATTCATATTCATAAAGTTCTATACGTAATTAATGGAGTGGAATTGTCCTTCAAAAAATGTGTTACTGTGGTTAGGCGTTGTACGTTGCTGCTTTTCCAATATCTTGAATTTGCTCACGTAACTGGTTATGATGGCCAGCTTTTGTCTCACCAAACAATATTTCAATATATCTATTGGCAGCATCGTGTGATGCTTGTTAAGTACCAACACCACATATCACTTGCGTGATTTTGGCATTGAAATGTTTAAAATTTTTGTTACGTTCCATGTCGTCGGAAGAACTGCTACAACAGCCACGATCTAGTGTCGTCAACTGTTTTGCAAGTGGCGATGCAATAGTGATTTACCTGAGCACGTGCCGTCTGTCTTAAGGTAGAATCCATTCTTACACGTTTCGCAATTCTGCCGAGCGCTTTCGCACGTCTGACAGTCACCTTCGCCATCCTTACATGCTGAACAAAACATAGTCATCATGTTCACTATGCTACAGTCTCAACAATAGTATTACTACTGCTCTCTCCAAACTACGTCTACGTACAAAAACCATAATACAATTCGGAATTATTCAATACGTTTAGAGTTATACACCAAGAAGAACATGGCATTGACCACTGCATACCGTCAAAAATCCCAGTCATATTGAGGAAGCAACATTGACAGTTGACACGGAATCAAAGGGCAATCCCGGGGCACCAACTAGAGGTTGAGGGTTTTATGGAAGTCTCGAAAATGTCAAGTATATTTGACTCTGCCAATATGAAACTGCATTTACGTAGAATACCACAGAAGGAAACTTATAAGGAGTGCTGTGCAGATTATTACAGAAAACATCACTGGCATTAAAGACACTTGATGGCTCGTCTTCAAAACGGACAACGTGTCACTATCTTGTATGTATATGGTTAGTTATATCAGGACCGAAACGTTATGTTGGTGTTATAGCCCCCCATGTAGAATAAGGCTTTCTCTTCACACAATATATGCCAATTAAAGAAATCATTACGTTCTGTCGTTACGATTTATTTTCAAAATGGAAATGAGATACTGTTTTCGTATCAGAAATATCCTAAACATGTCCAATTACCATAGCAGTTGTCTCCTTCGTGGAAGTACCCGGCCTTGCATTCCGAACATGTTGCAGCCGTCCCATCAGTGCATATCTTGCATCCAGTAGCACATGCTGAAAAAGTAAAGCAAATTATTGCCAAACACAGAAGCACTGTGGTCACTCTAATAATTCTATCTTGTCGTCATGACGGTAAACATTGAGTTATCCCAAACGATGTTTAAATATAGGCATGACATATATCGTAATTACTGAAGACGTTCACCAACTAAAGCAAGAATATCATGTTATTGTATTGTGGCAGGGTATTTTCAACGTGTCTTTATAAAATAATTTCTTTTTGTTTCATAGCGACCAGTGTAAAATGTAGTTTCGGTCTCACATGCGAATTTCCAGCGGCATTTTTTTGTAATCTTCAAAGAAAATGTCATTCTTTGCACAAATATTCTCTATTTCACACAACGTTTGTAAAAATGTGATTCATATTCATAATGTTCTATACGTAATTAATGGAGTGGAATTGTCCTTCAAAAAATGTGTTACTGTGGTTAGGCGTTGTACATTGCTGCTTTTCCAATATCTTGAATTTGCTCACGTAACTGGTTATGATGGCCAGCTTTTGTCTCACCAAACAATATTTCAATATATGTATTGGCAGCATCGTGTGATGCTTGTTAAGTACCAACACCACACATCACTTGCGTGATTTTGGCATTGAAATGTTTTAAATTTGTGTTACGTTCCATGTCGTCGGAAGAACTGCTACAACAGCCACGATATAGTGTCGTCAACTGTTTTGCAAGTGGCGATGCAATAGTGATTTACCTGAGCATGTGCCGTCTGTCTTAAGGTAGAATCCATTCTTACACGTTCCGCAATTCTGCCGAGCGCTTTCGCACGTCTGACAGTCACCTTCGCCATCCTTACATGCTGAACAAAACATAGTCATCATGTTCACTATGCTACAGTCTCAACAATAGTATTACTACTGCTCTCTCCAAACTACGTCTACGTACAAAAACCATAATACAATTCGGAATTATTCAATACGTTTAGAGTTATACACCAAGAAGAACATGGCATTGACCACTGCATTCCCTCAAAAATCCCAGTCATATTGAGGAAGCAACATTGACAGTTGACACGGAATCAAAGGGCAATCCCGGGGCACCAACTAGAGGTTGAGGGTTTTATGGAAGTCTCGAAAATGTCAAGTATATTTGACTCTGCCAATATGAAACTGCATTTACGTAGAATACCACAAAAGGAAACTTATAAGGAGTGCTGTGCAGATTATTACAGAAAACATCACTTGCTTTAAAGACACTTGATGGTTCGACTTCAAAACGGACATCGTGTCACTATCTTGTATGTATATGGTTAGTTATATCAGGACCGAAACGTTGTGTTGGTGTTATAGCCCCCCATGTAGAATAAGGCTTTCTCTTCACACAATATATGCCAATTAAAGAAATCATTACGTTCAGTCGTTACGATTTATTTTCAAAATGGAAATGAGATACTGTTTTCGTATCAGAAATATCCTAAACATGTCCAATTACCATAGCAGTTGTCTCCTTCGTGGAAGTACCCGGCCTTGCATTCCGAACATGTTGCAGCCGTCCCATCAGTGCATATCTTGCATCCAGTAGCACATGCTGAAAAAGTAAAGCAAATTATTGCCAAACACAGAAGCACTGTGGTCACTCTAATAATTATATCATGTCGTCATGACGGTAAACATTGAGTTATCCCAAACGATGTTTAAATATAGGCATGACATATATCATAATTACTGAAGACGTTCACCAACTAAAGCAAGAATATCATGTTATTGTATTGTGGCAGGGTATTTTCAACGTGTCTTTATAAAATAATTTCTTTTTGTTTCATAGCGACCAGTGTAAAATGTAGTTTCGGTCTCACATGCGAATTTCCAGCGGCATTTTTTTGTAATCTTCAAAGACAATGTCATTCTTTGCACAAACATTCTCTATTTCACACAACGTTTGTAAAAATGTGATTCATATTCATAAAGTTCTATACGTAATTAATGGAGTGGAATTGTCCTTCAAAAAATGTGTTACTGTGGTTAGGCGTTGTACGTTGCTGCTTTTCCAATATCTTGAATTTGCTCACGTAACTGGTTATGATGGCCAGCTTTTGTCTCACCAAACAATATTTCAATATATCTATTGGCAGCATCGTGTGATGCTTGTTAAGTACCAACACCACATATCACTTGCGTGATTTTGGCATTGAAATGTTTTAAATTTTTGTTACGTTCCATGTCGTCGGAAGAACTGCTACAACAGCCACGATCTAGTGTCGTCAACTGTTTTGCAAGTGGCGATGCAATAGTGATTTACCTGAGCACGTGCCGTCTGTCTTAAGGTAGAATCCATTCTTACACGTTTCGCAATTCTGCCGAGCGCTTTCGCACGTCTGACAGTCACCTTCGCCATCCTTACATGCTGAACAAAACATAGTCATCATGTTCACTATGCTACAGTCTCAACAATAGTATTACTACTGCTCTCTCCAAACTACGTCTACGTACAAAAACCATAATACAATTCGGAATTATTCAATACGTTTAGAGTTATACACCAAGAAGAACATGGCATTGACCACTGCATACCGTCAAAAATCCCAGTCATATTGAGGAAGCAACATTGACAGTTGACACGGAATCAAAGGGCAATCCCGGGGCACCAACTAGAGGTTGAGGGTTTTATGGAAGTCTCGAAAATGTCAAGTATATTTGACTCTGCCAATATGAAACTGCATTTACGTAGAATACCACAAAAGGAAACTTATAAGGAGTGCTGTGCAGATTATTACAGAAAACATCACTGGCTTTAAAGACACTTGATGGTTCGTCTTCAAAACGGACAACGTGTCACTATCTTGTATGTATATGGTTAGTTATATCAGGACCGAAACGTTATGTTGGTGTTATAGCCCCCCATGTAGAATAAGGCTTTCTCTTCACACAATATATGCCAATTAAAGAAATCATTACCTTCTGTCGTTACGATTTATTTTCAAAATGGAAATGAGATACTGTTTTCGTATCAGAAATATCCTAAACATGTCCAATTACCATAGCAGTTGTCTCCTTCGTGGAAGTACCCGGCCTTGCATTCCGAACATGTTGCAGCCGTCCCATCAGTGCATATCTTGCATCCAGTAGCACATGCTGAAAAAGTAAAGCAAATTATTGCCAAAACACAGAAGCACTGTGGTCACTCTAATAATTCTATCATGTCGTCATGACGGTAAACATTGAGTTATCCCAAACGATGTTTAAATATAGGCATGACATATATCATAATTACTGAAGACGTTCACGAACTAAAGCAATAATATCATGTTATTGTATTGTGGCAGGGTATTTTCAACGTGTCTTTATAAAACAATTTCTTTTTGTTTCATAGCGACCAGTGTAAAATGTAGTTTCGGTCTCACATGCGAATTTCCAGCGGCATTTTTTTGTAATCTTCAAAGACAATGTCATTCTTTGCACAAACATTCTCTATTTCACACAACGTTTGTAAAAATGTGATTCATATTCATAAAGTTCTATACGTAATTAATGGAGTGGAATTGTCCTTCAAAAAATGTGTTACTGTGGTTAGGCGTTGTACGTTGCTGCTTTTCCAATATCTTGAATTTGCTCACGTAACTGGTTATGATGGCCAGCTTTTGTCTCACCAAACAATATTTCAATATATCTATTGGCAGCATCGTGTGATGCTTGTTAAGTACCAACACCACACATCACTTGCGTGATTTTGGCATTGAAATGTTTTAAATTTTTGTTACGTTCCATGTCGTCGGAAGAACTGCTACAACAGCCACGATCTAGTGTCGTCAACTGTTTTGCAAGTGGCGATGCAATAGTGATTTACCTGAGCACGTGCCGTCTGTCTTAAGGTAGAATCCATTCTTACACGTTCCGCAATTCTGCCGAGCGCTTTCGCACGTCTGACAGTCACCTTCGCCATCCTTACATGCTGAACAAAACATAGTCATCATGTTCACTATGCTACAGTCTCAACAATAGTATTACTACTGCTCTCTCCAAACGACGTCTACGTACAAAAACCATAATACAATTCGGAATTATTCAATACGTTTAGAGTTATACACCAAGAAGAACATGGCATTGACCACTGCATGCCGTCAAAAATCCCAGTCATATTGAGGAAGCAACATTGACAGTTGACACGGAATCAAAGGGCAATCCCGGGGCACCAACTAGAGGTTGAGGGTTTTATGGAAGTCTCGAAAATGTCAAGTATATTTGACTCTGCCAATATGAAACTGCATTTACGTAGAATACCACAAAAGGAAACTTATAAGGAGTGCTGTGCAGATTATTACAGAAAACATCATTTGCTTTAAAGACACTTGATGGTTCGACTTCAAAACGGACATCGTGTCACTATCTTGTATGTATATGGTTAATTATATCAGGACCGAAACGTTGTGTTGGTGTTATAGCCCCCCATGTAGAATAAGGCTTTCTCTTCACACAATATATGCCAATTAAAGAAATCATTACGTTCAGTCGTTACGATTTATTTTCAAAATGGAAATGAGATACTGTTTTCGTATCAGAAATATCCTAAACATGTCCAATTACCATAGCAGTTGTCTCCTTCGTGGAAGTACCCGGCCTTGCATTCCGAACATGTTGCAGCCGTCCCATCAGTGCATATCTTGCATCCAGTAGCACATGCTGAAAAAGTAAAGCAAATTATTGCCAAACACAGAAGCACTGTGGTCACTCTAATAATTATATCATGTCGTCATGACGGTAAACATTGAGTTATCCCAAACGATGTTTAAATATAGGCATGACATATATCGTAATTACTGAAGACATTCACCAACTAAAGCAAGAATATCATGTTATTGTATTGTGGCAGGGTATTTTCAACGTGTCTTTATAAAATAATTTCTTTTTGTTTCATAGCGACCAGTGTAAAATGTAGTTTCGGTCTCACATGCGAATTTCCAGCGGCATTTTTTTGTAATCTTCAAAGAAAATGTCGTTCTTTGCACAAACATTCTCTATTTCACACAACGTTTGTAAAAATGTGATTCATATTCATAAAGTTCTATACGTAATTAATGGAGTGGAATTGTCCTTCAAAAAATGTGTTACTGTGGTTAGGCGTTGTACGTTGCTGCTTTTCCAATATCTTGAATTTGCTCACGTAACTGGTTATGATGGCCAGCTTTTGTCTCACCAAACAATATTTCAATATATCTATTGGCAGCATCGTGTGATGCTTGTTAAGTACCAACACCACATATCACTTGCGTGATGTTGGCATTGAAATGTTTTAAATTTTTGTTACGTTCCATGTCGTCGGAAGAACTGCTACAACAGCCACGATCTAGTGTCGTCAACTGTTTTGCAAGTGGCGATGCAATAGTGATTTACCTGAGCACGTGCCGTCTGTCTTAAGGTAGAATCCATTCTTACACGTTCCGCAATTCTGCCGAGCGCTTTCGCACGTCTGACAGTCACCTTCGCCATCCTTACATGCTGAACAAAACATAGTCATCATGTTCACTATGCTACAGTCTCAACAATAGTATTACTACTGCTCTCTCCAAACGACGTCTACGTACAAAAACCATAATACAATTCGGAATTATTCAATACGTTTAGAGTTATACACCAAGAAGAACATGGCATTGACCACTGCATGCCGTCAAAAATCCCAGTCATATTGAGGAAGCAACATTGACAGTTGACACGGAATCAAAGGGCAATCCCGGGGCACCAACTAGAGGTTGAGGGTTTTATGGAAGTCTCGAAAATGTCAAGTATATTTGACTCTGCCAATATGAAACTGCATTTACGTAGAATACCACAAAAGGAAACTTATAAGGAGTGCTGTGCAGATTATTACAGAAAACATCACTTGCTTTAAAGACACTTGATGGTTCGACTTCAAAACGGACATCGTGTCACTATCTTGTATGTATATGGTTAGTTATATCAGGACCGAAACGTTGTGTTGGTGTTATAGCCCCCCATGTAGAATAAGGCTTTCTCTTCACACAATATATGCCAATTAAAGAAATCATTACGTTCAGTCGTTACGATTTATTTTCAAAATGGAAATGAGATACTGTTTTCGTATCAGAAATATCCTAAACATGTCCAATTACCATAGCAGTTGTCTCCTTCGTGGAAGTACCCGGCCTTGCATTCCGAACATGTTGCAGCCGTCCCATCAGTGCATATCTTGCATCCAGTAGCACATGCTGAAAAAGTAAAGCAAATTATTGCCAAACACAGAAGCACTGTGGTCACTCTAATAATTCTATCATGTCGTCATGACGGTAAACATTGAGTTATCCCAAACGATGTTTAAATATAGGCATGACATATATCGTAATTACTGAAGACGTTCACCAACTAAAGCAAGAATATCATGTTATTGTATTGTGGCAGGGTATTTTCAACGTGTCTTTATAAAATAATTTCTTTTTGTTTCATAGCGACCAGTGTAAAATGTAGTTTCGGTCTCACATGCGAATTTCCAGCGGCATTTTTTTGTAATCTTCAAAGACAATGTCATTCTTTGCACAAACATTCTCTATTTCACACAACGTTTGTAAAAATGTGATTCATATTCATAAAGTTCTATACGTAATTAATGGAGTGGAATTGTCCTTCAAAAAATGTGTTACTGTGGTTAGGCGTTGTACGTTGCTGCTTTTCCAATATCTTGAATTTGCTCACGTAACTGGTTATGATGGCCAGCTTTTGTCTCACCAAACAATATTTCAATATATCTATTGGCAGCATCGTGTGATGTTTGTTAAGTACCAACACCACACATCACTTGCGTGATTTTGGCATTGAAATGTTTTAAATTTTTGTTACCTTCCATGTCGTCGGAAGAACTGCTACAACAGCCACGATCTAGTGTCGTCAACTGTTTTGCAAGTGACGATGCAATAGTGATTTACCTGAGCACGTGCCGTCTGTCTTAAGGTAGAATCCATTCTTACACGTTCCGCAATTCTGCCGAGCGCTTTCGCACGTCTGACAGTCACCTTCGCCATCCTTACATGCTGAACAAAACATAGTCATCATGTTCACTATGCTACAGTCTCAACAATAGTATTACTACTGCTCTCTCCAAACGACGTCTACGTACAAAAACCATAATACAATTCGGAATTATTCAATACGTTTAGAGTTATACACCAAGAAGAACATGGCATTGACCACTGCATGCCGTCAAAAATCCCAGTCATATTGAGGAAGCAACATTGACAGTTGACACGGAATCAAAGGGCAATCCCGGGGCACCAACTAGAGGTTGAGGGTTTTATGGAAGTCTCGAAAATGTCAAGTATATTTGACTCTGCCAATATGAAACTGCATTTACGTAGAATACCACAGAAGGAAACTTATAAGGAGTGCTGTGCAGATTATTACAGAAAACATCACTGGCATTAAAGACACTTGATGGCTCGTCTTCAAAACGGACAACGTGTCACTATCTTGTATGTATATGGTTAGTTATATCAGGACCGAAACGTTATGTTGGTGTTATAGCCCCCCATGTAGAATAAGGCTTTCTCTTCACACAATATATGCCAATTAAAGAAATCATTACGTTCAGTCGTTACGATTTATTTTCAAAATGGAAATGAGATACTGTTTTCGTATCAGAAATATCCTAAACATGTCCAATTACCATAGCAGTTTTCTCCTTCGTGGAAGTACCCGGCCTTGCATTCCGAACATGTTGCAGCCGTCCCATCAGTGCATATCTTGCATCCAGTAGCACATGCTGAAAAAGTAAAGCAAATTATTGCCAAACACAGAAGCACTGTGGTCACTCTAATAATTATATCATGTCGTCATGACGGTAAACATTGAGTTATCCCAAACGATGTTTAAATATAGGCATGACATATATCGTAATTACTGAAGACATTCACCAACTAAAGCAAGAATATCATGTTATTGTATTGTGGCAGGGTATTTTCAACGTGTCTTTATAAAATAATTTCTTTTTGTTTCATAGCGACCAGTGTAAAATGTAGTTTCGGTCTCACATGCGAATTTCCAGCGGCATTTTTTTGTAATCTTCAAAGAAAATGTCGTTCTTTGCACAAACATTCTCTATTTCACACAACGTTTGTAAAAATGTGATTCATATTCATAAAGTTCTATACGTAATTAATGGAGTGGAATTGTCCTTCAAAAAATGTGTTACTGTGGTTAGGCGTTGTACGTTGCTGCTTTTCCAATATCTTGAATTTGCTCACGTAACTGGTTATGATGGCCAGCTTTTGTCTCACCAAACAATATTTCAATATATCTATTGGCAGCATCGTGTGATGCTTGTTAAGTACCAACACCACATATCACTTGCGTGATGTTGGCATTGAAATGTTTTAAATTTTTGTTACGTTCCATGTCGTCGGAAGAACTGCTACAACAGCCACGGTCTAGTGTCGTCAACTGTTTTGCAAGTGGCGATGCAATAGTGATTTACCTGAGCACGTGCCGTCTGTCTTAAGGTATAATCCATTCTTACACGTTCCGCAATTCTGCCGAGCGCTTTCGCACGTCTGACAGTCACCTTCGCCATCCTTACATGCTGAACAAAACATAGTCATCATGTTCACTATGCTACAGTCTCAACAATAGTATTACTACTGCTCTCTCCAAACTACGTCTACGTACAAAAAACATAATACAATTCGGAATTATTCAATACGTTTAGAGTTATACACCAAGAAGAACATGGCATTGACCACTGCATACCGTCAAAAATCCCAGTCATATTGAGGAAGCAACATTGACAGTTGACACGGAATCAAAGGGCAATCCCGGGGCACCAACTAGAGGTTGAGGGTTTTATGGAAGTCTCGAAAATGTCAAGTATATTTGACTCTGCCAATATGAAACTGCATTTACGTAGAATACCACAGAAGGAAACTTATAAGGAGTGCTGTGCAGATTATTACAGAAAACATCACTTGCTTTAAAGACACTTGATGGTTCGACTTCAAAACGGACATCGTGTCACTATCTTGTATGTATATGGTTAGTTATATCAGGACCGAAACGTTGTGTTGGTGTTATAGCCCCCCATGTAGAATAAGGCTTTCTCTTCACACAATATATGCCAATTAAAGAAATCATTACGTTCAGTCGTTACGATTTATTTTCAAAATGGAAATGAGATACTGTTTTCGTATCAGAAATATCCTAAACATGTCCAATTACCATAGCAGTTGTCTCCTTCGTGGAAGTACCCGGCCTTGCATTCCGAACATGTTGCAGCCGTCCCATCAGTGCATATCTTGCATCCAGTAGCACATGCTGAAAAAGTAAAGCAAATTATTGCCAAACACAGAAGCACTGTGGTCACTCTAATAATTCTATCATGTCGTCATGACGGTAAACATTGAGTTATCCCAAACGATGTTTAAATATAGGCATGACATATATCGTAATTACTGAAGACGTTCACCAACTAAAGCAAGAATATCATGTTATTGTATTGTGGCAGGGTATTTTCAACGTGTCTTTATAAAATAATTTCTTTTTGTTTCATAGCGACCAGTGTAAAATGTAGTTTCGGTCTCACATGCGAATTTCCAGCGGCATTTTTTTGTAATCTTCAAAGACAATGTCATTCTTTGCACAAACATTCTCTATTTCACACAACGTTTGTAAAAATGTGATTCATATTCATAAAGTTCTATACGTAATTAATGGAGTGGAATTGTCCTTCAAAAAATGTGTTACTGTGGTTAGGCGTTGTACGTTGCTGCTTTTCCAATATCTTGAATTTGCTCACGTAACTGGTTATGATGGCCAGCTTTTGTCTCACCAAACAATATTTCAATATATCTATTGGCAGCATCGTGTGATGTTTGTTAAGTACCAACACCACACATCACTTGCGTGATTTTGGCATTGAAATGTTTTAAATTTTTGTTACGTTCCATGTCGTCGGAAGAACTGCTACAACAGCCACGATCTAGTGTCGTCAACTGTTTTGCAAGTGGCGATGCAATAGTGATTTACCTGAGCACGTGCCGTCTGTCTTAAGGTAGAATCCATTCTTACACGTTCCGCAATTCTGCCGAGCGCTTTCGCACGTCTGACAGTCACCTTCGCCATCCTTACATGCTGAACAAAACATAGTCATCATGTTCACTATGCTACAGTCTCAACAATAGTATTACTACTGCTCTCTCCAAACGACGTCTACGTACAAAAACCATAATACAATTCGGAATTATTCAATACGTTTAGAGTTATACACCAAGAAGAACATGGCATTGACCACTGCATGCCGTCAAAAATCCCAGTCATATTGAGGAAGCAACATTGACAGTTGACACGGAATCAAAGGGCAATCCCGGGGCACCAACTAGAGGTTGAGGGTTTTATGGAAGTCTCGAAAATGTCAAGTATATTTGACTCTGCCAATATGAAACTGCATTTACGTAGAATACCACAAAAGGAAACTTATAAGGAGTGCTGTGCAGATTATTACAGAAAACATCACTGGCTTTAAAGACACTTGATGGTTCGACTTCAAAACGGACAACGTGTCACTATCTTGTATGTATATGGTTAGTTATATCAGGACCGAAACGTTGTGTTGGTGTTATAGCCCCCCATGTAGAATAAGGCTTTCTCTTCACACAATATATGCCAATTAAAGAAATCATTACGTTCAGTCGTTACGATTTATTTTCAAAATGGAAATGAGATACTGTTTTCGTATCAGAAATATCCTAAACATGTCCAATTACCATAGCAGTTTTCTCCTTCGTGGAAGTACCCGGCCTTGCATTCCGAACATGTTGCAGCCGTCCCATCAGTGCATATCTTGCATCCAGTAGCACATGCTGAAAAAGTAAAGCAAATTATTGCCAAACACAGAAGCACTGTGGTCACTCTAATAATTATATCATGTCGTCATGACGGTAAACATTGAGTTATCCCAAACGATGTTTAAATATAGGCATGACATATATCGTAATTACTGAAGACATTCACCAACTAAAGCAAGAATATCATGTTATTGTATTGTGGCAGGGTATTTTCAACGTGTCTTTATAAAATAATTTCTTTTTGTTTCATAGCGACCAGTGTAAAATGTAGTTTCGGTCTCACATGCGAATTTCCAGCGGCATTTTTTTGTAATCTTCAAAGAAAATGTCGTTCTTTGCACAAACATTCTCTATTTCACACAACGTTTGTAAAAATGTGATTCATATTCATAAAGTTCTATACGTAATTAATGGAGTGGAATTGTCCTTCAAAAAATGTGTTACTGTGGTTAGGCGTTGTACGTTGCTGCTTTTCCAATATCTTGAATTTGCTCACGTAACTGGTTATGATGGCCAGCTTTTGTCTCACCAAACAATATTTCAATATATGTATTGGCAGCATCGTGTGATGCTTGTTAAGTACCAACACCACACATCACTTGCGTGATTTTGGCATTGAAATGTTTTAAATTTTTGTTACGTTCCATGTCGTCGGAAGAACTGCTACAACAGCCACGATCTAGTGTCTTCAACTGTTTTGCAAGTGGCGATGCAATAGTGATTTACCTGAGCACGTGCCGTCTGTCTTAAGGTAGAATCCATTCTTACACGTTCCGCAATTCTGCCGAGCGCTTTCGCACGTCTGACAGTCACCTTCGCCATCCTTACATGCTGAACAAAACATAGTCATCATGTTCACTATGCTACAGTCTCAACAATAGTATTACTACTGCTCTCTCCAAACGACGTCTACGTACAAAAACCATAATACAATTCGGAATTATTCAATACGTTTAGAGTTATACACCAAGAAGAACATGGCATTGACCACTGCATGCCGTCAAAAATCCCAGTCATATTGAGGAAGCAACATTGACAGTTGACACGGAATCAAAGGGCAATCCCGGGGCACCAACTAGAGGTTGAGGGTTTTATGGAAGTCTCGAAAATGTCAAGTATATTTGACTCTGCCAATATGAAACTGCATTTACGTAGAATACCACAAAAGGAAACTTATAAGGAGTGCTGTGCAGATTATTACAGAAAACATCACTGGCTTTAAAGACACTTGATGGTTCGACTTCAAAACGGACAACGTGTCACTATCTTGTATGTATATGGTTAGTTATATCAGGACCGAAACGTTGTGTTGGTGTTATAGCCCCCCATGTAGAATAAGGCTTTCTCTTCACACAATATATGCCAATTAAAGAAATCATTACGTTCAGTCGTTACGATTTATTTTCAAAATGGAAATGAGATACTGTTTTCGTATCAGAAATATCCTAAACATGTCCAATTACCATAGCAGTTTTCTCCTTCGTGGAAGTACCCGGCCTTGCATTCCGAACATGTTGCAGCCGTCCCATCAGTGCATATCTTGCATCCAGTAGCACATGCTGAAAAAGTAAAGCAAATTATTGCCAAACACAGAAGCACTGTGGTCACTCTAATAATTATATCATGTCGTCATGACGGTAAACATTGAGTTATCCCAAACGATGTTTAAATATAGGCATGACATATATCGTAATTACTGAAGACATTCACCAACTAAAGCAAGAATATCATGTTATTGTATTGTGGCAGGGTATTTTCAACGTGTCTTTATAAAATAATTTCTTTTTGTTTCATAGCGACCAGTGTAAAATGTAGTTTCGGTCTCACATGCGAATTTCCAGCGGCATTTTTTTGTAATCTTCAAAGAAAATGTCGTTCTTTGCACAAACATTCTCTATTTCACACAACGTTTGTAAAAATGTGATTCATATTCATAAAGTTCTATACGTAATTAATGGAGTGGAATTGTCCTTCAAAAAATGTGTTACTGTGGTTAGGCGTTGTACGTTGCTGCTTTTCCAATATCTTGAATTTGCTCACGTAACTGGTTATGATGGCCAGCTTTTGTCTCACCAAACAATATTTCAATATATGTATTGGCAGCATCGTGTGATGCTTGTTAAGTACCAACACCACACATCACTTGCGTGATTTTGGCATTGAAATGTTTTAAATTTTTGTTACGTTCCATGTCGTCGGAAGAACTGCTACAACAGCCACGATCTAGTGTCTTCAACTGTTTTGCAAGTGGCGATGCAATAGTGATTTACCTGAGCACGTGCCGTCTGTCTTAAGGTAGAATCCATTCTTACACGTTCCGCAATTCTGCCGAGCGCTTTCGCACGTCTGACAGTCACCTTCGCCATCCTTACATGCTGAACAAAACATAGTCATCATGTTCACTATGCTACAGTCTCAACAATAGTATTACTACTGCTCTCTCCAAACGACGTCTACGTACAAAAACCATAATACAATTCGGAATTATTCAATACGTTTAGAGTTATACACCAAGAAGAACATGGCATTGACCACTGCATGCCGTCAAAAATCCCAGTCATATTGAGGAAGCAACATTGACAGTTGACACGGAATCAAAGGGCAATCCCGGGGCACCAACTAGAGGTTGAGGGTTTTATGGAAGTCTCGAAAATGTCAAGTATATTTGACTCTGCCAATATGAAACTGCATTTACGTAGAATACCACAAAAGGAAACTTATAAGGAGTGCTGTGCAGATTATTACAGAAAACATCACTGGCTTTAAAGACACTTGATGGTTCGACTTCAAAACGGACAACGTGTCACTATCTTGTATGTATATGGTTAGTTATATCAGGACCGAAACGTTGTGTTGGTGTTATAGCCCCCCATGTAGAATAAGGCTTTCTCTTCACACAATATATGCCAATTAAAGAAATCATTACGTTCAGTCGTTACGATTTATTTTCAAAATGGAAATGAGATACTGTTTTCGTATCAGAAATATCCTAAACATGTCCAATTACCATAGCAGTTTTCTCCTTCGTGGAAGTACCCGGCCTTGCATTCCGAACATGTTGCAGCCGTCCCATCAGTGCATATCTTGCATCCAGTAGCACATGCTGAAAAAGTAAAGCAAATTATTGCCAAACACAGAAGCACTGTGGTCACTCTAATAATTATATCATGTCGTCATGACGGTAAACATTGAGTTATCCCAAACGATGTTTAAATATAGGCATGACATATATCGTAATTACTGAAGACATTCACCAACTAAAGCAAGAATATCATGTTATTGTTTTGTGGCAGGGTATTTTCAACGTGTCTTTATAAAATAATTTCTTTTTGTTTCATAGCGACCAGTGTAAAATGTAGTTTCGGTCTCACATGCGAATTTCCAGCGGCATTTTTTTGTAATCTTCAAAGAAAATGTCGTTCTTTGCACAAACATTCTCTATTTCACACAACGTTTGTAAAAATGTGATTCATATTCATAAAGTTCTATACGTAATTAATGGAGTGGAATTGTCCTTCAAAAAATGTGTTACTGTGGTTAGGCGTTGTACGTTGCTGCTTTTCCAATATCTTGAATTTGCTCACGTAACTGGTTATGATGGCCAGCTTTTGTCTCACCAAACAATATTTCAATATATCTATTGGCAGCATCGTGTGATGCTTGTTAAGTACCAACACCACATATCACTTGCGTGATGTTGGCATTGAAATGTTTTAAATTTTTGTTACGTTCCATGTCGTCGGAAGAACTGCTACAACAGCCACGGTCTAGTGTCGTCAACTGTTTTGCAAGTGGCGATGCAATAGTGATTTACCTGAGCACGTGCCGTCTGTCTTAAGGTAGAATCCATTCTTACACGTTCCGCAATTCTGCCGAGCGCTTTCGCACGTCTGACAGTCACCTTCGCCATCCTTACATGCTGAACAAAACATAGTCATCATGTTCACTATGCTACAGTCTCAACAATAGTATTACTACTGCTCTCTCCAAACTACGTCTACGTACAAAAACCATAATACAATTCGGAATTATTCAATACGTTTAGAGTTATACACCAAGAAGAACATGGCATTGACCACTGCATACCGTCAAAAATCCCAGTCATATTGAGGAAGCAACATTGACAGTTGACACGGAATCAAAGGGCAATCCCGGGGCACCAACTAGAGGTTGAGGGTTTTATGGAAGTCTCGAAAATGTCAAGTATATTTGACTCTGCCAATATGAAACTGCATTTACGTAGAATACCACAGAAGGAAACTTATAAGGAGTGCTGTGCAGATTATTACAGAAAACATCACTGGCATTAAAGACACTTGATGGCTCGTCTTCAAAACGGACAACGTGTCACTATCTTGTATGTATATGGTTAGTTATATCAGGACCGAAACGTTATGTTGGTGTTATAGCCCCCCATGTAGAATAAGGCTTTCTCTTCACACAATATATGCCAATTAAAGAAATCATTACGTTCTGTCGTTACGATTTATTTTCAAAATGGAAATGAGATACTGATTTCGTATCAGAAATATCCTAAACATGTCCAATTACCATAGCAGTTGTCTCCTTCGTGGAAGTACCCGGCCTTGCATTCCGAACATGTTGCAGCCGTCCCATCAGTGCATATCTTGCATCCAGTAGCACATGCTGAAAAAGTAAAGCAAATTATTGCCAAACACAGAAGCACTGTGGTCACTCTAATAATTCTATCATGTCGTCATGACGGTAAACATTGAGTTATCCCAAACGATGTTTAAATATAGGCATGACATATATCGTAATTACTGAAGACGTTCACCAACTAAAGCAAGAATATCATGTTATTGTATTGTGGCAGGGTATTTTCAACGTGTCTTTATAAAATAATTTCTTTTTGTTTCATAGCGACCAGTGTAAAATGTAGTTTCGGTCTCACATGCGAATTTCCAGCGGCATTTTTTTGTAATCTTCAAAGAAAATGTCATTCTTTGCACAAACATTCTCTATTTCACACAACGTTTGTAAAAATGTGATTCATATTCATAAAGTTCTATACGTAATTAATGGAGTGGAATTGTCCTTCAAAAAATGTGTTACTGTGGTTAGGCGTTGTACATTGCTGCTTTTCCAATATCTTGAATTTGCTCACGTAACTGGTTATGATGGCCAGGTTTTGTCTCACCAAACAATATTTCAATATATCTATTGGCAGCATCGTGTGATGCTTGTTAAGTACCAACACCACATATCACTTGCGTGATGTTGGCATTGAAATGTTTTAAATTTTTGTTACGTTCCATGTCGTCGGAAGAACTGCTACAACAGCCACGGTCTAGTGTCGTCAACTGTTTTGCAAGTGGCGATGCAATAGTGATTTACCTGAGCACGTGCCGTCTGTCTTAAGGTAGAATCCATTCTTACACGTTCCGCAATTCTGCCGAGCGCTTTCGCACGTCTGACAGTCACCTTCGCCATCCTTACATGCTGAACAAAACATAGTCATCATGTTCACTATGCTACAGTCTCAACAATAGTATTACTACTGCTCTCTCCAAACTACGTCTACGTACAAAAAACATAATACAATTCGGAATTATTCAATACGTTTAGAGTTATACACCAAGAAGAACATGGCATTGACCACTGCATACCGTCAAAAATCCCAGTCATATTGAGGAAGCAACATTGACAGTTGACACGGAATCAAAGGGCAATCCCGGGGCACCAACTAGAGGTTGAGGGTTTTATGGAAGTCTCGAAAATGTCAAGTATATTTGACTCTGCCAATATGAAACTGCATTTACGTAGAATACCACAGAAGGAAACTTATAAGGAGTGCTGTGCAGATTATTACAGAAAACATCACTTGCTTTAAAGACACTTGATGGTTCGACTTCAAAACGGACATCGTGTCACTATCTTGTATGTATATGGTTAGTTATATCAGGACCGAAACGTTGTGTTGGTGTTATAGCCCCCCATGTAGAATAAGGCTTTCTCTTCACACAATATATGCCAATTAAAGAAATCATTACGTTCAGTCGTTACGATTTATTTTCAAAATGGAAATGAGATACTGTTTTCGTATCAGAAATATCCTAAACATGTCCAATTACCATAGCAGTTGTCTCCTTCGTGGAAGTACCCGGCCTTGCATTCCGAACATGTTGCAGCCGTCCCATCAGTGCATATCTTGCATCCA
Source organism: Oasisia sp. SBJ-2009 (assembly GCA_964017155.1). Classification (NCBI taxonomy): domain Eukaryota; kingdom Metazoa; phylum Annelida; class Polychaeta; order Sabellida; family Siboglinidae; genus Oasisia; species Oasisia sp. SBJ-2009. The sequence continues at coordinate 47,441,266 of OZ024855.1, forward strand.
GTAGCACATGCTGAAAAAGTAAAGCAAATTATTGCCAAACACAGAAGCACTGTGGTCACTCTAATAATTCTATCATGTCGTCATGACGGTAAACATTGAGTTATCCCAAACGATGTTTAAATATAGGCATGACATATATCGTAATTACTGAAGACGTTCACCAACTAAAGCAAGAATATCATGTTATTGTATTGTGGCAGGGTATTTTCAACGTGTCTTTATAAAATAATTTCTTTTTGTTTCATAGCGACCAGTGTAAAATGTAGTTTCGGTCTCACATGCGAATTTCCAGCGGCATTTTTTTGTAATCTTCAAAGACAATGTCATTCTTTGCACAAACATTCTCTATTTCACACAACGTTTGTAAAAATGTGATTCATATTCATAAAGTTCTATACGTAATTAATGGAGTGGAATTGTCCTTCAAAAAATGTGTTACTGTGGTTAGGCGTTGTACGTTGCTGCTTTTCCAATATCTTGAATTTGCTCACGTAACTGGTTATGATGGCCAGCTTTTGTCTCACCAAACAATATTTCAATATATCTATTGGCAGCATCGTGTGATGTTTGTTAAGTACCAACACCACACATCACTTGCGTGATTTTGGCATTGAAATGTTTTAAATTTTTGTTACGTTCCATGTCGTCGGAAGAACTGCTACAACAGCCACGATCTAGTGTCGTCAACTGTTTTGCAAGTGGCGATGCAATAGTGATTTACCTGAGCACGTGCCGTCTGTCTTAAGGTAGAATCCATTCTTACACGTTCCGCAATTCTGCCGAGCGCTTTCGCACGTCTGACAGTCACCTTCGCCATCCTTACATGCTGAACAAAACATAGTCATCATGTTCACTATGCTACAGTCTCAACAATAGTATTACTACTGCTCTCTCCAAACGACGTCTACGTACAAAAACCATAATACAATTCGGAATTATTCAATACGTTTAGAGTTATACACCAAGAAGAACATGGCATTGACCACTGCATGCCGTCAAAAATCCCAGTCATATTGAGGAAGCAACATTGACAGTTGACACGGAATCAAAGGGCAATCCCGGGGCACCAACTAGAGGTTGAGGGTTTTATGGAAGTCTCGAAAATGTCAAGTATATTTGACTCTGCCAATATGAAACTGCATTTACGTAGAATACCACAAAAGGAAACTTATAAGGAGTGCTGTGCAGATTATTACAGAAAACATCACTGGCTTTAAAGACACTTGATGGTTCGACTTCAAAACGGACAACGTGTCACTATCTTGTATGTATATGGTTAGTTATATCAGGACCGAAACGTTGTGTTGGTGTTATAGCCCCCCATGTAGAATAAGGCTTTCTCTTCACACAATATATGCCAATTAAAGAAATCATTACGTTCAGTCGTTACGATTTATTTTCAAAATGGAAATGAGATACTGTTTTCGTATCAGAAATATCCTAAACATGTCCAATTACCATAGCAGTTTTCTCCTTCGTGGAAGTACCCGGCCTTGCATTCCGAACATGTTGCAGCCGTCCCATCAGTGCATATCTTGCATCCAGTAGCACATGCTGAAAAAGTAAAGCAAATTATTGCCAAACACAGAAGCACTGTGGTCACTCTAATAATTATATCATGTCGTCATGACGGTAAACATTGAGTTATCCCAAACGATGTTTAAATATAGGCATGACATATATCGTAATTACTGAAGACATTCACCAACTAAAGCAAGAATATCATGTTATTGTATTGTGGCAGGGTATTTTCAACGTGTCTTTATAAAATAATTTCTTTTTGTTTCATAGCGACCAGTGTAAAATGTAGTTTCGGTCTCACATGCGAATTTCCAGCGGCATTTTTTTGTAATCTTCAAAGAAAATGTCGTTCTTTGCACAAACATTCTCTATTTCACACAACGTTTGTAAAAATGTGATTCATATTCATAAAGTTCTATACGTAATTAATGGAGTGGAATTGTCCTTCAAAAAATGTGTTACTGTGGTTAGGCGTTGTACGTTGCTGCTTTTCCAATATCTTGAATTTGCTCACGTAACTGGTTATGATGGCCAGCTTTTGTCTCACCAAACAATATTTCAATATATGTATTGGCAGCATCGTGTGATGCTTGTTAAGTACCAACACCACACATCACTTGCGTGATTTTGGCATTGAAATGTTTTAAATTTTTGTTACGTTCCATGTCGTCGGAAGAACTGCTACAACAGCCACGATCTAGTGTCTTCAACTGTTTTGCAAGTGGCGATGCAATAGTGATTTACCTGAGCACGTGCCGTCTGTCTTAAGGTAGAATCCATTCTTACACGTTCCGCAATTCTGCCGAGCGCTTTCGCACGTCTGACAGTCACCTTCGCCATCCTTACATGCTGAACAAAACATAGTCATCATGTTCACTATGCTACAGTCTCAACAATAGTATTACTACTGCTCTCTCCAAACGACGTCTACGTACAAAAACCATAATACAATTCGGAATTATTCAATACGTTTAGAGTTATACACCAAGAAGAACATGGCATTGACCACTGCATGCCGTCAAAAATCCCAGTCATATTGAGGAAGCAACATTGACAGTTGACACGGAATCAAAGGGCAATCCCGGGGCACCAACTAGAGGTTGAGGGTTTTATGGAAGTCTCGAAAATGTCAAGTATATTTGACTCTGCCAATATGAAACTGCATTTACGTAGAATACCACAAAAGGAAACTTATAAGGAGTGCTGTGCAGATTATTACAGAAAACATCACTGGCTTTAAAGACACTTGATGGTTCGACTTCAAAACGGACAACGTGTCACTATCTTGTATGTATATGGTTAGTTATATCAGGACCGAAACGTTGTGTTGGTGTTATAGCCCCCCATGTAGAATAAGGCTTTCTCTTCACACAATATATGCCAATTAAAGAAATCATTACGTTCAGTCGTTACGATTTATTTTCAAAATGGAAATGAGATACTGTTTTCGTATCAGAAATATCCTAAACATGTCCAATTACCATAGCAGTTTTCTCCTTCGTGGAAGTACCCGGCCTTGCATTCCGAACATGTTGCAGCCGTCCCATCAGTGCATATCTTGCATCCAGTAGCACATGCTGAAAAAGTAAAGCAAATTATTGCCAAACACAGAAGCACTGTGGTCACTCTAATAATTATATCATGTCGTCATGACGGTAAACATTGAGTTATCCCAAACGATGTTTAAATATAGGCATGACATATATCGTAATTACTGAAGACATTCACCAACTAAAGCAAGAATATCATGTTATTGTATTGTGGCAGGGTATTTTCAACGTGTCTTTATAAAATAATTTCTTTTTGTTTCATAGCGACCAGTGTAAAATGTAGTTTCGGTCTCACATGCGAATTTCCAGCGGCATTTTTTTGTAATCTTCAAAGAAAATGTCGTTCTTTGCACAAACATTCTCTATTTCACACAACGTTTGTAAAAATGTGATTCATATTCATAAAGTTCTATACGTAATTAATGGAGTGGAATTGTCCTTCAAAAAATGTGTTACTGTGGTTAGGCGTTGTACGTTGCTGCTTTTCCAATATCTTGAATTTGCTCACGTAACTGGTTATGATGGCCAGCTTTTGTCTCACCAAACAATATTTCAATATATGTATTGGCAGCATCGTGTGATGCTTGTTAAGTACCAACACCACACATCACTTGCGTGATTTTGGCATTGAAATGTTTTAAATTTTTGTTACGTTCCATGTCGTCGGAAGAACTGCTACAACAGCCACGATCTAGTGTCTTCAACTGTTTTGCAAGTGGCGATGCAATAGTGATTTACCTGAGCACGTGCCGTCTGTCTTAAGGTAGAATCCATTCTTACACGTTCCGCAATTCTGCCGAGCGCTTTCGCACGTCTGACAGTCACCTTCGCCATCCTTACATGCTGAACAAAACATAGTCATCATGTTCACTATGCTACAGTCTCAACAATAGTATTACTACTGCTCTCTCCAAACGACGTCTACGTACAAAAACCATAATACAATTCGGAATTATTCAATACGTTTAGAGTTATACACCAAGAAGAACATGGCATTGACCACTGCATGCCGTCAAAAATCCCAGTCATATTGAGGAAGCAACATTGACAGTTGACACGGAATCAAAGGGCAATCCCGGGGCACCAACTAGAGGTTGAGGGTTTTATGGAAGTCTCGAAAATGTCAAGTATATTTGACTCTGCCAATATGAAACTGCATTTACGTAGAATACCACAAAAGGAAACTTATAAGGAGTGCTGTGCAGATTATTACAGAAAACATCACTGGCTTTAAAGACACTTGATGGTTCGACTTCAAAACGGACAACGTGTCACTATCTTGTATGTATATGGTTAGTTATATCAGGACCGAAACGTTGTGTTGGTGTTATAGCCCCCCATGTAGAATAAGGCTTTCTCTTCACACAATATATGCCAATTAAAGAAATCATTACGTTCAGTCGTTACGATTTATTTTCAAAATGGAAATGAGATACTGTTTTCGTATCAGAAATATCCTAAACATGTCCAATTACCATAGCAGTTTTCTCCTTCGTGGAAGTACCCGGCCTTGCATTCCGAACATGTTGCAGCCGTCCCATCAGTGCATATCTTGCATCCAGTAGCACATGCTGAAAAAGTAAAGCAAATTATTGCCAAACACAGAAGCACTGTGGTCACTCTAATAATTATATCATGTCGTCATGACGGTAAACATTGAGTTATCCCAAACGATGTTTAAATATAGGCATGACATATATCGTAATTACTGAAGACATTCACCAACTAAAGCAAGAATATCATGTTATTGTTTTGTGGCAGGGTATTTTCAACGTGTCTTTATAAAATAATTTCTTTTTGTTTCATAGCGACCAGTGTAAAATGTAGTTTCGGTCTCACATGCGAATTTCCAGCGGCATTTTTTTGTAATCTTCAAAGAAAATGTCGTTCTTTGCACAAACATTCTCTATTTCACACAACGTTTGTAAAAATGTGATTCATATTCATAAAGTTCTATACGTAATTAATGGAGTGGAATTGTCCTTCAAAAAATGTGTTACTGTGGTTAGGCGTTGTACGTTGCTGCTTTTCCAATATCTTGAATTTGCTCACGTAACTGGTTATGATGGCCAGCTTTTGTCTCACCAAACAATATTTCAATATATCTATTGGCAGCATCGTGTGATGCTTGTTAAGTACCAACACCACATATCACTTGCGTGATGTTGGCATTGAAATGTTTTAAATTTTTGTTACGTTCCATGTCGTCGGAAGAACTGCTACAACAGCCACGGTCTAGTGTCGTCAACTGTTTTGCAAGTGGCGATGCAATAGTGATTTACCTGAGCACGTGCCGTCTGTCTTAAGGTAGAATCCATTCTTACACGTTCCGCAATTCTGCCGAGCGCTTTCGCACGTCTGACAGTCACCTTCGCCATCCTTACATGCTGAACAAAACATAGTCATCATGTTCACTATGCTACAGTCTCAACAATAGTATTACTACTGCTCTCTCCAAACGACGTCTACGTACAAAAACCATAATACAATTCGGAATTATTCAATACGTTTAGAGTTATACACCAAGAAGAACATGGCATTGACCACTGCATGCCGTCAAAAATCCCAGTCATATTGAGGAAGCAACATTGACAGTTGACACGGAATCAAAGGGCAATCCCGGGGCACCAACTAGAGGTTGAGGGTTTTATGGAAGTCTCGAAAATGTCAAGTATATTTGACTCTGCCAATATGAAACTGCATTTACGTAGAATACCACAAAAGGAAACTTATAAGGAGTGCTGTGCAGATTATTACAGAAAACATCACTTGCTTTAAAGACACTTGATGGTTCGACTTCAAAACGGACATCGTGTCACTATCTTGTATGTATATGGTTAGTTATATCAGGACCGAAACGTTGTGTTGGTGTTATAGCCCCCCATGTAGAATAAGGCTTTCTCTTCACACAATATATGCCAATTAAAGAAATCATTACGTTCAGTCGTTACGATTTATTTTCAAAATGGAAATGAGATACTGTTTTCGTATCAGAAATATCCTAAACATGTCCAATTACCATAGCAGTTTTCTCCTTCGTGGAAGTACCCGGCCTTGCATTCCGAACATGTTGCAGCCGTCCCATCAGTGCATATCTTGCATCCAGTAGCACATGCTGAAAAAGTAAAGCAAATTATTGCCAAACACAGAAGCACTGTGGTCACTCTAATAATTATATCATGTCGTCATGACGGTAAACATTGAGTTATCCCAAACGATGTTTAAATATAGGCATGACATATATCGTAATTACTGAAGACATTCACCAACTAAAGCAAGAATATCATGTTATTGTTTTGTGGCAGGGTATTTTCAACGTGTCTTTATAAAATAATTTCTTTTTGTTTCATAGCGACCAGTGTAAAATGTAGTTTCGGTCTCACATGCGAATTTCCAGCGGCATTTTTTTGTAATCTTCAAAGAAAATGTCGTTCTTTGCACAAACATTCTCTATTTCACACAACGTTTGTAAAAATGTGATTCATATTCATAAAGTTCTATACGTAATTAATGGAGTGGAATTGTCCTTCAAAAAATGTGTTACTGTGGTTAGGCGTTGTACGTTGCTGCTTTTCCAATATCTTGAATTTGCTCACGTAACTGGTTATGATGGCCAGCTTTTGTCTCACCAAACAATATTTCAATATATCTATTGGCAGCATCGTGTGATGCTTGTTAAGTACCAACACCACATATCACTTGCGTGATGTTGGCATTGAAATGTTTTAAATTTTTGTTACGTTCCATGTCGTCGGAAGAACTGCTACAACAGCCACGGTCTAGTGTCGTCAACTGTTTTGCAAGTGGCGATGCAATAGTGATTTACCTGAGCACGTGCCGTCTGTCTTAAGGTAGAATCCATTCTTACACGTTCCGCAATTCTGCCGAGCGCTTTCGCACGTCTGACAGTCACCTTCGCCATCCTTACATGCTGAACAAAACATAGTCATCATGTTCACTATGCTACAGTCTCAACAATAGTATTACTACTGCTCTCTCCAAACTACGTCTACGTACAAAAACCATAATACAATTCGGAATTATTCAATACGTTTAGAGTTATACACCAAGAAGAACATGGCATTGACCACTGCATACCGTCAAAAATCCCAGTCATATTGAGGAAGCAACATTGACAGTTGACACGGAATCAAAGGGCAATCCCGGGGCACCAACTAGAGGTTGAGGGTTTTATGGAAGTCTCGAAAATGTCAAGTATATTTGACTCTGCCAATATGAAACTGCATTTACGTAGAATACCACAGAAGGAAACTTATAAGGAGTGCTGTGCAGATTATTACAGAAAACATCACTGGCATTAAAGACACTTGATGGCTCGTCTTCAAAACGGACAACGTGTCACTATCTTGTATGTATATGGTTAGTTATATCAGGACCGAAACGTTATGTTGGTGTTATAGCCCCCCATGTAGAATAAGGCTTTCTCTTCACACAATATATGCCAATTAAAGAAATCATTACGTTCTGTCGTTACGATTTATTTTCAAAATGGAAATGAGATACTGATTTCGTATCAGAAATATCCTAAACATGTCCAATTACCATAGCAGTTGTCTCCTTCGTGGAAGTACCCGGCCTTGCATTCCGAACATGTTGCAGCCGTCCCATCAGTGCATATCTTGCATCCAGTAGCACATGCTGAAAAAGTAAAGCAAATTATTGCCAAACACAGAAGCACTGTGGTCACTCTAATAATTCTATCATGTCGTCATGACGGTAAACATTGAGTTATCCCAAACGATGTTTAAATATAGGCATGACATATATCGTAATTACTGAAGACGTTCACCAACTAAAGCAAGAATATCATGTTATTGTATTGTGGCAGGGTATTTTCAACGTGTCTTTATAAAATAATTTCTTTTTGTTTCATAGCGACCAGTGTAAAATGTAGTTTCGGTCTCACATGCGAATTTCCAGCGGCATTTTTTTGTAATCTTCAAAGAAAATGTCATTCTTTGCACAAACATTCTCTATTTCACACAACGTTTGTAAAAATGTGATTCATATTCATAAAGTTCTATACGTAATTAATGGAGTGGAATTGTCCTTCAAAAAATGTGTTACTGTGGTTAGGCGTTGTACATTGCTGCTTTTCCAATATCTTGAATTTGCTCACGTAACTGGTTATGATGGCCAGGTTTTGTCTCACCAAACAATATTTCAATATATCTATTGGCAGCATCGTGTGATGCTTGTTAAGTACCAACACCACATATCACTTGCGTGATGTTGGCATTGAAATGTTTTAAATTTTTGTTACGTTCCATGTCGTCGGAAGAACTGCTACAACAGCCACGGTCTAGTGTCGTCAACTGTTTTGCAAGTGGCGATGCAATAGTGATTTACCTGAGCACGTGCCGTCTGTCTTAAGGTAGAATCCATTCTTACACGTTCCGCAATTCTGCCGAGCGCTTTCGCACGTCTGACAGTCACCTTCGCCATCCTTACATGCTGAACAAAACATAGTCATCATGTTCACTATGCTACAGTCTCAACAATAGTATTACTACTGCTCTCTCCAAACGACGTCTACGTACAAAAACCATAATACAATTCGGAATTATTCAATACGTTTAGAGTTATACACCAAGAAGAACATGACATTGACCACTGCATGCCGTCAAAAATCCCAGTCATATTGAGGAAGCAACATTGACAGTTGACACGGAATCAAAGGGCAATCCCGGGGCACCAACTAGAGGTTGAGGGTTTTATGGAAGTCTCGAAAATGTCAAGTATATTTGACTCTGCCAATATGAAACTGCATTTACGTAGAATACCACAAAAGGAAACTTATAAGGAGTGCTGTGCAGATTATTACAGAAAACATCACTTGCTTTAAAGACACTTGATGGTTCGACTTCAAAACGGACATCGTGTCACTATCTTGTATGTATATGGTTAGTTATATCAGGACCGAAACGTTGTGTTGGTGTTATAGCCCCCCATGTAGAATAAGGCTTTCTCTTCACACAATATATGCCAATTAAAGAAATCATTACGTTCAGTCGTTACGATTTATTTTCAAAATGGAAATGAGATACTGTTTTCGTATCAGAAATATCCTAAACATGTCCAATTACCATAGCAGTTGTCTCCTTCGTGGAAGTACCCGGCCTTGCATTCCGAACATGTTGCAGCCGTCCCATCAGTGCATATCTTGCATCCAGTAGCACATGCTGAAAAAGTAAAGCAAATTATTGCCAAACACAGAAGCACTGTGGTCACTCTAATAATTCTATCATGTCGTCATGACGGTAAACATTGAGTTATCCCAAACGATGTTTAAATATAGGCATGACATATATCGTAATTACTGAAGACGTTCACCAACTAAAGCAAGAATATCATGTTATTGTATTGTGGCAGGGTATTTTCAACGTGTCTTTATAAAATAATTTCTTTTTGTTTCATAGCGACCAGTGTAAAATGTAGTTTCGGTCTCACATGCGAATTTCCAGCGGCATTTTTTTGTAATCTTCAAAGACAATGTCATTCTTTGCACAAACATTCTCTATTTCACACAACGTTTGTAAAAATGTGATTCATATTCATAAAGTTCTATACGTAATTAATGGAGTGGAATTGTCCTTCAAAAAATGTGTTACTGTGGTTAGGCGTTGTACGTTGCTGCTTTTCCAATATCTTGAATTTGCTCACGTAACTGGTTATGATGGCCAGCTTTTGTCTCACCAAACAATATTTCAATATATCTATTGGCAGCATCGTGTGATGTTTGTTAAGTACCAACACCACACATCACTTGCGTGATTTTGGCATTGAAATGTTTTAAATTTTTGTTACGTTCCATGTCGTCGGAAGAACTGCTACAACAGCCACGATCTAGTGTCGTCAACTGTTTTGCAAGTGGCGATGCAATAGTGATTTACCTGAGCACGTGCCGTCTGTCTTAAGGTAGAATCCATTCTTACACGTTCCGCAATTCTGCCGAGCGCTTTCGCACGTCTGACAGTCACCTTCGCCATCCTTACATGCTGAACAAAACATAGTCATCATGTTCACTATGCTACAGTCTCAACAATAGTATTACTACTGCTCTCTCCAAACGACGTCTACGTACAAAAACCATAATACAATTCGGAATTATTCAATACGTTTAGAGTTATACACCAAGAAGAACATGGCATTGACCACTGCATGCCGTCAAAAATCCCAGTCATATTGAGGAAGCAACATTGACAGTTGACACGGAATCAAAGGGCAATCCCGGGGCACCAACTAGAGGTTGAGGGTTTTATGGAAGTCTCGAAAATGTCAAGTATATTTGACTCTGCCAATATGAAACTGCATTTACGTAGAATACCACAAAAGGAAACTTATAAGGAGTGCTGTGCAGATTATTACAGAAAACATCACTGGCTTTAAAGACACTTGATGGTTCGACTTCAAAACGGACAACGTGTCACTATCTTGTATGTATATGGTTAGTTATATCAGGACCGAAACGTTGTGTTGGTGTTATAGCCCCCCATGTAGAATAAGGCTTTCTCTTCACACAATATATGCCAATTAAAGAAATCATTACGTTCAGTCGTTACGATTTATTTTCAAAATGGAAATGAGATACTGTTTTCGTATCAGAAATATCCTAAACATGTCCAATTACCATAGCAGTTTTCTCCTTCGTGGAAGTACCCGGCCTTGCATTCCGAACATGTTGCAGCCGTCCCATCAGTGCATATCTTGCATCCAGTAGCACATGCTGAAAAAGTAAAGCAAATTATTGCCAAACACAGAAGCACTGTGGTCACTCTAATAATTATATCATGTCGTCATGACGGTAAACATTGAGTTATCCCAAACGATGTTTAAATATAGGCATGACATATATCGTAATTACTGAAGACATTCACCAACTAAAGCAAGAATATCATGTTATTGTATTGTGGCAGGGTATTTTCAACGTGTCTTTATAAAATAATTTCTTTTTGTTTCATAGCGACCAGTGTAAAATGTAGTTTCGGTCTCACATGCGAATTTCCAGCGGCATTTTTTTGTAATCTTCAAAGAAAATGTCGTTCTTTGCACAAACATTCTCTATTTCACACAACGTTTGTAAAAATGTGATTCATATTCATAAAGTTCTATACGTAATTAATGGAGTGGAATTGTCCTTCAAAAAATGTGTTACTGTGGTTAGGCGTTGTACGTTGCTGCTTTTCCAATATCTTGAATTTGCTCACGTAACTGGTTATGATGGCCAGCTTTTGTCTCACCAAACAATATTTCAATATATGTATTGGCAGCATCGTGTGATGCTTGTTAAGTACCAACACCACACATCACTTGCGTGATTTTGGCATTGAAATGTTTTAAATTTTTGTTACGTTCCATGTCGTCGGAAGAACTGCTACAACAGCCACGATCTAGTGTCTTCAACTGTTTTGCAAGTGGCGATGCAATAGTGATTTACCTGAGCACGTGCCGTCTGTCTTAAGGTAGAATCCATTCTTACACGTTCCGCAATTCTGCCGAGCGCTTTCGCACGTCTGACAGTCACATTCGCCATCCTTACATGCTGAACAAAACATAGTCATCATGTTCACTATGCTACAGTCTCAACAATAGTATTACTACTGCTCTCTCCAAACGACGTCTACGTACAAAAACCATAATACAATTCGGAATTATTCAATACGTTTAGAGTTATACACCAAGAAGAACATGGCATTGACCACTGCATGCCGTCAAAAATCCCAGTCATATTGAGGAAGCAACATTGACAGTTGACACGGAATCAAAGGGCAATCCCGGGGCACCAACTAGAGGTTGAGGGTTTTATGGAAGTCTCGAAAATGTCAAGTATATTTGACTCTGCCAATATGAAACTGCATTTACGTAGAATACCACAGAAGGAAACTTATAAGGAGTGCTGTGCAGATTATTACAGAAAACATCACTGGCATTAAAGACACTTGATGGCTCGTCTTCAAAACGGACAACGTGTCACTATCTTGTATGTATATGGTTAGTTATATCAGGACCGAAACGTTATGTTGGTGTTATAGCCCCCCATGTAGAATAAGGCTTTCTCTTCACACAATATATGCCAATTAAAGAAATCATTACGTTCAGTCGTTACGATTTATTTTCAAAATGGAAATGAGATACTGTTTTCGTATCAGAAATATCCTAAACATGTCCAATTACCATAGCAGTTTTCTCCTTCGTGGAAGTACCCGGCCTTGCATTCCGAACATGTTGCAGCCGTCCCATCAGTGCATATCTTGCATCCAGTAGCACATGCTGAAAAAGTAAAGCAAATTATTGCCAAACACAGAAGCACTGTGGTCACTCTAATAATTATATCATGTCGTCATGACGGTAAACATTGAGTTATCCCAAACGATGTTTAAATATAGGCATGACATATATCGTAATTACTGAAGACATTCACCAACTAAAGCAAGAATATCATGTTATTGTATTGTGGCAGGGTATTTTCAACGTGTCTTTATAAAATAATTTCTTTTTGTTTCATAGCGACCAGTGTAAAATGTAGTTTCGGTCTCACATGCGAATTTCCAGCGGCATTTTTTTGTAATCTTCAAAGAAAATGTCGTTCTTTGCACAAACATTCTCTATTTCACACAACGTTTGTAAAAATGTGATTCATATTCATAAAGTTCTATACGTAATTAATGGAGTGGAATTGTCCTTCAAAAAATGTGTTACTGTGGTTAGGCGTTGTACGTTGCTGCTTTTCCAATATCTTGAATTTGCTCACGTAACTGGTTATGATGGCCAGCTTTTGTCTCACCAAACAATATTTCAATATATCTATTGGCAGCATCGTGTGATGCTTGTTAAGTACCAACACCACATATCACTTGCGTGATGTTGGCATTGAAATGTTTTAAATTTTTGTTACGTTCCATGTCGTCGGAAGAACTGCTACAACAGCCACGGTCTAGTGTCGTCAACTGTTTTGCAAGTGGCGATGCAATAGTGATTTACCTGAGCACGTGCCGTCTGTCTTAAGGTAGAATCCATTCTTACACGTTCCGCAATTCTGCCGAGCGCTTTCGCACGTCTGACAGTCACCTTCGCCATCCTTACATGCTGAACAAAACATAGTCATCATGTTCACTATGCTACAGTCTCAACAATAGTATTACTACTGCTCTCTCCAAACTACGTCTACGTACAAAAAACATAATACAATTCGGAATTATTCAATACGTTTAGAGTTATACACCAAGAAGAACATGGCATTGACCACTGCATACCGTCAAAAATCCCAGTCATATTGAGGAAGCAACATTGACAGTTGACACGGAATCAAAGGGCAATCCCGGGGCACCAACTAGAGGTTGAGGGTTTTATGGAAGTCTCGAAAATGTCAAGTATATTTGACTCTGCCAATATGAAACTGCATTTACGTAGAATACCACAGAAGGAAACTTATAAGGAGTGCTGTGCAGATTATTACAGAAAACATCACTTGCTTTAAAGACACTTGATGGTTCGACTTCAAAACGGACATCGTGTCACTATCTTGTATGTATATGGTTAGTTATATCAGGACCGAAACGTTGTGTTGGTGTTATAGCCCCCCATGTAGAATAAGGCTTTCTCTTCACACAATATATGCCAATTAAAGAAATCATTACGTTCAGTCGTTACGATTTATTTTCAAAATGGAAATGAGATACTGTTTTCGTATCAGAAATATCCTAAACATGTCCAATTACCATAGCAGTTGTCTCCTTCGTGGAAGTACCCGGCCTTGCATTCCGAACATGTTGCAGCCGTCCCATCAGTGCATATCTTGCATCCAGTAGCACATGCTGAAAAAGTAAAGCAAATTATTGCCAAACACAGAAGCACTGTGGTCACTCTAATAATTCTATCATGTCGTCATGACGGTAAACATTGAGTTATCCCAAACGATGTTTAAATATAGGCATGACATATATCGTAATTACTGAAGACGTTCACCAACTAAAGCAAGAATATCATGTTATTGTATTGTGGCAGGGTATTTTCAACGTGTCTTTATAAAATAATTTCTTTTTGTTTCATAGCGACCAGTGTAAAATGTAGTTTCGGTCTCACATGCGAATTTCCAGCGGCATTTTTTTGTAATCTTCAAAGACAATGTCATTCTTTGCACAAACATTCTCTATTTCACACAACGTTTGTAAAAATGTGATTCATATTCATAAAGTTCTATACGTAATTAATGGAGTGGAATTGTCCTTCAAAAAATGTGTTACTGTGGTTAGGCGTTGTACGTTGCTGCTTTTCCAATATCTTGAATTTGCTCACGTAACTGGTTATGATGGCCAGCTTTTGTCTCACCAAACAATATTTCAATATATGTATTGGCAGCATCGTGTGATGTTTGTTAAGTACCAACACCACACATCACTTGCGTGATTTTGGCATTGAAATGTTTTAAATTTTTGTTACGTTCCATGTCGTCGGAAGAACTGCTACAACAGCCACGATCTAGTGTCGTCAACTGTTTTGCAAGTGGCGATGCAATAGTGATTTACCTGAGCACGTGCCGTCTGTCTTAAGGTAGAATCCATTCTTACACGTTCCGCAATTCTGCCGAGCGCTTTCGCACGTCTGACAGTCACCTTCGCCATCCTTACATGCTGAACAAAACATAGTCATCATGTTCACTATGCTACAGTCTCAACAATAGTATTACTACTGCTCTCTCCAAACGACGTCTACGTACAAAAACCATAATACAATTCGGAATTATTCAATACGTTTAGAGTTATACACCAAGAAGAACATGGCATTGACCACTGCATGCCGTCAAAAATCCCAGTCATATTGAGGAAGCAACATTGACAGTTGACACGGAATCAAAGGGCAATCCCGGGGCACCAACTAGAGGTTGAGGGTTTTATGGAAGTCTCGAAAATGTCAAGTATATTTGACTCTGCCAATATGAAACTGCATTTACGTAGAATACCACAAAAGGAAACTTATAAGGAGTGCTGTGCAGATTATTACAGAAAACATCACTGGCTTTAAAGACACTTGATGGTTCGACTTCAAAACGGACAACGTGTCACTATCTTGTATGTATATGGTTAGTTATATCAGGACCGAAACGTTGTGTTGGTGTTATAGCCCCCCATGTAGAATAAGGCTTTCTCTTCACACAATATATGCCAATTAAAGAAATCATTACGTTCAGTCGTTACGATTTATTTTCAAAATGGAAATGAGATACTGTTTTCGTATCAGAAATATCCTAAACATGTCCAATTACCATAGCAGTTTTCTCCTTCGTGGAAGTACCCGGCCTTGCATTCCGAACATGTTGCAGCCGTCCCATCAGTGCATATCTTGCATCCAGTAGCACATGCTGAAAAAGTAAAGCAAATTATTGCCAAACACAGAAGCACTGTGGTCACTCTAATAATTATATCATGTCGTCATGACGGTAAACATTGAGTTATCCCAAACGATGTTTAAATATAGGCATGACATATATCGTAATTACTGAAGACATTCACCAACTAAAGCAAGAATATAATGTTATTGTATTGTGGCAGGGTATTTTCAACGTGTCTTTATAAAATAATTTCTTTTTGTTTCATAGCGACCAGTGTAAAATGTAGTTTCGGTCTCACATGCGAATTTCCAGCGGCATTTTTTTGTAATCTTCAAAGAAAATGTCGTTCTTTGCACAAACATTCTCTATTTCACACAACGTTTGTAAAAATGTGATTCATATTCATAAAGTTCTATACGTAATTAATGGAGTGGAATTGTCCTTCAAAAAATGTGTTACTGTGGTTAGGCGTTGTACGTTGCTGCTTTTCCAATATCTTGAATTTGCTCACGTAACTGGTTATGATGGCCAGCTTTTGTCTCACCAAACAATATTTCAATATATGTATTGGCAGCATCGTGTGATGCTTGTTAAGTACCAACACCACACATCACTTGCGTGATTTTGGCATTGAAATGTTTTAAATTTTTGTTACGTTCCATGTCGTCGGAAGAACTGCTACAACAGCCACGATCTAGTGTCGTCAACTGTTTTGCAAGTGGCGATGCAATAGTGATTTACCTGAGCACGTGCCGTCTGTCTTAAGGTAGAATCCATTCTTACACGTTCCGCAATTCTGCCGAGCGCTTTCGCACGTCTGACAGTCACCTTCGCCATCCTTACATGCTGAACAAAACATAGTCATCATGTTCACTATGCTACAGTCTCAACAATAGTATTACTACTGCTCTCTCCAAACGACGTCTACGTACAAAAACCATAATACAATTCGGAATTATTCAATACGTTTAGAGTTATACACCAAGAAGAACATGGCATTGACCACTGCATGCCGTCAAAAATCCCAGTCATATTGAGGAAGCAACATTGACAGTTGACACGGAATCAAAGGGCAATCCCGGGGCACCAACTAGAGGTTGAGGGTTTTATGGAAGTCTCGAAAATGTCAAGTATATTTGACTCTGCCAATATGAAACTGCATTTACGTAGAATACCACAAAAGGAAACTTATAAGGAGTGCTGTGCAGATTATTACAGAAAACATCACTGGCTTTAAAGACACTTGATGGTTCGACTTCAAAACGGACAACGTGTCACTATCTTGTATGTATATGGTTAGTTATATCAGGACCGAAACGTTGTGTTGGTGTTATAGCCCCCCATGTAGAATAAGGCTTTCTCTTCACACAATATATGCCAATTAAAGAAATCATTACGTTCAGTCGTTACGATTTATTTTCAAAATGGAAATGAGATACTGTTTTCGTATCAGAAATATCCTAAACATGTCCAATTACCATAGCAGTTTTCTCCTTCGTGGAAGTACCCGGCCTTGCATTCCGAACATGTTGCAGCCGTCCCATCAGTGCATATCTTGCATCCAGTAGCACATGCTGAAAAAGTAAAGCAAATTATTGCCAAACACAGAAGCACTGTGGTCACTCTAATAATTATATCATGTCGTCATGACGGTAAACATTGAGTTATCCCAAACGATGTTTAAATATAGGCATGACATATATCGTAATTACTGAAGACATTCACCAACTAAAGCAAGAATATCATGTTATTGTTTTGTGGCAGGGTATTTTCAACGTGTCTTTATAAAATAATTTCTTTTTGTTTCATAGCGACCAGTGTAAAATGTAGTTTCGGTCTCACATGCGAATTTCCAGCGGCATTTTTTTGTAATCTTCAAAGAAAATGTCGTTCTTTGCACAAACATTCTCTATTTCACACAACGTTTGTAAAAATGTGATTCATATTCATAAAGTTCTATACGTAATTAATGGAGTGGAATTGTCCTTCAAAAAATGTGTTACTGTGGTTAGGCGTTGTACGTTGCTGCTTTTCCAATATCTTGAATTTGCTCACGTAACTGGTTATGATGGCCAGCTTTTGTCTCACCAAACAATATTTCAATATATCTATTGGCAGCATCGTGTGATGCTTGTTAAGTACCAACACCACATATCACTTGCGTGATGTTGGCATTGAAATGTTTTAAATTTTTGTTACGTTCCATGTCGTCGGAAGAACTGCTACAACAGCCACGGTCTAGTGTCGTCAACTGTTTTGCAAGTGGCGATGCAATAGTGATTTACCTGAGCACGTGCCGTCTGTCTTAAGGTAGAATCCATTCTTACACGTTCCGCAATTCTGCCGAGCGCTTTCGCACGTCTGACAGTCACCTTCGCCATCCTTACATGCTGAACAAAACATAGTCATCATGTTCACTATGCTACAGTCTCAACAATAGTATTACTACTGCTCTCTCCAAACTACGTCTACGTACAAAAACCATAATACAATTCGGAATTATTCAATACGTTTAGAGTTATACACCAAGAAGAACATGGCATTGACCACTGCATACCGTCAAAAATCCCAGTCATATTGAGGAAGCAACATTGACAGTTGACACGGAATCAAAGGGCAATCCCGGGGCACCAACTAGAGGTTGAGGGTTTTATGGAAGTCTCGAAAATGTCAAGTATATTTGACTCTGCCAATATGAAACTGCATTTACGTAGAATACCACAGAAGGAAACTTATAAGGAGTGCTGTGCAGATTATTACAGAAAACATCACTGGCATTAAAGACACTTGATGGCTCGTCTTCAAAACGGACAACGTGTCACTATCTTGTATGTATATGGTTAGTTATATCAGGACCGAAACGTTATGTTGGTGTTATAGCCCCCCATGTAGAATAAGGCTTTCTCTTCACACAATATATGCCAATTAAAGAAATCATTACGTTCTGTCGTTACGATTTATTTTCAAAATGGAAATGAGATACTGATTTCGTATCAGAAATATCCTAAACATGTCCAATTACCATAGCAGTTGTCTCCTTCGTGGAAGTACCCGGCCTTGCATTCCGAACATGTTGCAGCCGTCCCATCAGTGCATATCTTGCATCCAGTAGCACATGCTGAAAAAGTAAAGCAAATTATTGCCAAACACAGAAGCACTGTGGTCACTCTAATAATTCTATCATGTCGTCATGACGGTAAACATTGAGTTATCCCAAACGATGTTTAAATATAGGCATGACATATATCGTAATTACTGAAGACGTTCACCAACTAAAGCAAGAATATCATGTTATTGTATTGTGGCAGGGTATTTTCAACGTGTCTTTATAAAATAATTTCTTTTTGTTTCATAGCGACCAGTGTAAAATGTAGTTTCGGTCTCACATGCGAATTTCCAGCGGCATTTTTTTGTAATCTTCAAAGAAAATGTCATTCTTTGCACAAACATTCTCTATTTCACACAACGTTTGTAAAAATGTGATTCATATTCATAATGTTCTATACGTAATTAATGGAGTGGAATTGTCCTTCAAAAAATGTGTTACTGTGGTTGGGCGTTGTACATTGCTGCTTTTCCAATATCTTGAATTTGCTCACGTAACTGGTTATGATGGCCAGCTTTTGTCTCACCAAACAATATTTCAATATATGTATTGGCAGCATCGTGTGATGCTTGTTAAGTACCAACACCACACATCACTTGCGTGATTTTGGCATTGAAATGTTTTAAATTTTTGTTACGTTCCATGTCGTCGGAAGAACTGCTACAACAGCCACGGTCTAGTGTCGTCAACTGTTTTGCAAGTGGCGATGCAATAGTGATTTACCTGAGCACGTGCCGTCTGTCTTAAGGTAGAATCCATTCTTACACGTTCCGCAATTCTGCCGAGCGCTTTCGCACGTCTGACAGTCACCTTCGCCATCCTTACATGCTGAACAAAACATAGTCATCATGTTCACTATGCTACAGTCTCAACAATAGTATTACTACTGCTCTCTCCAAACTACGTCTACGTACAAAAACCATAATACAATTCGGAATTATTCAATACGTTTAGAGTTATACACCAAGAAGAACATGGCATTGACCACTGCATACCGTCAAAAATCCCAGTCATATTGAGGAAGCAACATTGACAGTTGACACGGAATCAAAGGGCAATCCCGGGGCACCAACTAGAGGTTGAGGGTTTTATGGAAGTCTCGAAAATGTCAAGTATATTTGACTCTGCCAATATGAAACTGCATTTACGTAGAATACCACAGAAGGAAACTTATAAGGAGTGCTGTGCAGATTATTACAGAAAACATCACTGGCTTTAAAGACACTTGATGGCTCGTCTTCAAAACGGACAACGTGTCACTATCTTGTATGTATATGGTTAGTTATATCAGGACCGAAACGTTATGTTGGTGTTATAGCCCCCCATGTAGAATAAGGCTTTCTCTTCACACAATATATGCCAATTAAAGAAATCATTAGGTTCTGTCGTTACGATTTATTTTCAAAATGGAAATGAGATACTGTTTTCGTATCAGAAATATCCTAAACATGTCCAATTACCATAGCAGTTGTCTCCTTCGTGGAAGTACCCGGCCTTGCATTCCGAACATGTTGCAGCCGTCCCATCAGTGCATATCTTGCATCCAGTAGCACATGCTGAAAAAGTAAAGCAAATTATTGCCAAACACAGAAGCACTGTGGTCACTCTAATAATTCTATCATGTCGTCATGACGGTAAACATTGAGTTATCCCAAACGATGTTTAAATATAGGCATGACATATATCGTAATTACTGAAGACGTTCACCAACTAAAGCAAGAATATCATGTTATTGTATTGTGGCAGGGTATTTTCAACGTGTCTTTATAAAATAATTTCTTTTTGTTTCATAGCGACCAGTGTAAAATGTAGTTTCGGTCTCACATGCGAATTTCCAGCGGCATGTTTTTGTAATCTTCAAAGAAAATGTCATTCTTTGCACAAACATTCTCTATTTCACACAACGTTTGTAAAAATGTGATTCATATTCATAACGTTCTATACGTAATTAATGGAGTGGAATTGTCCTTCAAAAAATGTGTTACTGTGGTTAGGCGTTGTACATTGCTGCTTTTCCAATATCTTGAATTTGCTCACGTAACTGGTTATGATGGCCAGCTTTTGTCTCACCAAACAATATTTCAATATATGTATTGGCAGCATCGTGTGATGCTTGTTAAGTACCAACACCACACATCACTTGCGTGATTTTGGCATTGAAATGTTTTAAATTTTTGTTACGTTCCATGTCGTCGGAAGAACTGCTACAACAGCCACGATCTAGTGTCGTCAACTGTTTTGCAAGTGGCGATGCAATAGTGATTTACCTGAGCACGTGCCGTCTGTCTTAAGGTAGAATCCATTCTTACACGTTCCGCAATTCTGCCGAGCGCTTTCGCACGTCTGACAGTCACCTTCGCCATCCTTACATGCTGAACAAAACATAGTCATCATGTTCACTATGCTACAGTCTCAACAATAGTATTACTACTGCTCTCTCCAAACGACGTCTACGTACAAAAACCATAATACAATTCGGAATTATTCAATACGTTTAGAGTTATACACCAAGAAGAACATGGCATTGACCACTGCATACCGTCAAAAATCCCAGTCATATTGAGGAAGCAACATTGACAGTTGACACGGAATCAAAGGGCAATCCCGGGGCACCAACTAGAGGTTGAGGGTTTTATGGAAGTCTCGAAAATGTCAAGTATATTTGACTCTGCCAATATGAAACTGCATTTACGTAGAATACCACAGAAGGAAACTTATAAGGAGTGCTGTGCAGATTATTACAGAAAACATCACTGGCATTAAAGACACTTGATGGCTCGTCTTCAAAACGGACAACGTGTCACTATCTTGTATGTATATGGTTAGTTATATCAGGACCGAAACGTTATGTTGGTGTTATAGCCCCCCATGTAGAATAAGGCTTTCTCTTCACACAATATATGCCAATTAAAGAAATCATTACGTTCTGTCGTTACGATTTATTTTCAAAATGGAAATGAGATACTGTTTTCGTATCAGAAATATCCTAAACATGTCCAATTACCATAGCAGTTGTCTCCTTCGTGGAAGTACCCGGCCTTGCATTCCGAACATGTTGCAGCCGTCCCATCAGTGCATATCTTGCATCCAGTAGCACATGCTGAAAAAGTAAAGCAAATTATTGCCAAACACAGAAGCACTGTGGTCACTCTAATAATTCTATCATGTCGTCATGACGGTAAACATTGAGTTATCCCAAACGATGTTTAAATATAGGCATGACATATATCGTAATTACTGAAGACGTTCACCAACTAAAGCAAGAATATCATGTTATTGTATTGTGGCAGGGTATTTTCAACGTGTCTTTATAAAATAATTTCTTTTTGTTTCATAGCGACCAGTGTAAAATGTAGTTTCGGTCTCACATGCGAATTTCCAGCGGCATGTTTTTGTAATCTTCAAAGAAAATGTCATTCTTTGCACAAACATTCTCTATTTCACACAACGTTTGTAAAAATGTGATTCATATTCATAACGTTCTATACGTAATTAATGGAGTGGAATTGTCCTTCAAAAAATGTGTTACTGTGGTTAGGCGTTGTACATTGCTGCTTTTCCAATATCTTGAATTTGCTCACGTAACTGGTTATGATGGCCAGCTTTTGTCTCACCAAACAATATTTCAATATATGTATTGGCAGCATCGTGTGATGCTTGTTAAGTACCAACACCACACATCACTTGCGTGATTTTGGCATTGAAATGTTTTAAATTTTTGTTACGTTCCATGTCGTCGGAAGAACTGCTACAACAGCCACGATCTAGTGTCGTCAACTGTTTTGCAAGTGGCGATGCAATAGTGATTTACCTGAGCACGTGCCGTCTGTCTTAAGGTAGAATCCATTCTTACACGTTCCGCAATTCTGCCGAGCGCTTTCGCACGTCTGACAGTCACCTTCGCCATCCTTACATGCTGAACAAAACATAGTCATCATGTTCACTATGCTACAGTCTCAACAATAGTATTACTACTGCTCTCTCCAAACGACGTCTACGTACAAAAACCATAATACAATTCGGAATTATTCAATACGTTTAGAGTTATACACCAAGAAGAACATGGCATTGACCACTGCATACCGTCAAAAATCCCAGTCATATTGAGGAAGCAACATTGACAGTTGACACGGAATCAAAGGGCAATCCCGGGGCACCAACTAGAGGTTGAGGGTTTTATGGAAGTCTCGAAAATGTCAAGTATATTTGACTCTGCCAATATGAAACTGCATTTACGTAGAATACCACAGAAGGAAACTTATAAGGAGTGCTGTGCAGATTATTACAGAAAACATCACTGGCATTAAAGACACTTGATGGCTCGTCTTCAAAACGGACAACGTGTCACTATCTTGTATGTATATGGTTAGTTATATCAGGACCGAAACGTTATGTTGGTGTTATAGCCCCCCATGTAGAATAAGGCTTTCTCTTCACACAATATATGCCAATTAAAGAAATCATTACGTTCTGTCGTTACGATTTATTTTCAAAATGGAAATGAGATACTGTTTTCGTATCAGAAATATCCTAAACATGTCCAATTACCATAGCAGTTGTCTCCTTCGTGGAAGTACCCGGCCTTGCATTCCGAACATGTTGCAGCCGTCCCATCAGTGCATATCTTGCATCCAGTAGCACATGCTGAAAAAGTAAAGCAAATTATTGCCAAACACAGAAGCACTGTGGTCACTCTAATAATTCTATCATGTCGTCATGACGGTAAACATTGAGTTATCCCAAACGATGTTTAAATATAGGCATGACATATATCGTAATTACTGAAGACGTTCACCAACTAAAGCAAGAATATCATGTTATTGTATTGTGGCAGGGTATTTTCAACGTGTCTTTATAAAATAATTTCTTTTTGTTTCATAGCGACCAGTGTAAAATGTAGTTTCGGTCTCACATGCGAATTTCCAGCGGCATTTTTTTGTAATCTTCAAAGAAAATGTCATTCTTTGCACAAACATTCTCTATTTCACACAACGTTTGTAAAAATGTGATTCATATTCATAAAGTTCTATACGTAATTAATGGAGTGGAATTGTCCTTCAAAAAATGTGTTACTGTGGTTAGGCGTTGTACATTGCTGCTTTTCCAATATCTTGAATTTGCTCACGTAACTGGTTATGATGGCCAGGTTTTGTCTCACCAAACAATATTTCAATATATGTATTGGCAGCATCGTGTGATGCTTGTTAAGTACCAACACCACACATCACTTGCGTGATTTTGGCATTGAAATGTTTTAAATTTTTGTTACGTTCCATGTCGTCGGAAGAACTGCTACAACAGCCACGATCTAGTGTCGTCAACTGTTTTGCAAGTGGCGATGCAATAGTGATTTACCTGAGCACGTGCCGCCTGTCTTAAGGTAGAATCCATTCTTACACTTTTCGCAATTCTGCCGAGCGCTTTCGCACGTCTGACAGTCACCTTCGCCATCCTTACATGCTGAACAAAACATAGTCATCATGTTCACTATGCTACAGTCTCAACAATAGTATTACTACTGCTCTCTCCAAACTACGTCTACGTACAAAAACCATAATACAATTCGGAATTATTCAATACGTTTAGAGTTATACACCAAGAAGAACATGGCATTGACCACTGCATACCGTCAAAAATCCCAGTCATATTGAGGAAGCAACATTGACAGTTGACACGGAATCAAAGGGCAATCCCGGGGCACCAACTAGAGGTTGAGGGTTTTATGGAAGTCTCGAAAATGTCAAGTATATTTGACTCTGCCAATATGAAACTGCATTTACGTAGAATACCACAAAAGGAAACTTATAAGGAGTGCTGTGCAGATTATTACAGAAAACATCACTGGCTTTAAAGACACTTGATGGTTCGTCTTCAAAACGGACAACGTGTCACTATCTTGTATGTATATGGTTAGTTATATCAGGACCGAAACGTTATGTTGGTGTTATAGCCCCCCATGTAGAATAAGGCTTTCTCTTCACACAATATATGCCAATTAAAGAAATCATTACGTTCAGTCGTTACGATTTATTTTCAAAATGGAAATGAGATACTGTTTTCGTATCAGAAATATCCTAAACATGTCCAATTACCATAGCAGTTGTCTCCTTCGTGGAAGTACCCGGCCTTGCATTCCGAACATGTTGCAGCCGTCCCATCAGTGCATATCTTGCATCCAGTAGCACATGCTGAAAAAGTAAAGCAAATTATTGCCAAACACAGAAGCACTGTGGTCACTCTAATAATTCTATCATGTCGTCATGACGGTAAACATTGAGTTATCCCAAACGATGTTTAAATATAGGCATGACATATATCGTAATTACTGAAGACGTTCACCAACTAAAGCAAGAATATCATGTTATTGTATTGTGGCAGGGTATTTTCAACGTGTCTTTATAAAATAATTTCTTTTTGTTTCATAGCGACCAGTGTAAAATGTAGTTTCGGTCTCACATGCGAATTTCCAGCGGCATTTTTTTGTAATCTTCAAAGAAAATGTCATTCTTTGCACAAACATTCTCTATTTCACACAACGTTTGTAAAAATGTGATTCATATTCATAATGTTCTATACGTAATTAATGGAGTGGAATTGTCCTTCAAAAAATGTGTTACTGTGGTTAGGCGTTGTACATTGCTGCTTTTCCAATATCTTGAATTTGCTCACGTAACTGGTTATGATGGCCAGCTTTTGTCTCACCAAACAATATTTCAATATATGTATTGGCAGCATCGTGTGATGCTTGTTAAGTACCAACACCACACATCACTTGCGTGATTTTGGCATTGAAATGTTTTAAATTTTTGTTACGTTCCATGTCGTCGGAAGAACTGCTACAACAGCCACGATCTAGTGTCGTCAACTGTTTTGCAAGTGGCGATGCAATAGCGATTTACCTGAGCACGTGCCGTCTGTCTTAAGGTAGAATCCATTCTTACACGTTTCGCAATTCTGCCGAGCGCTTTCGCACGTCTGACAGTCACCTTCCCCATCCTTACATGCTGAACAAAACATAGTCATCATGTTCACTATGCTACAGTCTCAACAATAGTATTACTACTGCTCTCTCCAAACTACGTCTACGTACAAAAACCATAATACAATTCGGAATTATTCAATACGTTTAGAGTTATACACCAAGAAGAACATGGCATTGACCACTGCATACCGTCAAAAATCCCAGTCATATTGAGGAAGCAACATTGACAGTTGACACGGAATCAAA
Organism: Oasisia sp. SBJ-2009; assembly: GCA_964017155.1. Taxonomy (NCBI): domain Eukaryota; kingdom Metazoa; phylum Annelida; class Polychaeta; order Sabellida; family Siboglinidae; genus Oasisia; species Oasisia sp. SBJ-2009. Next base: position 47,467,020 of record OZ024855.1, read on the forward strand.
GGGCAATCCCGGGGCACCAACTAGAGGTTGAGGGTTTTATGGAAGTCTCGAAAATGTCAAGTATATTTGACTCTGCCAATATCAAACTGCATTTACGTAGAATACCACAAAAGGAAACTTATAAGGAGTGCTGTGCAGATTATTACAGAAAACATCACTGGCTTTAAAGACACTTGATGGTTCGTCTTCAAAACGGACAACGTGTCACTATCTTGTATGTATATGGTTAGTTATATCAGGACCGAAACGTTATGTTAGTGTTATAGCCCCCCATGTAGAATAAGGCTTTCTCTTCACACAATATATGCCAATTAAAGAAATCATTACGTTCAGTCGTTACGATTTATTTTCAAAATGGAAATGAGATACTGTTTTCGTATCAGAAATATCCTAAACATGTCCAATTACCATAGCAGTTGTCTCCTTCGTGGAAGTACCCGGCCTTGCATTCCGAACATGTTGCAGCCGTCCCATCAGTGCATATCTTGCATCCAGTAGCACATGCTGAAAAAGTAAAGCAAATTATTGCCAAACACAGAAGCACTGTGGTCACTCTAATAATTCTATCATGTCGTCATGACGGTAAACATTGAGTTATCCCAAACGATGTTTAAATATAGGCATGACATATATCGTAATTACTGAAGACGTTCACCAACTAAAGCAAGAATATCATGCTATTGTATTGTGGCAGGGTATTTTCAACGTGTCTTTATAAAATAATTTCTTTTTGTTTCATAGCGACCAGTGTAAAATGTAGTTTCGGTCTCACATGCGAATTTCCAGCGGCATTTTTTTGTAATCGTCAAAGAAAATGTCATTCTTTGCACAAACATTCTCTATTTCACACAACGTTTGTAAAAATGTGATTCATATTCATAATGTTCTATACGTAATTAATGGAGTGGAATTGTCCTTCAAAAAATGTGTTACTGTGGTTAGGCGTTGTACATTGCTGCTTTTCCAATATCTTGAATTTGCTCACGTAACTGGTTATGATGGCCAGCTTTTGTCTCACCAAACAATATTTCAATATATGTATTGGCAGCATCGTGTGATGCTTGTTAAGTACCAACACCACACATCACTTGCGTGATTTTGGCATTGAAATGTTTTAAATTTTTGTTACGTTCCATGTCGTCGGAAGAACTGCTACAACAGCCACGATCTAGTGTCGTCAACTGTTTTGCAAGTGGCGATGCAATAGTGATTTACCTGAGCACGTGCCGTCTGTCTTAAGGTAGAATCCATTCTTACACGTTTCGCAATTCTGCCGAGCGCTTTCGCACGTCTGACAGTCACCTTCCCCATCCTTACATGCTGAACAAAACATAGTCATCATGTTCACTATGCTACAGTCTCAACAATAGTATTACTACTGCTCTCTCCAAACTACGTCTACGTACAAAAACCATAATACAATTCGGAATTATTCAATACGTTTAGAGTTATACACCAAGAAGAACATGGCATTGACCACTGCATACCGTCAAAAATCCCAGTCATATTGAGGAAGCAACATTGACAGTTGACACGGAATCAAAGGGCAATCCCGGGGCACCAACTAGAGGTTGAGGGTTTTATGGAAGTCTCGAAAATGTCAAGTATATTTGACTCTGCCAATATGAAACTGCATTTACGTAGAATACCACAAAAGGAAACTTATAAGGAGTGCTGTGCAGATTATTACAGAAAACATCACTGGCTTTAAAGACACTTGATGGTTCGTCTTCAAAACGGACAACGTGTCACTATCTTGTATGTATATGGTTAGTTATATCAGGACCGAAACGTTATGTTGGTGTTATAGCCCCCCCATGTAGAATAAGGCTTTCTCTTCACACAATATATGCCAATTAAAGAAATCATTACGTTCTGTCGTTACGATTTATTTTCAAAATGGAAATGAGATACTGTTTTCGTATCAGAAATATCCTAAACATGTCCAATTACCATAGCAGTTGTCTCCTTCGTGGAAGTACCCGGCCTTGCATTCCGAACATGTTGCAGCCGTCCCATCAGTGCATATCTTGCATCCAGTAGCACATGCTGAAAAAGTAAAGCAAATTATTGCCAAACACAGAAGCACTGTGGTCACTCTAATAATTCTATCATGTCGTCATGACGGTAAACATTGAGTTATCCCAAACGATGTTTAAATATAGGCATGACATATATCGTAATTACTGAAGACGTTCACCAACTAAAGCAAGAATATCATGTTATTGTATTGTGGCAGGGTATTTTCAACGTGTCTTTATAAAATAATTTCTTTTTGTTTCATAGCGACCAGTGTAAAATGTAGTTTCGGTCTCACATGCGAATTTCCAGCGGCATTTTTTTGTAATCTTCAAAGAAAATGTCATTCTTTGCACAAACATTCTCTATTTCACACAACGTTTGTAAAAATGTGATTCATATTCATAATGTTCTATACGTAATTAATGGAGTGGAATTGTCCTTCAAAAAATGTGTTACTGTGGTTAGGCGTTGTACATTGCTGCTTTTCCAATATCTTGAATTTGCTCACGTAACTGGTTATGATGGCCAGCTTTTGTCTCACCAAACAATATTTCAATATATGTATTGGCAGCATCGTGTGATGCTTGTTAAGTACCAACACCACACATCACTTGCGTGATTTTGGCATTGAAATGTTTTAAATTTTTGTTACGTTCCATGTCGTCGGAAGAACTGCTACAACAGCCACGGTCTAGTGTCGTCAACTGTTTTGCAAGTGGCGATGCAATAGTGATTTACCTGAGCACGTGCCGTCTGTCTTAAGGTAGAATCCATTCTTACACGTTCCGCAATTCTGCCGAGCGCTTTCGCACGTCTGACAGTCACCTTCGCCATCCTTACATGCTGAACAAAACATAGTCATCATGTTCACTATGCTACAGTCTCAACAATAGTATTACTACTGCTCTCTCCAAACTACGTCTACGTACAAAAACCATAATACAATTCGGAATTATTCAATACGTTTAGAGTTATACACCAAGAAGAACATGGCATTGACCACTGCATACCGTCAAAAATCCCAGTCATATTGAGGAAGCAACATTGACAGTTGACACGGAATCAAAGGGCAATCCCGGGGCACCAACTAGAGGTTGAGGGTTTTATGGAAGTCTCGAAAATGTCAAGTATATTTGACTCTGCCAATATGAAACTGCATTTACGTAGAATACCACAGAAGGAAACTTATAAGGAGTGCTGTGCAGATTATTACAGAAAACATCACTGGCTTTAAAGACACTTGATGGCTCGTCTTCAAAACGGACAACGTGTCACTATCTTGTATGTATATGGTTAGTTATATCAGGACCGAAACGTTATGTTGGTGTTATAGCCCCCCATGTAGAATAAGGCTTTCTCTTCACACAATATATGCCAATTAAAGAAATCATTAGGTTCTGTCGTTACGATTTATTTTCAAAATGGAAATGAGATACTGTTTTCGTATCAGAAATATCCTAAACATGTCCAATTACCATAGCAGTTGTCTCCTTCGTGGAAGTACCCGGCCTTGCATTCCGAACATGTTGCAGCCGTCCCATCAGTGCATATCTTGCATCCAGTAGCACATGCTGAAAAAGTAAAGCAAATTATTGCCAAACACAGAAGCACTGTGGTCACTCTAATAATTCTATCATGTCGTCATGACGGTAAACATTGAGTTATCCCAAACGATGTTTAAATATAGGCATGACATATATCGTAATTACTGAAGACGTTCACCAACTAAAGCAAGAATATCATGTTATTGTATTGTGGCAGGGTATTTTCAACGTGTCTTTATAAAATAATTTCTTTTTGTTTCATAGCGACCAGTGTAAAATGTAGTTTCGGTCTCACATGCGAATTTTCAGCGGCATTTTTTTGTAATCTTCAAAGAAAATGTCATTCTTTGCACAAACATTCTCTATTTCACACAACGTTTGTAAAAATGTGATTCATATTCATAACGTTCTATACGTAATTAATGGAGTGGAATTGTCCTTCAAAAAATGTGTTACTGTGGTTAGGCGTTGTACATTGCTGCTTTTCCAATATCTTGAATTTGCTCACGTAACTGGTTATGATGGCCAGCTTTTGTCTCACCAAACAATATTTCAATATATGTATTGGCAGCATCGTGTGATGCTTGTTAAGTACCAACACCACACATCACTTGCGTGATTTTGGCATTGAAATGTTTTAAATTTTTGTTACGTTCCATGTCGTCGGAAGAACTGCTACAACAGCCACGATCTAGTGTCGTCAACTGTTTTGCAAGTGGCGATGCAATAGTGATTTACCTGAGCACGTGCCGTCTGTCTTAAGGTAGAATCCATTCTTACACGTTTCGCAATTCTGCCGAGCGCTTTCGCACGTCTGACAGTCACCTTCGCCATCCTTACATGCTGAACAAAACATAGTCATCATGTTCACTATGCTACAGTCTCAACAATAGTATTACTACTGCTCTCTCCAAACTACGTCTACGTACAAAAACCATAATACAATTCGGAATTATTCAATACGTTTAGAGTTATACACCAAGAAGAACATGGCATTGACCACTGCATACCGTCAAAAATCCCAGTCATATTGAGGAAGCAACATTGACAGTTGACACGGAATCAAAGGGCAATCCCGGGGCACCAACTAGAGGTTGAGGGTTTTATGGAAGTCTCGAAAATGTCAAGTATATTTGACTCTGCCAATATGAAACTGCATTTACGTAGAATACCACAAAAGGAAACTTATAAGGAGTGCTGTGCAGATTATTACAGAAAACATCACTGGCTTTAAAGACACTTGATGGTTCGTCTTCAAAACGGACAACGTGTCACTATCTTGTATGTATATGGTTAGTTATATCAGGACCGAAACGTTATGTTGGTGTTATAGTCCCCCATGTAGAATAAGGCTTTCTCTTCACACAATATATGCCAATTAAAGAAATCATTACGTTCAGTCGTTACGATTTATTTTCAAAATGGAAATGAGATACTGTTTTCGTATCAGAAATATCCTAAACATGTCCAATTACCATAGCAGTTGTCTCCTTCGTGGAAGTACCCGGCCTTGCATTCCGAACATGTTGCAGCCGTCCCATCAGTGCATATCTTGCATCCAGTAGCACATGCTGAAAAAGTAAAGCAAATTATTGCCAAACACAGAAGCACTGTGGTCACTCTAATAATTCTATCATGTCGTCATGACGGTAAACATTGAGTTATCCCAAACGATGTTTAAATATAGGCATGACATATATCGTAATTACTGAAGACGTTCACCAACTAAAGCAAGAATATCATGTTATTGTATTGTGGCAGGGTATTTTCAACGTGTCTTTATAAAATAATTTCTTTTTGTTTCATAGCGACCAGTGTAAAATGTAGTTTCGGTCTCACATGCGAATTTCCAGCGGCATTTTTTTGTAATCTTCAAAGAAAATGTCATTCTTTGCACAAACATTCTCTATTTCACACAACGTTTGTAAAAATGTGATTCATATTCATAATGTTCTATACGTAATTAATGGAGTGGAATTGTCCTTCAAAAAATGTGTTACTGTGGTTAGGCGTTGTACATTGCTGCTTTTCCAATATCTTGAATTTGCTCACGTAACTGGTTATGATGGCCAGCTTTTGTCTCACCAAACAATATTTCAATATATGTATTGGCAGCATCGTGTGATGCTTGTTAAGTACCAACACCACACATCACTTGCGTGATTTTGGCATTGAAATGTTTTAAATTTTTGTTACGTTCCATGTCGTCGGAAGAACTGCTACAACAGCCACGGTCTAGTGTCGTCAACTGTTTTGCAAGTGGCGATGCAATAGTGATTTACCTGAGCACGTGCCGTCTGTCTTAAGGTAGAATCCATTCTTACACGTTCCGCAATTCTGCCGAGCGCTTTCGCACGTCTGACAGTCACCTTCGCCATCCTTACATGCTGAACAAAACATAGTCATCATGTTCACTATGCTACAGTCTCAACAATAGTATTACTACTGCTCTCTCCAAACTACGTCTACGTACAAAAACCATAATACAATTCGGAATTATTCAATACGTTTAGAGTTATACACCAAGAAGAACATGGCATTGACCACTGCATACCGTCAAAAATCCCAGTCATATTGAGGAAGCAACATTGACAGTTGACACGGAATCAAAGGGCAATCCCGGGGCACCAACTAGAGGTTGAGGGTTTTATGGAAGTCTCGAAAATGTCAAGTATATTTGACTCTGCCAATATGAAACTGCATTTACGTAGAATACCACAGAAGGAAACTTATAAGGAGTGCTGTGCAGATTATTACAGAAAACATCACTGGCTTTAAAGACACTTGATGGCTCGTCTTCAAAACGGACAACGTGTCACTATCTTGTATGTATATGGTTAGTTATATCAGGACCGAAACGTTATGTTGGTGTTATAGCCCCCCATGTAGAATAAGGCTTTCTCTTCACACAATATATGCCAATTAAAGAAATCATTAGGTTCTGTCGTTACGATTTATTTTCAAAATGGAAATGAGATACTGTTTTCGTATCAGAAATATCCTAAACATGTCCAATTACCATAGCAGTTGTCTCCTTCGTGGAAGTACCCGGCCTTGCATTCCGAACATGTTGCAGCCGTCCCATCAGTGCATATCTTGCATCCAGTAGCACATGCTGAAAAAGTAAAGCAAATTATTGCCAAACACAGAAGCACTGTGGTCACTCTAATAATTCTATCATGTCGTCATGACGGTAAACATTGAGTTATCCCAAACGATGTTTAAATATAGGCATGACATATATCGTAATTACTGAAGACGTTCACCAACTAAAGCAAGAATATCATGTTATTGTATTGTGGCAGGGTATTTTCAACGTGTCTTTATAAAATAATTTCTTTTTGTTTCATAGCGACCAGTGTAAAATGTAGTTTCGGTCTCACATGCGAATTTTCAGCGGCATTTTTTTGTAATCTTCAAAGAAAATGTCATTCTTTGCACAAACATTCTCTATTTCACACAACGTTTGTAAAAATGTGATTCATATTCATAACGTTCTATACGTAATTAATGGAGTGGAATTGTCCTTCAAAAAATGTGTTACTGTGGTTAGGCGTTGTACATTGCTGCTTTTCCAATATCTTGAATTTGCTCACGTAACTGGTTATGATGGCCAGCTTTTGTCTCACCAAACAATATTTCAATATATGTATTGGCAGCATCGTGTGATGCTTGTTAAGTACCAACACCACACATCACTTGCGTGATTTTGGCATTGAAATGTTTTAAATTTTTGTTACGTTCCATGTCGTCGGAAGAACTGCTACAACAGCCACGATCTAGTGTCGTCAACTGTTTTGCAAGTGGCGATGCAATAGTGATTTACCTGAGCACGTGCCGTCTGTCTTAAGGTAGAATCCATTCTTACACGTTTCGCAATTCTGCCGAGCGCTTTCGCACGTCTGACAGTCACCTTCGCCATCCTTACATGCTGAACAAAACATAGTCATCATGTTCACTATGCTACAGTCTCAACAATAGTATTACTACTGCTCTCTCCAAACTACGTCTACGTACAAAAACCATAATACAATTCGGAATTATTCAATACGTTTAGAGTTATACACCAAGAAGAACATGGCATTGACCACTGCATACCGTCAAAAATCCCAGTCATATTGAGGAAGCAACATTGACAGTTGACACGGAATCAAAGGGCAATCCCGGGGCACCAACTAGAGGTTGAGGGTTTTATGGAAGTCTCGAAAATGTCAAGTATATTTGACTCTGCCAATATGAAACTGCATTTACGTAGAATACCACAAAAGGAAACTTATAAGGAGTGCTGTGCAGATTATTACAGAAAACATCACTGGCTTTAAAGACACTTGATGGTTCGTCTTCAAAACGGACAACGTGTCACTATCTTGTATGTATATGGTTAGTTATATCAGGACCGAAACGTTATGTTGGTGTTATAGTCCCCCATGTAGAATAAGGCTTTCTCTTCACACAATATATGCCAATTAAAGAAATCATTACGTTCAGTCGTTACGATTTATTTTCAAAATGGAAATGAGATACTGTTTTCGTATCAGAAATATCCTAAACATGTCCAATTACCATAGCAGTTGTCTCCTTCGTGGAAGTACCCGGCCTTGCATTCCGAACATGTTGCAGCCGTCCCATCAGTGCATATCTTGCATCCAGTAGCACATGCTGAAAAAGTAAAGCAAATTATTGCCAAACACAGAAGCACTGTGGTCACTCTAATAATTCTATCATGTCGTCATGACGGTAAACATTGAGTTATCCCAAACGATGTTTAAATATAGGCATGACATATATCGTAATTACTGAAGACGTTCACCAACTAAAGCAAGAATATCATGTTATTGTATTGTGGCAGGGTATTTTCAACGTGTCTTTATAAAATAATTTCTTTTTGTTTCATAGCGACCAGTGTAAAATGTAGTTTCGGTCTCACATGCGAATTTCCAGCGGCATTTTTTTGTAATCTTCAAAGAAAATGTCATTCTTTGCACAAACATTCTCTATTTCACACAACGTTTGTAAAAATGTGATTCATATTCATAATGTTCTATACGTAATTAATGGAGTGGAATTGTCCTTCAAAAAATGTGTTACTGTGGTTAGGCGTTGTACATTGCTGCTTTTCCAATATCTTGAATTTGCTCACGTAACTGGTTATGATGGCCAGCTTTTGTCTCACCAAACAATATTTCAATATATGTGTTGGCAGCATCGTGTGATGCTTGTTAAGTACCAACACCACACATCACTTGCGTGATTTTGGCATTGAAATGTTTTAAATTTTTGTTACGTTCCATGTCGTCGGAAGAACTGCTACAACAGCCACGATCTAGTGTCGTCAACTGTTTTGCAAGTGGCGATGCAATAGTGATTTACCTGAGCACGTGCCGTCTGTCTTAAGGTAGAATCCATTCTTACACGTTTCGCAATTCTGCCGAGCGCTTTCGCACGTCTGACAGTCACCTTCGCCATCCTTACATGCTGAACAAAACATAGTCATCATGTTCACTATGCTACAGTCTCAACAATAGTATTACTACTGCTCTCTCCAAACTACGTCTACGTACAAAAACCATAATACAGTTCGGAATTATTCAATACGTTTAGAGTTATACACCAAGAAGAACATGGCATTGACCACTGCATACCGTCAAAAATCCCAGTCATATTGAGGAAGCAACATTGACAGTTGACACGGAATCAAAGGGCAATCCCGGGGCACCAACTAGAGGTTGAGGGTTTTATGGAAGTCTCGAAAATGTCAAGTATATTTGACTCTGCCAATATCAAACTGCATTTACGTAGAATACCACAAAAGGAAACTTATAAGGAGTGCTGTGCAGATTATTACAGAAAACATCACTGGCTTTAAAGACACTTGATGGTTCGTCTTCAAAACGGACAACGTGTCACTATCTTGTATGTATATGGTTAGTTATATCAGGACCGAAACGTTATGTTGGTGTTATAGCCCCCCATGTAGAATAAGGCTTTCTCTTCACACAATATATGCCAATTAAAGAAATCATTACGTTCAGTCGTTACGATTTATTTTCAAAATGGAAATGAGATACTGTTTTCGTATCAGAAATATCCTAAACATGTCCAATTACCATAGCAGTTGTCTCCTTCGTGGAAGTACCCGGCCTTGCATTCCGAACATGTTGCAGCCGTCCCATCAGTGCATATCTTGCATCCAGTAGCACATGCTGAAAAAGTAAAGCAAATTATTGCCAAACACAGAAGCACTGTGGTCACTCTAATAATTCTATCATGTCGTCATGACGGTAAACATTGAGTTATCCCAAACGATGTTTAAATATAGGCATGACATATATCGTAATTACTGAAGACGTTCACCAACTAAAGCAAGAATATCATGTTATTGTATTGTGGCAGGTTATTTTCAACGTGTCTTTATAAAATAATTTCTTTTTGTTTCATAGCGACCAGTGTAAAATGTAGTTTCGGTCTCACATGCGAATTTCCAGCGGCATTTTTTTGTAATCTTCAAAGAAAATGTCATTCTTTGCACAAACATTCTCTATTTCACACAACGTTTGTAAAAATGTGATTCATATTCATAATGTTCTATACGTAATTAATGGAGTGGAATTGTCCTTCAAAAAATGTGTTACTGTGGTTAGGCGTTGTACATTGCTGCTTTTCCAATATCTTGAATTTGCTCACGTAACTGGTTATGATGGCCAGCTTTTGTCTCACCAAACAATATTTCAATATATGTATTGGCAGCATCGTGTGATGCTTGTTAAGTACCAACACCACACATCACTTGCGTGATTTTGGCATTGAAATGTTTTAAATTTTTGTTACGTTCCATGTCGTCAGAAGAACTGCTACAACAGCCACGATCTAGTGTCGTCAACTGTTTTGCAAGTGGCGATGCAATAGTGATTTACCTGAGCACGTGCCGTCTGTCTTAAGGTAGAATCCATTCTTACACGTTTCGCAATTCTGCCGAGCGCTTTCGCACGTCTGACAGTCACCTTCGCCATCCTTACATGCTGAACAAAACATAGTCATCATGTTCACTATGCTACAGTCTCAACAATAGTATTACTACTGCTCTCTCCAAACTACGTCTACGTACAAAAACCATAATACAATTCGGAATTATTCAATACGTTTAGAGTTATACACCAAGAAGAACATGGCATTGACCACTGCATACCGTCAAAAATCCCAGTCATATTGAGGAAGCAACATTGACAGTTGACACGGAATCAAAGGGCAATCCCGGGGCACCAACTAGAGGTTGAGGGTTTTATGGAAGTCTCGAAAATGTCAAGTATATTTGACTCTGCCAATATCAAACTGCATTTACGTAGAATACCACAAAAGGAAACTTATAAGGAGTGCTGTGCAGATTATTACAGAAAACATCACTGGCTTTAAAGACACTTGATGGTTCGTCTTCAAAACGGACAACGTGTCAGTATCTTGTATGTATATGGTTAGTTATATCAGGACCGAAACGTTATGTTGGTGTTATAGCCCCCCATGTAGAATAAGGCTTTCTCTTCACACAATATATGCCAATTAAAGAAATCATTACCTTCTGTTGTTACGATTTATTTTCAAAATGGAAATGAGATACTGTTTTCGTATCAGAAATATCCTAAACATGTCCAATTACCATAGCAGTTGTCTCCTTCGTGGAAGTACCCGGCCTTGCATTCCGAACATGTCGCAGCCGTCCCATCAGTGCATATCTTGCATCCAGTAGCACATGCTGAAAAAGGAAAGTAAATTATTGCCAAACACAGAAGCACTGTGGTCACTCTAATAATTCTATCATGTCGTCATGACGGTAAACATTGAGTTATCCCAAACGATGTTTAAATATAGGCATGACATATATCGTAATTACTGAAGACGTTCACCAACTAAAGCAAGAATATCATGTTATTGTATTGTGGCAGGGTATTTTCAACGTGTCTTTATACAATAATTTCTTTTTGTTTCATAGCGACCAGTGTAAAATGTAGTTTCGGTCTCACATGCGAATTTCCAGCGGCATTTTTTTGTAATCTTCAAAGAAAATGTCTTTCTTTGCACAAACATTCTCTATTTCACACAACGTTTGTAAAAATGTGATTCATATTCATAAAGTTCTATACGTAATTAATGGAGTGGAATTGTCCTTCAAAAAATGTGTTACTGTGGCTAGGCGTTGTACATTGCTGCTTTTCCAATATCTTGAATTTGCTCACGTAACTGGTTATGATGGCCAGCTTTTGTCTCACCAAACAATATTTCAATATATGTATTGGCAGCAGCGTGTGATGCTTGTTAAGTACCAACACCACACATCACTTGCGTGATTTTGGCATTGAAATGTTTAAAATTTTTGTTACGTTCCATGTCGTCGGAAGAACTGCTACAACAGCCACGATCTAGTGTCGTCAACTGTTTTGCAAGTGGCGATGCAATAGTGATTTACCTGAGCACGTGCCGTCTGTCTTAAGGTAGAATCCATTCTTACACGTTCCGCAATTCTGCCGAGCGCTTTCGCACGTCTGACAGTCACCTTCGCCATCCTTACATGCTGAACAAAACATAGTCATCATGTTCACTATGCTACAGTCTCAACAATAGTATTACTACTGCTCTCTCCAAACTACGTCTACGTACAAAAACCATAATACAATTCGGAATTATTCAATACGTTTAGAGTTATACACCAAGAAGAACATGGCATTGACCACTGCATACCGTAAAAAATCCCAGTCATATTGAGGAAGCAACATTGACAGTTGACACGGAATCAAAGGGCAATCCCGGGGCACCAACTAGAGGTTGAGGGTTTTATGGAAGTCTCGAAAATGTCAAGTATATTTGACTCTGCCAAAATGAAACTGCATTTACGTAGAATACCACAAAAGGAAACTTATAAGGAGTGCTGTGCAGATTATTACAGAAAACATCACTGGCTTTAAAGACACTTGATGGTTCGTCTTCAAAACGGACAACGTGTCACTATCTTGTATGTATATGGTTAGTTATATCAGGACAGAAACGTTATGTTGGTGTTATAGCCCCCCATGTAGAATAAGTCTTTCTCTTCACACTATATATGCCAATTAAAGAAATCATTACGTTCTGTCGTTACGATTTATTTTCAAAATGGAAATGAGATACTGTTTTCGTATCAGAAATATCCTAAACATGTCCAATTACCATAGCAGTTGTCTCCTTCGTGGAAGTACCCGGCCTTGCATTCCGAACATGTTGCAGCCGTCCCATCAGTGCATATCTTGCATCCAGTAGCACATGCTGAAAAAGTAAAGCAAATTATTGCCAAACACAGAAGCACTGTGGTCACTCTAATAATTCGATCATGTCGTCATGACGGTAAACATTGAGTTATCCCAAACGATGTTTAAATATAGGCATGACATATATCGTAATTACTGAAGACGTTCACCAACTAAAGCAAGAATATCATGTTATTGTATTGTGGCAGGGTATTTTCAACGTGTCTTTATAAAATAATTTCTTTTTGTTTCATAGCGACCAGTGTAAAATGTAGTTTCGGTCTCACATGCGAATTTCCAGCGGCATTTTTTTGTAATCTTCAAAGAAAATGTCATTCTTTGCACAAACATTCTCTATTTCACACAACGTTTGTAAAAATGTGATTCATATTCATAATGTTCTATACGTAATTAATGGAGTGGAATTGTCCTTCAAAAAATGTGTTACTGTGGTTAGGCGTTGTACATTGCTGCTTTTCCAATATCTTGAATTTGCTCACGTAACTGGTTATGATGGCCAGCTTTTGTCTCACCAAACAATATTTCAATATATGTATTGGCAGCATCGTGTGATGCTTGTTAAGTACCAACACCACACATCACTTGCGTGATTTTGGCATTGAAATGTTTTAAATTTTTGTTACGTTCCATGTCGTCGGAAGAACTGCTACAACAGCCACGGTCTAGTGTCGTCAACTGTTTTGCAAGTGGCGATGCAATAGTGATTTACCTGAGCACGTGCCGTCTGTCTTAAGGTAGAATCCATTCTTACACGTTCCGCAATTCTGCCGAGCGCTTTCGCACGTCTGACAGTCACCTTCGCCATCCTTACATGCTGAACAAAACATAGTCATCATGTTCACTATGCTACAGTCTCAACAATAGTATTACTACTGCTCTCTCCAAACTACGTCTACGTACAAAAACCATAATACAATTCGGAATTATTCAATACGTTTAGAGTTATACACCAAGAAGAACATGGCATTGACCACTGCATACCGTCAAAAATCCCAGTCATATTGAGGAAGCAACATTGACAGTTGACACGGAATCAAAGGGCAATCCCGGGGCACCAACTAGAGGTTGAGGGTTTTATGGAAGTCTCGAAAATGTCAAGTATATTTGACTCTGCCAATATGAAACTGCATTTACGTAGAATACCACAGAAGGAAACTTATAAGGAGTGCTGTGCAGATTATTACAGAAAACATCACTGGCTTTAAAGACACTTGATGGCTCGTCTTCAAAACGGACAACGTGTCACTATCTTGTATGTATATGGTTAGTTATATCAGGACCGAAACGTTATGTTGGTGTTATAGCCCCCCATGTAGAATAAGGCTTTCTCTTCACACAATATATGCCAATTAAAGAAATCATTAGGTTCTGTCGTTACGATTTATTTTCAAAATGGAAATGAGATACTGTTTTCGTATCAGAAATATCCTAAACATGTCCAATTACCATAGCAGTTGTCTCCTTCGTGGAAGTACCCGGCCTTGCATTCCGAACATGTTGCAGCCGTCCCATCAGTGCATATCTTGCATCCAGTAGCACATGCTGAAAAAGTAAAGCAAATTATTGCCAAACACAGAAGCACTGTGGTCACTCTAATAATTCTATCATGTCGTCATGACGGTAAACATTGAGTTATCCCAAACGATGTTTAAATATAGGCATGACATATATCGTAATTACTGAAGACGTTCACCAACTAAAGCAAGAATATCATGTTATTGTATTGTGGCAGGGTATTTTCAACGTGTCTTTATAAAATAATTTCTTTTTGTTTCATAGCGACCAGTGTAAAATGTAGTTTCGGTCTCACATGCGAATTTTCAGCGGCATTTTTTTGTAATCTTCAAAGAAAATGTCATTCTTTGCACAAACATTCTCTATTTCACACAACGTTTGTAAAAATGTGATTCATATTCATAACGTTCTATACGTAATTAATGGAGTGGAATTGTCCTTCAAAAAATGTGTTACTGTGGTTAGGCGTTGTACATTGCTGCTTTTCCAATATCTTGAATTTGCTCACGTAACTGGTTATGATGGCCAGCTTTTGTCTCACCAAACAATATTTCAATATATGTATTGGCAGCATCGTGTGATGCTTGTTAAGTACCAACACCACACATCACTTGCGTGATTTTGGCATTGAAATGTTTTAAATTTTTGTTACGTTCCATGTCGTCGGAAGAACTGCTACAACAGCCACGATCTAGTGTCGTCAACTGTTTTGCAAGTGGCGATGCAATAGTGATTTACCTGAGCACGTGCCGTCTGTCTTAAGGTAGAATCCATTCTTACACGTTTCGCAATTCTGCCGAGCGCTTTCGCACGTCTGACAGTCACCTTCGCCATCCTTACATGCTGAACAAAACATAGTCATCATGTTCACTATGCTACAGTCTCAACAATAGTATTACTACTGCTCTCTCCAAACTACGTCTACGTACAAAAACCATAATACAATTCGGAATTATTCAATACGTTTAGAGTTATACACCAAGAAGAACATGGCATTGACCACTGCATACCGTCAAAAATCCCAGTCATATTGAGGAAGCAACATTGACAGTTGACACGGAATCAAAGGGCAATCCCGGGGCACCAACTAGAGGTTGAGGGTTTTATGGAAGTCTCGAAAATGTCAAGTATATTTGACTCTGCCAATATGAAACTGCATTTACGTAGAATACCACAAAAGGAAACTTATAAGGAGTGCTGTGCAGATTATTACAGAAAACATCACTGGCTTTAAAGACACTTGATGGTTCGTCTTCAAAACGGACAACGTGTCACTATCTTGTATGTATATGGTTAGTTATATCAGGACCGAAACGTTATGTTGGTGTTATAGTCCCCCATGTAGAATAAGGCTTTCTCTTCACACAATATATGCCAATTAAAGAAATCATTACGTTCAGTCGTTACGATTTATTTTCAAAATGGAAATGAGATACTGTTTTCGTATCAGAAATATCCTAAACATGTCCAATTACCATAGCAGTTGTCTCCTTCGTGGAAGTACCCGGCCTTGCATTCCGAACATGTTGCAGCCGTCCCATCAGTGCATATCTTGCATCCAGTAGCACATGCTGAAAAAGTAAAGCAAATTATTGCCAAACACAGAAGCACTGTGGTCACTCTAATAATTCTATCATGTCGTCATGACGGTAAACATTGAGTTATCCCAAACGATGTTTAAATATAGGCATGACATATATCGTAATTACTGAAGACGTTCACCAACTAAAGCAAGAATATCATGTTATTGTATTGTGGCAGGTTATTTTCAACGTGTCTTTATAAAATAATTTCTTTTTGTTTCATAGCGACCAGTGTAAAATGTAGTTTCGGTCTCACATGCGAATTTCCAGCGGCATTTTTTTGTAATCTTCAAAGAAAATGTCATTCTTTGCACAAACATTCTCTATTTCACACAACGTTTGTAAAAATGTGATTCATATTCATAATGTTCTATACGTAATTAATGGAGTGGAATTGTCCTTCAAAAAATGTGTTACTGTGGTTAGGCGTTGTACATTGCTGCTTTTCCAATATCTTGAATTTGCTCACGTAACTGGTTATGATGGCCAGCTTTTGTCTCACCAAACAATATTTCAATATATGTATTGGCAGCATCGTGTGATGCTTGTTAAGTACCAACACCACACATCACTTGCGTGATTTTGGCATTGAAATGTTTTAAATTTTTGTTACGTTCCATGTCGTCAGAAGAACTGCTACAACAGCCACGATCTAGTGTCGTCAACTGTTTTGCAAGTGGCGATGCAATAGTGATTTACCTGAGCACGTGCCGTCTGTCTTAAGGTAGAATCCATTCTTACACGTTTCGCAATTCTGCCGAGCGCTTTCGCACGTCTGACAGTCACCTTCGCCATCCTTACATGCTGAACAAAACATAGTCATCATGTTCACTATGCTACAGTCTCAACAATAGTATTACTACTGCTCTCTCCAAACTACGTCTACGTACAAAAACCATAATACAATTCGGAATTATTCAATACGTTTAGAGTTATACACCAAGAAGAACATGGCATTGACCACTGCATACCGTCAAAAATCCCAGTCATATTGAGGAAGCAACATTGACAGTTGACACGGAATCAAAGGGCAATCCCGGGGCACCAACTAGAGGTTGAGGGTTTTATGGAAGTCTCGAAAATGTCAAGTATATTTGACTCTGCCAATATCAAACTGCATTTACGTAGAATACCACAAAAGGAAACTTATAAGGAGTGCTGTGCAGATTATTACAGAAAACATCACTGGCTTTAAAGACACTTGATGGTTCGTCTTCAAAACGGACAACGTGTCAGTATCTTGTATGTATATGGTTAGTTATATCAGGACCGAAACGTTATGTTGGTGTTATAGCCCCCCATGTAGAATAAGGCTTTCTCTTCACACAATATATGCCAATTAAAGAAATCATTACCTTCTGTTGTTACGATTTATTTTCAAAATGGAAATGAGATACTGTTTTCGTATCAGAAATATCCTAAACATGTCCAATTACCATAGCAGTTGTCTCCTTCGTGGAAGTACCCGGCCTTGCATTCCGAACATGTCGCAGCCGTCCCATCAGTGCATATCTTGCATCCAGTAGCACATGCTGAAAAAGGAAAGTAAATTATTGCCAAACACAGAAGCACTGTGGTCACTCTAATAATTCTATCATGTCGTCATGACGGTAAACATTGAGTTATCCCAAACGATGTTTAAATATAGGCATGACATATATCGTAATTACTGAAGACGTTCACCAACTAAAGCAAGAATATCATGTTATTGTATTGTGGCAGGGTATTTTCAACGTGTCTTTATACAATAATTTCTTTTTGTTTCATAGCGACCAGTGTAAAATGTAGTTTCGGTCTCACATGCGAATTTCCAGCGGCATTTTTTTGTAATCTTCAAAGAAAATGTCTTTCTTTGCACAAACATTCTCTATTTCACACAACGTTTGTAAAAATGTGATTCATATTCATAATGTTCTATACGTAATTAATGGAGTGGAATTGTCCTTCAAAAAATGTGTTACTGTGGTTAGGCGTTGTACATTGCTGCTTTTCCAATATCTTGAATTTGCTCACGTAACTGGTTATGATGGCCAGCTTTTGTCTCACCAAACAATATTTCAATATATGTATTGGCAGCATCGTGTGATGCTTGTTAAGTACCAACACCACACATCACTTGCGTGATTTTGGCATTGAAATGTTTTAAATTTTTGTTACGTTCCATGTCGTCGGAAGAACTGCTACAACAGCCACGATCTAGTGTCGTCAACTGTTTTGCAAGTGGCGATGCAATAGTGATTTACCTGAGCACGTGCCGTCTGTCTTAAGGTAGAATCCATTCTTACACGTTCCGCAATTCTGCCGAGCGCTTTCGCACGTCTGACAGTCACCTTCGCCATCCTTACATGCTGAACAAAACATAGTCATCATGTTCACTATGCTACAGTCTCAACAATAGTATTACTACTGCTCTCTCCAAACTACGTCTACGTACAAAAACCATAATACAATTCGGAATTATTCAATCCGTTTAGAGTTATACACCAAGAAGAACATGGCATTGACCACTGCATACCGTAAAAAATCCCAGTCATATTGAGGAAGCAACATTGACAGTTGACACGGAATCAAAGGGCAATCCCGGGGCACCAACTAGAGGTTGAGGGTTTTATGGAAGTCTCGAAAATGTCAAGTATATTTGACTCTGCCAAAATGAAACTGCATTTACGTAGAATACCACAAAAGGAAACTTATAAGGAGTGCTGTGCAGATTATTACAGAAAACATCACTGGCTTTAAAGACACTTGATGGTTCGTCTTCAAAACGGACAACGTGTCACTATCTTGTATGTATATGGTTAGTTATATCAGGACAGAAACGTTATGTTGGTGTTATAGCCCCCCATGTAGAATAAGTCTTTCTCTTCACACAATATATGCCAATTAAAGAAATCATTACGTTCTGTCGTTACGATTTATTTTCAAAATGGAAATGAGATACTGTTTTCGTATCAGAAATATCCTAAACATGTCCAATTACCATAGCAGTTGTCTCCTTCGTGGAAGTACCCGGCCTTGCATTCCGAACATGTTGCAGCCGTCCCATCAGTGCATATCTTGCATCCAGTAGCACATGCTGAAAAAGTAAAGCAAATTATTGCCAAACACAGAAGCACTGTGGTCACTCTAATAATTCTATCATGTCGTCATGACGGTAAACATTGAGTTATCCCAAACGATGTTTAAATATAGGCATGACATATATCGTAATTACTGAAGAGGTTCACCAACTAAAGCAAGAATATCATGTTATTGTATTGTGGCAGGGTATTTTCAACGTGTCTTTATAAAATAATTTCTTTTTGTTTCATAGAGACCAG
Source organism: Oasisia sp. SBJ-2009 (assembly GCA_964017155.1). Lineage (NCBI taxonomy): Eukaryota > Metazoa > Annelida > Polychaeta > Sabellida > Siboglinidae > Oasisia > Oasisia sp. SBJ-2009. The sequence goes on from OZ024855.1 coordinate 47,486,297, forward strand.
TGTAAAATGTAGTTTCGGTCTCACATGCGAATTTCCAGCGGCATTTTTTTGTAATCTTCAAAGAAAATGTCATTCTTTGCACAAACATTCTCTATTTCACACAACGTTTGTAAAAATGTGATTCATATTCATAATGTTCTATACGTAATTAATGGAGTGGAATTGTCCTTCAAAAAATGTGTTACTGTGGTTAGGCGTTGTACATTGCTGCTTTTCCAATATCTTGAATTTGCTCACGTAACTGGTTATGATGACCAGCTTTTGTCTCACCAAACAATATTTCAATATATCTATTGGCAGCATCGTGTGATGCTTGTTAAGTACCAACACCACACATCACTTGCGTGATTTTGGCATTGAAATGTTTTAAATTTTTGTTACGTTCCATGTCGTCGGAAGAACTGCTACAACAGCCACGATCTAGTGTCGTCAAATGTTTTGCAAGTGGCGATGCAATAGTGATTTACCTGAGCACGTGCCGTCTGTCTTAAGGTAGAATCCATTCTTACACGTTTCGCAATTCTGCCGAGCGCTTTCGCACGTCTGACAGTCACCTTCGCCATCCTTACATGCTGAACAAAACATAGTCATCATGTTCACTATGCTACAGTCTCAACAATAGTATTACTACTGCTCTCTCCAAACTACGTCTACGTACAAAAACCATAATACAATTCGGAATTATTCAATACGTTTAGAGTTATACACCAAGAAGAACATGGCATTGACCACTGCATACCGTCAAAAATCCCAGTCATATTGAGGAAGCGACATTGACAGTTGACACGGAATCAAAGGGCAATCCCGGGGCACCAACTAGAGGTTGACGGTTTTATGGAAGTCTCGAAAATGTCAAGTATATTTGACTCTGCCAAAATGAAACTGCATTTACGTAGAATACCACAAAAGGAAACTTATAAGGAGTGCTGTGCAGATTATTACAGAAAACATCACTGGCTTTAAAGACACTTGATGGTTCGTCTTCAAAACGGACAACGTGTCACTATCTTGTATGTATATGGTTAGTTATATCAGGACAGAAACGTTATGTTGGTGTTATAGCCCCCCATGTAGAATAAGTCTTTCTCTTCACACAATATATGCCAATTAAAGAAATCATTATGTTCTGTCGTTACGATTTATTTTCAAAATGGAAATGAGATACTGTTTTCGTATCAGAAATATCCTAAACATGTCCAATTACCATAGCAGTTGTCTCCTTCGTGGAAGTACCCGGCCTTGCATTCCGAACATGTTGCAGCCGTCCCATCAGTGCATATCTTGCATCCAGTAGCACATGCTGAAAAAGTAAAGCAAATTATTGCCAAACACAGAAGCACTGTGGTCACTCTAATAATTCTATCATGTCGTCATGACGGTAAACATTGAGTTATCCCAAACGATGTTTAAATATAGGCATGACATATATCGTAATTACTGAAGACGTTCACCAACTAAAGCAAGAATATCATGTTATTGTATTGTGGCAGGGTATTTTCAACGTGTCTTTATAAAATAATTTCTTTTTGTTTCATAGCGACCAGTGTAAAATGTAGTTTCGGTCTCACATGCGAATTTCCAGCGGCATTTTTTTGTAATCTTCAAAGAAAATGTCATTCTTTGCACAAACATTCTCTGTTTCACACAACGTTTGTAAAAATGTGATTCATATTCATAATGTTCTATACGTAATTAATGGAGTGGAATTGTCCTTCAAAAAATGTGTTACTGTGGTTAGGCGTTGTACATTGCTGCTTTTCCAATATCTTGAATTTGCTCACGTAACTGGTTATGATGGCCAGCTTTTGTCTCACCAAACAATATTTCAATATATGTATTGGCAGCATCGTGTGATGCTTGTTAAGTACCAACACCACACATCACTTGCGTGATTTTGGCATTGAAATGTTTTAAATTTTTGTTACGTTCCATGTCGTCGGAAAAACTGCTACAACAGCCACGATCTAGTGTCGTCAACTGTTTTGCAAGTGGCGATGCAATAGTGATTTACCTGAGCACGTGCCGTCTGTCTTAAGGTAGAATCCATTCTTACACGTTTCGCAATTCTGCCGAGCGCTTTCGCACGTCTGACAGTCACCTTCGCCATCCTTACATGCTGAACAAAACATAGTCATCATGTTCACTATGCTACAGTCTCAACAATAGTATTACTACTGCTCTCTCCAAACTACGTCTACGTACAAAAACCATAATACAATTCGGAATTATTCAATACGTTTAGAGTTATACACCAAGAAGAACATGGCATTGACCACTGCATACCGTCAAAAATCCCAGTCATATTGAGGAAGCAACATTGACAGTTGACACGGAATCAAAGGGCAATCCCGGGGCACCAACTAGAGGTTGAGGGTTTTATGGAAGTCTCGAAAATGTCAAGTATATTTGACTCTGCCAATATGAAACTGCATTTACGTAGAATACCACAAAAGGAAACTTATAAGGAGTGCTGTGCAGATTATTACAGAAAACATCACTGGCTTTAAAGACACTTGATGGTTCGTCTTCAAAACGGACAACGTGTCACTATCTTGTATGTATATGGTTAGTTATATCAGGACCGAAACGTTATGTTGGTGTTATAGCCCCCCATGTAGAATAAGGCTTTCTCTTCACACAATATATGCCAATTAAAGAAATCATTACCTTCTGTCGTTACGATTTATTTTCAAAATGGAAATGAGATACTGTTTTCGTATCAGAAATATCCTAAACATGTCCAATTACCATAGCAGTTGTCTCCTTCGTGGAAGTACACGGCCTTGCATTCCGAACATGTTGCAGCCGTCCCATCAGTGCATATCTTGCATCCAGTAGCACATGCTGAAAAAGTAAAGTAAATTATTGCCAAACACAGAAGCACTGTGGTCACTCTAATAATTCTATCATGTCGTCATGACGGTAAACATTGAGTTATCCCAAACGGTGTTTAAATATAGGCATGACATATATCGTAATTACTGAAGACGTTCACCAACTAAAGCAAGAATATCATGTTATTGTATTGTGGCAGGGTATTTTCAACGTGTCTTTATAAAATAATTTCTTTTTGTTTCATAGCGAACAGTGTAAAATGTAGTTTCGGTCTCACATGCGAATTTCCAGCGGCATTTTTTTGTAATCTTCAAAGAAAATGTCTTTCTTTGCACAAACATTCTCTATTTCACACAACGTTTGTAAAAATGTGATTCATATTCATAAAGTTCTATACGTAATTAATGGAGTGGAATTGTCCTTCAAAAAATGTGTTACTGTGGCTACGCGTTGTACATTGCTGCTTTTCCAATATCTTGAATTTGCTCACGTAACTGGTTATGATGGCCAGCTTTTGTCTCACCAAACAATATTTCAATATATGTATTGGCAGCAGCGTGTGATGCTTGTTAAGTACCAACACCACACATCACTTGCGTGATTTTGGCATTGAAATGTTTTAAATTTTTGTTACGTTCCATGTCGTCGGAAGAACTGCTACAACAGCCACGATCTAGTGTCGTCAACTGTTTTGCAAGTGGCGATGCAATAGTGATTTACCTGAGCACGTGCCGTCTGTCTTAAGGTAGAATCCATTCTTACACGTTCCGCAATTCTGCCGAGCGCTTTCGCACGTCTGACAATCACCTTCGCCATCCTTACATGCTGAACAAAACATAGTCATCATGTTCACTATGCTACAGTCTCAACAATAGTATTACTACTGCTCTCTCCAAACTACGTCTACGTACAAAAACCATAATACAATTCGGAATTATTCAATACGTTTAGAGTTATACACCAAGAAGAACATGGCATTGACCACTGCATACCGTCAAAAATCCCAGTCATATTGAGGAAGCAACATTGACAGTTGACACGGAATCAAAGGGCAATCCCGGGGCATCAACTAGAGGTTGAGGGTTTTATGGAAGTCTCGAAAATGTCAAGTATATTTGACTCTGCCAAAATGAAACTGCATTTACGTAGAATACCACAAAAAGAAACTTATCAGGAGTGCTGTGCAGATTATTACAGAAAACATCACTGGCTTTAAAGACACTTGATGGTTCGTCTTCAAAACGGACAACGTGTCAGTATCTTGTATGTATATGGTTAGTTATATCAGGACAGAAACGTTATGTTGGTGTTATAGCCCCCCATGTAGAATAAGTCTTTCTCTTCACACAATATATGCCAATTAAAGAAATCATTACGTTCTGTCGTTACGATTTATTTTCAAAATGGAAATGAGATACTGTTTTCGTATCAGAAATATCCTAAACATGTCCAATTACCATAGCAGTTGTCTCCTTCGTGGAAGTACCCGGCCTTGCATTCCGAACATGTTGCAGCCGTCCCATCAGTGCATATCTTGCATCCAGTAGCACATGCTGAAAAAGTAAAGCAAATTATTGCCAAACACAGAAGCACTGTGGTCACTCTAATAATTCTATCATGTCGTCATGACGGTAAACATTGAGTTATCCCAAACGATGTTTAAATATAGGCATGACATATATCGTAATTACTGAAGACGTTCACCAACTAAAGCAAGAATATCATGTTATTGTATTGTGGCAGGGTATTTTCAACGTGTCTTTATAAAATAATTTCTTTTTGTTTCATAGCGACCAGTGTAAAATGTAGTTTCGGTCTCACATGCGAATTTCCAGCGGCATTTTTTTGTAATCTTCAAAGAAAATGTCATTCTTTGCACAAACATTCTCTATTTCACACAACGTTTGTAAAAATGTGATTCATATTCATAATGTTCTATACGTAATTAATGGAGTGGAATTGTCCTTCAAAAAATGTGTTACTGTGGTTAGGCGTTGTACATTGCTGCTTTTCCAATATCTTGAATTTGCTCACGTAACTGGTTATGATGGCCAGCTTTTGTCTCACCAAACAATATTTCAATATATGTATTGGCAGCAGCGTGTGATGCTTGTTAAGTACCAACACCACACATCACTTGCGTGATTTTGGCATTGAAATGTTTTAAATTTTTGTTACGTTCCATGTCGTCGGAAGAACTGCTACAACAGCCACGATCTAGTGTCGTCAACTGTTTTGCAAGTGGCGATGCAATAGTGATTTACCTGAGCACGTGCCGTCTGTCTTAAGGTAGAATCCATTCTTACACGTTCCGCAATTCTGCCGAGCGCTTTCGCACGTCTGACAATCACCTTCGCCATCCTTACATGCTGAACAAAACATAGTCATCATGTTCACTATGCTACAGTCTCAACAATAGTATTACTACTGCTCTCTCCAAACTACGTCTACGTACAAAAACCATAATACAATTCGGAATTATTCAATACGTTTAGAGTTATACACCAAGAAGAACATGGCATTGACCACTGCATACCGTCAAAAATCCCAGTCATATTGAGGAAGCAACATTGACAGTTGACACGGAATCAAAGGGCAATCCCGGGGCATCAACTAGAGGTTGAGGGTTTTATGGAAGTCTCGAAAATGTCAAGTATATTTGACTCTGCCAAAATGAAACTGCATTTACGTAGAATACCACAAAAAGAAACTTATCAGGAGTGCTGTGCAGATTATTACAGAAAACATCACTGGCTTTAAAGACACTTGATGGTTCGTCTTCAAAACGGACAACGTGTCAGTATCTTGTATGTATATGGTTAGTTATATCAGGACAGAAACGTTATGTTGGTGTTATAGCCCCCCATGTAGAATAAGTCTTTCTCTTCACACAATATATGCCAATTAAAGAAATCATTACGTTCTGTCGTTACGATTTATTTTCAAAATGGAAATGAGATACTGTTTTCGTATCAGAAATATCCTAAACATGTCCAATTACCATAGCAGTTGTCTCCTTCGTGGAAGTACCCGGCCTTGCATTCCGAACATGTTGCAGCCGTCCCATCAGTGCATATCTTGCATCCAGTAGCACATGCTGAAAAAGTAAAGCAAATTATTGCCAAACACAGAAGCACTGTGGTCACTCTAATAATTCTATCATGTCGTCATGACGGTAAACATTGAGTTATCCCAAACGATGTTTAAATATAGGCATGACATATATCGTAATTACTGAAGACGTTCACCAACTAAAGCAAGAATATCATGTTATTGTATTGTGGCAGGGTATTTTCAACGTGTCTTTATAAAATAATTTCTTTTTGTTTCATAGCGACCAGTGTAAAATGTAGTTTCGGTCTCACATGCGAATTTCCAGCGGCATTTTTTTGTAATCTTCAAAGAAAATGTCATTCTTTGCACAAACATTCTCTATTTCACACAACGTTTGTAAAAATGTGATTCATATTCATAAAGTTCTATACGTAATTAATGGAGTGGAATTGTCCTTCAAAAAATGTGTTACTGTGGTTAGGCGTTGTACATTGCTGCTTTTCCAATATCTTGAATTTGCTCACGTAACTGGTTATGATGGCCAGCTTTTGTCTCACCAAACAATATTTCAATATATGTATTGGCAGCATCGTGTGATGCTTGTTAAGTACCAACACCACACATCACTTGCGTGATTTTGGCATTGAAATGTTTTAAATTTTTGTTACGTTCCATGTCGTCGGAAGAACTGCTACAACAGCCACGATCTAGTGTCGTCAACTGTTTTGCAAGTGGCGATGCAATAGTGATTTACCTGAGCACGTGCCGTCTGTCTTAAGGTAGAATCCATTCTTACACGTTCCGCAATTCTGCCGAGCGCTTTCGCACGTCTGACAGTCACCTTCGCCATCCTTACATGCTGAACAAAACATAGTCATCATGTTCACTATGCTACAGTCTCAACAATAGTATTACTACTGCTCTCTCCAAACTACGTCTACGTACAAAAACCATAATACAATTCGGAATTATTCAATCCGTTTAGAGTTATACACCAAGAAGAACATGGCATTGACCACTGCATACCGTAAAAAATCCCAGTCATATTGAGGAAGCAACATTGACAGTTGACACGGAATCAAAGGGCAATCCCGGGGCACCAACTAGAGGTTGAGGGTTTTATGGAAGTCTCGAAAATGTCAAGTATATTTGACTCTGCCAAAATGAAACTGCATTTACGTAGAATACCACAAAAGGAAACTTATAAGGAGTGCTGTGCAGATTATTACAGAAAACATCACTGGCTTTAAAGACACTTGATGGTTCGTCTTCAAAACGGACAACGTGTCACTATCTTGTATGTATATGGTTAGTTATATCAGGACAGAAACGTTATGTTGGTGTTATAGCCCCCCATGTAGAATAAGTCTTTCTCTTCACACAATATATGCCAATTAAAGAAATCATTATGTTCTGTCGTTACGATTTATTTTCAAAATGGAAATGAGATTCTGTTTTCGTATCAGAAATATCCTAAACATGTCCAATTACCATAGCAGTTGTCTCCTTCGTGGAAGTACCCGGCCTTGCATTCCGAACATGTTGCAGCCGTCCCATCAGTGCATATCTTGCATCCAGTAGCACATGCTGAAAAAGTAAAGCAAATTATTGCCAAACACAGAAGCACTGTGGTCACTCTAATAATTCTATCATGTCGTCATGACGGTAAACATTGAGTTATCCCAAACGATGTTTAAATATAGGCATGACATATATCGTAATTACTGAAGACGTTCACCAACTAAAGCAAGAATATCATGTTATTGTATTGTGGCAGGGTATTTTCAACGTGTCTTTATAAAATAATTTCTTTTTGTTTCATAGCGACCAGTGTAAAATGTAGTTTCGGTCTCACATGCGAATTTCCAGCGGCATTTTTTTGTAATCTTCAAAGAAAATGTCATTCTTTGCACAAACATTCTCTATTTCACACAACGTTTGTAAAAATGTGATTCATATTCATAATGTTCTATACGTAATTAATGGAGTGGAATTGTCCTTCAAAAAATGTGTTACTGTGGTTAGGCGTTGTACATTGCTGCTTTTCCAATATCTTGAATTTGCTCACGTAACTGGTTATGATGACCAGCTTTTGTCTCACCAAACAATATTTCAATACATCTATTGGCAGCATCGTGTGATGCTTGTTAAGTACCAACACCACACATCACTTGCGTGATTTTGGCATTGAAATGTTTTAAATTTTTGTTACGTTCCATGTCGTCGGAAGAACTGCTACAACAGCCACGATCTAGTGTCGTCAAATGTTTTGCAAGTGGCGATGCAATAGTGATTTACCTGAGCACGTGCCGTCTGTCTTAAGGTAGAATCCATTCTTACACGTTTCGCAATTCTGCCGAGCGCTTTCGCACGTCTGACAGTCACCTTCGCCATCCTTACATGCTGAACAAAACATAGTCATCATGTTCACTATGCTACAGTCTCAACAATAGTATTACTACTGCTCTCTCCAAACTACGTCTACGTACAAAAACCATAATACAATTCGGAATTATTCAATACGTTTAGAGTTATACACCAAGAAGAACATGGCATTGACCACTGCATACCGTCAAAAATCCCAGTCATATTGAGGAAGCAACATTGACAGTTGACACGGAATCAAAGGGCAATCCCGGGGCACCAACTAGAGGTTGAGGGTTTTATGGAAGTCTCGAAAATGTCAAGTATATTTGACTCTGCCAATATGAAACTGCATTTACGTAGAATACCACAAAAGGAAACTTATAAGGAGTGCTGTGCAGATTATTACAGAAAACATCACTGGCTTTAAAGACACTTGATGGTTCGTCTTCAAAACGGACAACGTGTCAGTATCTTGTATGTATATGGTTAGTTATATCAGGACCGAAACGTTATGTTGGTGTTATAGCCCCCCATGTAGAATAAGGCTTTCTCTTCACACAATATATGCCAATTAAAGAAATCATTACGTTCTGTCGTTACGATTTATTTTCAAAATGGAAATGAGATACTGTTTTCGTATCAGAAATATCCTAAACATGTCCAATTACCATAGCAGTTGTCTCCTTCGTGGAAGTACCCGGCCTTGCATTCCGAACATGTTGCAGCCGTCCCATCAGTGCATATCTTGCATCCAGTAGCACATGCTGAAAAAGTAAAGTAAATTATTGCCAAACACAGAAGCACTGTGGCCACTCTAATAATTTTATCATGTCGTCATGACGGTAAACATTGAGTTATCCCAAACGATGTTTAAATATAGGCATGACATATATCGTAATTACTGAAGACGTTCACCAACTAAAGCAAGAATATCATGTTATTGTATTGTGGCAGGGTATTTTCAACGTGTCTTTATAAAATAATTTCTTTTTGTTTCATAGCGACCAGTGTAAAATGTAGTTTCGGTCTCACATGCGAATTTCCAGCGGCATTTTTTTGTAATCTTCAAAGAAAATGTCTTTCTTTGCACAAACATTCTCTATTTCACACAACGTTTGTAAAAATGTGATTCATATTCATAATGTTCTATACGTAATTAATGGAGTGGAATTGTCCTTCAAAAAATGTGTTACTGTGGTTAGGCGTTGTACATTGCTGCTTTTCCAATATCTTGAATTTGCTCACGTAACTGGTTATGATGACCAGCTTTTGTCTCACCAAACAATATTTCAATACATCTATTGGCAGCATCGTGTGATGCTTGTTAAGTACCAACACCACACATCACTTGCGTGATTTTGGCATTGAAATGTTTTAAATTTTTGTTACGTTCCATGTCGTCGGAAGAACTGCTACAACAGCCACGATCTAGTGTCGTCAAATGTTTTGCAAGTGGCGATGCAATAGTGATTTACCTGAGCACGTGCCGTCTGTCTTAAGGTAGAATCCATTCTTACACGTTTCGCAATTCTGCCGAGCGCTTTCGCACGTCTGACAGTCACCTTCGCCATCCTTACATGCTGAACAAAACATAGTCATCATGTTCACTATGCTACAGTCTCAACAATAGTATTACTACTGCTCTCTCCAAACTACGTCTACGTACAAAAACCATAATACAATTCGGAATTATTCAATACGTTTAGAGTTATACACCAAGAAGAACATGGCATTGACCACTGCATACCGTCAAAAATCCCAGTCATATTGAGGAAGCAACATTGACAGTTGACACGGAATCAAAGGGCAATCCCGGGGCACCAACTAGAGGTTGAGGGTTTTATGGAAGTCTCGAAAATGTCAAGTATATTTGACTCTGCCAATATGAAACTGCATTTACGTAGAATACCACAAAAGGAAACTTATAAGGAGTGCTGTGCAGATTATTACAGAAAACATCACTGGCTTTAAAGACACTTGATGGTTCGTCTTCAAAACGGACAACGTGTCAGTATCTTGTATGTATATGGTTAGTTATATCAGGACCGAAACGTTATGTTGGTGTTATAGCCCCCCATGTAGAATAAGGCTTTCTCTTCACACAATATATGCCAATTAAAGAAATCATTACGTTCTGTCGTTACGATTTATTTTCAAAATGGAAATGAGATACTGTTTTCGTATCAGAAATATCCTAAACATGTCCAATTACCATAGCAGTTGTCTCCTTCGTGGAAGTACCCGGCCTTGCATTCCGAACATGTTGCAGCCGTCCCATCAGTGCATATCTTGCATCCAGTAGCACATGCTGAAAAAGTAAAGTAAATTATTGCCAAACACAGAAGCACTGTGGCCACTCTAATAATTTTATCATGTCGTCATGACGGTAAACATTGAGTTATCCCAAACGATGTTTAAATATAGGCATGACATATATCGTAATTACTGAAGACGTTCACCAACTAAAGCAAGAATATCATGTTATTGTATTGTGGCAGGGTATTTTCAACGTGTCTTTATAAAATAATTTCTTTTTGTTTCATAGCGACCAGTGTAAAATGTAGTTTCGGTCTCACATGCGAATTTCCAGCGGCATTTTTTTGTAATCTTCAAAGAAAATGTCTTTCTTTGCACAAACATTCTCTATTTCACACAACGTTTGTAAAAATGTGATTCATATTCATAAAGTTCAATACGTAATTAATGGAGTGGAATTGTCCTTCAAAAAATGTGTTACTGTGGCTAGGCGTTGTACATTGCTGCTTTTCCAATATCTTGAATTTGCTCACGTAACTGGTTATGATGGCCAGCTTTTGTCTCACCAAACAATATTTCAATATATGTATTGGCAGCAGCGTGTGATGCTTGTTAAGTACCAACACCACACATCACTTGCGTGATTTTGGCATTGAAATGTTTTAAATTTTTGTTACGTTCCATGTCGTCGGAAGAACTGCTACAACAGCCACGATCTAGTGTCGTCAACTGTTTTGCAAGTGGCGATGCAATAGTGATTTACCTGAGCACGTGCCGTCTGTCTTAAGGTAGAATCCATTCTTACACGTTCCGCAATTCTGCCGAGCGCTTTCGCACGTCTGACAGTCACCTTCGCCATCCTTACATGCTGAACAAAACATAGTCATCATGTTCACTATGCTACAGTCTCAACAATAGTATTACTACTGCTCTCTCCAAACTACGTCTACGTACAAAAACCATAATACAATTCGGAATTATTCAATACGTTTAGAGTTATACACCAAGAAGAACATGGCATTGACCACTGCATACCGTCAAAAATCCCAGTCATATTGAGGAAGCAACATTGACAGTTGACACGGAATCAAAGGGCAATCCCGGGGCACCAACTAGAGGTTGACGGTTTTATGGAAGTCTCGAAAATGTCAAGTATATTTGACTCTGCCAATATGAAACTGCATTTACGTAGAATACCACAAAAGGAAACTTATAAGGAGTGCTGTGCAGATTATTACAGAAAACATCACTGGCTTTAAAGACACTTGATGGTTCGTCTTCAAAACGGACAACGTGTCAGTATCTTGTATGTATATGGTTAGTTATATCAGGACAGAAACGTTATGTTGGTGTTATAGCCCCCCATGTAGAATAAGGCTTTCCCTTCACACAATATATGCCAATTAAAGAAATCATTACGTTCTGTCGTTACGATTTATTTTCAAAATGGAAATGAGGTACTGTTTTCGTATCAGAAATATCCTAAACATGTCCAATTACCATAGCAGTTGTCTCCTTCGTGGAAGTACCCGGCCTTGCATTCCGAACATGTTGCAGCCGTCCCATCAGTGCATATCTTGCATCCAGTAGCACATGCTGAAAAAGTAAAGCAAATTATTGCCAAACACAGAAGCACTGTGGTCACTCTAATAATTCTATCATGTCGTCATGACGGTAAACATTGAGTTATCCCAAACGATGTTTAAATATAGGCATGACATATATCGTAATTACTGAAGACGTTCACCAACTAAAGCAAGAATATCATGTTGTTGTATTGTGGCAGGGTATTTTCAACGTGTCTTTATAAAATAATTTCTTTTTGTTTCATAGCGACCACTGTAAAATGTAGTTTCGGTCTCACATGCGAATTTCCAGCGGCATTTTTGTGTAATCTTCAAAGAAAATGTCATTCTTTGCACAAACATTCTCTATTTCACACAACGTTTGTAAAAATGTGATTCATATTCATAAAGTTCTATACGTAATTAATGGAGTGGAATTGTCCTTCAAAAAATGTGTTACTGTGGTTAGGCGTTGTACATTGCTGCTTTTCCAATATCTTGAATTTGCTCACGTAACTGGTTATGATGACCAGCTTTTGTCTCAACAAACAATATTTCAATATATCTATTGGCAGCATCGTGTGATGCTTGTTAAGTACCAACACCACACATCACTTGCGTGATTTTGGCATTGAAATGTTTTAAATTTTTGTTACGTTCCATGTCGTCGGAAGAACTGCTACAACAGCCACGATCTAGTGTCGTCATCTGTTTTGCAAGTGGCGATGCAATAGTGATTTACCTGAGCACGTGCCGTCTGTCTTAAGGTAGAATCCATTCTTACACGTTCCGCAATTCTGCCGAGCGCTTTCGCACGTCTGACAGTCACCTTCGCCATCCTTACATGCTGAACAAAACATAGTCATCATGTTCACTATGATACAGTCTCAACAATAGTATTACTACTGCTCTCTCCAAACTACGTCTACGTACAAAAAACATAATAAATTTCGGAATTATTCAATACGTTTAGAGTTATACACCAAGAAGAACATGGCATTGACCACTGCATACCGTCAAAAATCCCAGTCATATTGAGGAAGCAACATTGACAGTTGACACGGAATCAAAGGGCAATCCCGGGCCACCAACTAGAGGTTGAGGGTTTTATGGAAGTCTCGAAAATGTCAAGTATATTTGACTCTGCCAATATGAAACTGCATTTACGTAGAATACCACAAAAGGAAACTTATAAGGAGTGCTGTGCAGATTATTACAGAAAACATTACTGGCTTTAAAGACACTTGATGGTTCGTCTTCAAAACGGACAACGTGTCACTATCTTGTATGTATATGGTTAGTTATATCAGGACCGAAACCTTATGTTGGTGTTATAGCCCCCCATGTAGAATAAGGCTTTCTCTTCACACAATATATGCCAATTAAAGAAATCATTACGTTCTGTCGCTACGATTTATTTTCAAAATGGAAATGAGATACTGTTTTCGTATCAGAAATATCCTAAACATGTCCAATTACCATAGCAGTTGTCTCCTTCGTGGAAGAACCCGGCCTTGCATTCCGAACATGTTGCAGCCGTCCCATCAGTGCATATCTTGCATCCAGTAGCACATGCTGAAAAAGTAAAGCAAATTATTGCCAAACAGAGAAGCACTGTGGTCACTCTAATAATTATATCATGTCGTCATGACGGTAAACATTGAGTTATCCCAAACGATGTTTAAATATAGGCATGACATATATCGTAATTACTGAAGACGTTCACCAACTAAAGCAAGAATATCATGTTATTGTATTGTGGCAGGGAATTTCCAACGTGTCTTTATAAAATAATTTCTTTTTGTTTCATAGCGACCAATGTAAAATGTAGTTTCGGTCTCACATGCGAATTTCCAGCGGCATTTTTTTGTAATCTTCAAAGAAAATGTCATTCTTTGCACAAACATTCTCTATTTCACACAACGTTTGTAAAAATGTGATTCATATTCATAATGTTCTATACGTAATTAATGGAGTGGAATTGTCCTTCAAAAAATGTGTTACTGTGGTTAGGCGTTGTACATTGCTGCTTTTCCAATATCTTGAATTTGCTCACGTAACTGGTTATGATGGCCAGCTTTTGTCTCACCAAACAATATTTCAATATATGTATTGGCAGCATCGTGTGATGCTTGTTAAGTACCAACACCACACATCACTTGCGTGATTTTGGCATTGAAATGTTTTAAATTTTTGTTACGTTCCATGTCGTCGGAAGAACTGCTACAACAGCCACGATCTAGTGTCGTCAACTGTTTTGCAAGTGGCGATGCAATAGTGATTTACCTGAGCACGTGCCGTCTGTCTTAAGGTAGAATCCAGTCTTACACGTTTCGCAATTCTGCCGAGCGCTTTTGCACGTCTGACAGTCACCTTCGCCATCCTTACATGCTGAACAAAACATAGTCATCATGTTCACTATGCTACAGTCTCAACAATAGTATTACTACTGCTCTCTCCAAACTACGTCTACGTACAAAAACCATAATACAATTCAGAATTATTCAATACGTTTAGAGTTATACACCAAGAAGAACATGGCATTGACCACTGCATACCGTCAAAAATCCCAGTCATACTGAGGAAGCAACATTGACAGTTGACACGGAATCAAAGGGCAATCCCGGGGCACCAACTAGAGGTTGAGGGTTTTATGGAAGTCTCGAAAATGTCAAGTATATTTGACTCTGCCAATATGAAACTGCATTTACGTAGAATACCACAAAAGGAAACTTATAAGGAGTGCTGTGCAGATTATTACAGAAAACATCACTGGCTTTAAAGACACTTGATGGTTCGTCTTCAAAACGGACAACGTGTCACTATCTTGTATGTATATGGTTAGTTATATCAGGACCGAAACGTTATGTTGGTGTTATAGCCCCCCATGTAGAATAAGGCTTTCTCTTCACACAATATATGCCAATTAAAGAAATCATTACGTTCAGTCGTTACGATTTATTTTCAAAATGGAAATGAGATACTGTTTTCTTATCAGAAATATCCTAAACATGTCCAATTACCATAGCAGTTGTCTCCTTCGTGGAAGTACCCGGCCTTGCATTCCGAACATGTTGCAGCCGTCCCATCAGTGCATATCTTGCATCCAGTAGCACATGCTGAAAAAGTAAAGCAAATTATTGCCAAACACAGAAGCACTGTGGTCACTCTAATAATTCTATCATGTCGTCATGACGGTAAACATTGAGTTATCCCAAACGATGTTTAAATATAGGCATGACATATATCGTAATTACTGAAGACGTTCACCAACTAAAGCAAGAATATCATGTTGTTGTATTGTGGCAGGGTATTTTCAACGTGTCTTTATAAAATAATTTCTTTTTGTTTCATAGCGACCAGTGTAAAATGTAGTTTCGGTCTCACATGCGAATTTCCAGCGGCATTTTTGTGTAATCTTCAAAGAAAATGTCATTCTTTGCACAAACATTCTCTATTTCACACAACGTTTGTAAAAATGTGATTCATATTCATAAAGTTCTATACGTAATTAATGGAGTGGAATTGTCCTTCAAAAAATGTGTTACTGTGGTTAGGCGTTGTACATTGCTGCTTTTCCAATATCTTGAATTTGCTCACGTAACTGGTTATGACGGCCAGCTTTTGTCTCACCAAACAATATTTCAATATATGTATTGGCAGCATCGTGTGATGCTTGTTAAGTACCAACACCACACATCACTTGCGTGATTTTGGCATTGAAATGTTTTAAATTTTTGTTACGTTCCATGTCGTCGGAAGAACTGCTACAACAGCCACGATCTAGTGTCGTCAACTGTTTTGCAAGTGGCGATGCAATAGTGATTTACCTGAGCACGTGCCGTCTGTCTTAAGGTAGAATCCATTCTTACACGTTCCGCAATTCTGCCGAGCGCTTTCGCACGTCTGACAGTCACCTTCGCCGTCCTTACATGCTGAACAAAACATAGTCATCATGTTCACTATGCTACAGTCTCAACAATAGTATTACTACTGCTCTCTCCAAACTACGTCTACGTACAAAAAACATAATACAATTCGGAATTATTCAATACGTTTAGAGTTATACACCAAGAAGAACATGGCATTGACCACTGCATACCGTCAAAAATCCCAGTCATATTGAGGAAGCAACATTGACAGTTGACACGGAATCAAAGGGCAATCCCGGGGCACCAACTAGAGGTTGACGGTTTTATGGAAGTCTCGAAAATGTCAAGTATATTTGACTCTGCCAAAATGAAACTGCATTTACGTAGAATACCACAAAAGGAAACTTATAAGGAGTGCTGTGCAGATTATTACAGAAAACATCACTGGCTTTAAAGACACTTGATGGTTCGTCTTCAAAACGGACAACGTGTCACTATCTTGTATGTATATGGTTAGTTATATCAGGACAGAAACGTTATGTTGGTGTCATAGCCCCCCATGTAGAATAAGGCTTTCTCTTCACACAATATATGCCAATTAAAGAAATCATTACGTTCTGTCGTTACGATTTATTTTCAAAATGGAAATGAGATACTGTTTTCGTATCAGAAATATCCTAAACATGTCCAATTACCATAGCAGTTGTCTCCTTCGTGGAAGTACCCGGCCTTGCATTCCGAACATGTTGCAGCCGTCCCATCAGTGCATATCTTGCATCCAGTAGCACATGCTGAAAAAGTAAAGCAAATTATTGCCAAACAGAGAAGCACTGTGGTCACTCTAATAATTATATCATGTCGTCATGACGGTAAACATTGAGTTATCCCAAACGATGTTTAAATATAGGCATGACATATATCGTAATTACTGAAGACGTTCACCAACTAAAGCAAGAATATCATGTTATTGTATTGTGGCAGGGTATTTTCAACGTGTCTTTATAAAATAATTTCTTTTTGTTTCATAGCGACCAATGTAAAATGTAGTTTCGGTCTCACATGCGAATTTCCAGCGGCATTTTTTTGTAATCTTCAAAGAAAATGTCATTCTTTGCACAAACATTCTCTATTTCACACAACGTTTGTAAAAATGTGATTCATATTCATAATGTTCTATACGTAATTAATGGAGTGGAATTGGCCTTCAAAAAATGTGTTACTGTGGTTAGGCGTTGTACATTGCTGCTTTTCCAATATCTTGAATTTGCTCACGTAACTGGTTATGATGGCCAGCTTTTGTCTCACCAAACAATATTTCAATATATGTATTGGCAGCATCGTGTGATGCTTGTTAAGTACCAACACCACACATCACTTGCGTGATTTTGGCATTGAAATGTTTTAAATTTTTGTTACGTTCCATGTCGTCGGAAGAACTGCTACAACAGCCACGATCTAGTGTCGTCAACTGTTTTGCAAGTGGCGATGCAATAGTGATTTACCTGAGCACGTGCCGTCTGTCTTAAGGTAGAATCCATTCTTACACGTTTCGCAATTCTGCCGAGCGCTTTCGCACGTCTGACAGTCACCTTCGCCATCCTTACATGCTGAACAAAACATAGTCATCATGTTCACTATGCTACAGTCTCAACAATAGTATTACTACTGCTCTCTCCAAACTACGTCTACGTACAAAAACCATAATACAATTCAGAATTATTCAATACGTTTAGAGTTATACACCAAGAAGAACATGGCATTGACCACTGCATACCGTCAAAAATCCCAGTCATACTGAGGAAGCAACATTGACAGTTGACACGGAATCAAAGGGCAATCCCGGGGCACCAACTAGAGGTTGAGGGTTTTATGGAAGTCTCGAAAATGTCAAGTATATTTGACTCTGCCAATATGAAACTGCATTTACGTAGAATACCACAAAAGGAAACTTATAAGGAGTGCTGTGCAGATTATTACAGAAAACATCACTGGCTTTAAAGACACTTGATGGTTCGTCTTCAAAACGGACAACGTGTCACTATCTTGTATGTATATGGTTAGTTATATCAGGACCGAAACGTTATGTTGGTGTTATAGCCCCCCATGTAGAATAAGGCTTTCTCTTCACACAATATATGCCAATTAAAGAAATCATTACGTTCAGTCGTTACGATTTATTTTCAAAATGGAAATGAGATACTGTTTTCTTATCAGAAATATCCTAAACATGTCCAATTACCATAGCAGTTGTCTCCTTCGTGGAAGTACCCGGCCTTGCATTCCGAACATGTTGCAGCCGTCCCATCAGTGCATATCTTGCATCCAGTAGCACATGCTGAAAAAGTAAAGCAAATTATTGCCAAACACAGAAGCACTGTGGTCACTCTAATAATTCTATCATGTCGTCATGACGGTAAACATTGAGTTATCCCAAACGATGTTTAAATATAGGCATGACATATATCGTAATTACTGAAGACGTTCACCAACTAAAGCAAGAATATCATGTTATTGTATTGTGGCAGGGTATTTTCAACGTGTCTTTATAAAATAATTTCTTTTTGTTTTATAGCGACCAGTGTAAAATGTAGTTTCGGTCTCACATGCGAATTTCCAGCGGCATTGTTTTGTAATCTTCAAAGAAAATGTCTTTCTTTGCACAAACATTCTCTATTTCACACAACGTTTGGAAAATGTGATTCATATTCATAAAGTTCTATACGTAATTAATGGAGTGGAATTGTCCTTCAAAAAATGTGTTACTGTGGCTAGGCGTTGTACATTGCTGCTTTTCCAATATCTTGAATTTGCTCACGTAACTGGTTATGATGGCCAGCTTTTGTCTCACCAAACAATATTTCAATATATGTATTGGCAGCATCGTGTGATGCTTGTTAAGTACCAACACCACACATCACTTGCGTGATTTTGGCATTGAAATGTTTTAAATTTTTGTTACGTTCCATGTCGTCGGAAGAACTGCTACAACAGCCACGATCTAGTGTCGTCAACTGTTTTGCAAGTGGCGATGCAATAGTGATTTACCTGAGCACGTGCCGTCTGTCTTAAGGTAGAATCCATTCTTACACGTTTCGCAATTCTGCCGAGCGCTTTCGCACGTCTGACAGTCACCTTCGCCATCCTTACATGCTGAACAAAACATAGTCATCATGTTCACTATGCTACAGTCTCAACAATAGTATTACTACTGCTCTCTCCAAACTACGTCTACGTACAAAAACCATAATACAATTCGGAATTATTCAATACGTTTAGAGTTATACACCAAGAAGAACATGGCATTGACCACTGCATACCGTCAAAAATCCCAGTCATATTGAGGAAGCAACATTGACAGTTGACACGGAATCAAAGGGCAATCCCGGGGCACCAACTAGAGGTTGTGGGTTTTATGGAAGTCTCGAAAATGTCAAGTATATTTGACTCTGCCAAAATGAAACTGCATTTACGTAGAATACCACAAAAGGAAACTTATAAGGAGTGCTGTGCAGATTATTACAGAAAACATCACTGGCTTTAAAGACACTTGATGGTTCGTCTTCAAAACGGACAACGTGTCACTATCTTGTATGTATATGGTTAGTTATATCAGGACCGAAACGTTATGTTGGTGTTATAGCCCCCCATGTAGAATAAGGCTTTCTCTTCACACAATATATGCCAATTAAAGAAATCATTACGTTCAGTCGTTACGATTTATTTTCAAAATGGAAATGAGATACTGTTTTCTTATCAGAAATATCCTAAACATGTCCAATTACCATAGCAGTTGTCTCCTTCGTGGAAGTACCCGGCCTTGCATTCCGAACATGTTGCAGCCGTCCCATCAGTGCATATCTTGCATCCAGTAGCACATGCTGAAAAAGTAAAGCAAATTATTGCCAAACACAGAAGCACTGTGGTCACTCTAATAATTCTATCATGTCGTCATGACGGTAAACATTGAGTTATCCCAAACGATGTTTAAATATAGGCATGACATATATCGTAATTACTGAAGACGTTCACCAACTAAAGCAAGAATATCATGTTATTGTATTGTGGCAGGGTATTTTCAACGTGTCTTTATAAAATAATTTCTTGTTGTTTTATAGCGACCAGTGTAAAATGTAGTTTCGGTCTCACATGCGAATTTCCAGCGGCATTTTTTTGTAATCTTCAAAGAAAATGTCTTTCTTTGCACAAACATTCTCTATTTCACACAACGTTTGGAAAATGTGATTCATATTCATAAAGTTCTATACGTAATTAATGGAGTGGAATTGTCCTTCAAAAAATGTGTTACTGTGGCTAGGCGTTGTACATTGCTGCTTTTCCAATATCTTGAATTTGCTCACGTAACTGGTTATGATGGCCAGCTTTTGTCTCACCAAACAATATTTCAATATATGTATTGGCAGCATCGTGTGATGCTTGTTAAGTACCAACACCACACATCACTTGCGTGATTTTGGCATTGAAATGTTTTAAATTTTTGTTACGTTCCATGTCGTCGGAAAAACTGCTACAACAGCCACGATCTAGTGTCGTCAACTGTTTTGCAAGTGGCGATGCAATAGTGATTTACCTGAGCACGTGCCGTCTGTCTTAAGGTAGAATCCATTCTTACACGTTTCGCAATTCTGCCGAGCGCTTTCGCACGTCTGACAGTCACCTTCGCCATCCTTACATGCTGAACAAAACATAGTCATCATGTTCACTATGCTACAGTCTCAACAATAGTATTACTACTGCTCTCTCCAAACTACGTCTACGTACAAAAACCATAATACAATTCGGAATTATTCAATACGTTTAGAGTTATACACCAAGAAGAACATGGCATTGACCACTGCATACCGTCAAAAATCCCAGTCATATTGAGGAAGCAACATTGACAGTTGACACGGAATCAAAGGGCAATCCCGGGGCACCAACTAGAGGTTGAGGGTTTTATGGAAGTCTCGAAAATGTCAAGTATATTTGACTCTGCCAAAATGAAACTGCATTTACGTAGAATACCACAAAAGGAAACTTATAAGGAGTGCTGTGCAGATTATTACAGAAAACATCACTGGCTTTAAAGACACTTGATGGTTCGTCTTCAAAACGGACAACGTGTCACTATCTTGTATGTATATGGTTAGTTATATCAGGACAGAAACGTTATGTTGGTGTTATAGCCCCCCATGTAGAATAAGTCTTTCTCTTCACACAATATATGCCAATTAAAGAAATCATTACGTTCTGTCGTTACGATTTATTTTCAAAATGGAAATGAGATACTGTTTTCGTATCAGAAATATCCTAAACATGTCCAATTACCATAGCAGTTGTCTCCTTCGTGGAAGTACCCGGCCTTGCATTCCGAACATGTTGCATCAGTGCATATCTTGCATCCAGTAGCACATGCTGAAAAAGTAAAGCAAATTATTGCCAAACACAGAAGCACTGTGGTCACTCTAATAATTCTATCATGTCGTCATGACGGTAAACATTGAGTTATCCCAAACGATGTTTAAATATAGGCATGACATATATCGTAATTACTGAAGACGTTCACCAACTAAAGCAAGAATATCATGTTATTGTATTGTGGCAGGGTATTTTCAACGTGTCTTTATAAAATAATTTCTTTTTGTTTCATAGCGACCACTGTAAAATGTAGTTTCGGTCTCACATGCGAATTTCCAGCGGCATTTTTGTGTAATCTTCAAAGAAAATGTCATTCTTTGCACAAACTTTCTCTATTTCACACAACGTTTGTAAAAATGTGATTCATATTCATAAAGTTCTATACGTAATTAATGGAGTGGAATTGTCCTTCAAAAAATGTGTTACTGTGGTTAGGCGTTGTACATTGCTGCTTTTCCAATATCTTGAATTTGCTCACGTAACGGGTTATGATGACCAGCTTTTGTCTCACCAAACAATATTTCAATATATCTGTTGGCAGCATCGTGTGATGCTTGTTAAGTACCAACACCACACATCACTTGCGTGATTTTGGCATTGAAATGTTTTAAATTTTTGTTACGTTCCATGTCGTCGGAAGAACTGCTACAACAGCCACGATCTAGTGTCGTCAACTGTTTTGCAAGAGGCGATGCAATAGTGATTTACCTGAGCACGTGCCGTCTGTCTTAAGGTAGAATCCATTCTTACACGTTCCGCAATTCTGCCGAGCGCTTTCGCACGTCTGACAGTCACTTTCGCCATCCTTACATGCTGAACAAAACATAGTCATCATGTTCACTATGCTACAGTCTCAACAATAGTATTACTACTGCGCTCTCCAAACTACGTCTACGTACAAAAACCATAATACAATTCGGAATTATTCAATACGTTTAGAGTTCTACACCAAGAAGAACATGGCATTGACCACTGCATACCGGCAAAAAACCCATTCATATTGAGGAAGCAACATTGACGGTTGACACTAAATCAAAGGGCAATGCCGGGGCACCAACTAGAGGTTGAGGGTTTTATGAAAGTCTCGAAAATGTCAAGTATATTTGACTCTGCCAATATGAAACTGCATTTACGTAGAATACCACAAAAGTAAACTTATAAGGAGTACTGTGCAGATTATTACAGAAAACATCACTGGCTTTAAAGACACTTGATGGTTCGTCTTCAAAACGGACAATGTGTCACTATCTTGTATGTATATGGTTAGTTATATCAGGACCGAAACGTTATGTTGGTGTTATAGCCCCCCATGTAGAATAAGGCTTTCTCTTCACACAATATATGCCAATTAAAGAAATCATTAAGTTCTGTCGTTACGATTTATTTTCAAAATGGAAATGAGATACTGTTTTCGTATCAGAAATATCCTAAACATGTCCAATTACCATAGCAGTTGTCTCCTTCGTGGAAGTACCCGGCCTTGCATTCCGAACATGTTGCAGCCGTCCCATCAGTGCATATCTTGCATCCAGTAGCACATGCTGAAAAAGTAAAGCAAATTATTGCCAAACACAGAAGCACTGTGGTCACTCTAATAATTCTATCATGTCGTCATGACGGTAAACATTGAGTTATCCCAAACGATGTTTAAATATAGGCATGACATATATCGTAATTACTGAAGACGTTCACCAACTAAAGCAAGAATATCATGTTATTGTATTGTGGCAGGGTATTTTCAACGTGTCTTTATAAAATAATTTCTTTTTGTTTCATAGCGACCACTGTAAAATGTAGTTTCGGTCTCACATGCGAATTTCCAGCGGCATTTTTGTGTAATCTTCAAAGAAAATGTCATTCTTTGCACAAACTTTCTCTATTTCACACAACGTTTGTAAAAATGTGATTCATATTCATAAAGTTCTATACGTAATTAATGGAGTGGAATTGTCCTTCAAAAAATGTGTTACTGTGGTTAGGCGTTGTACATTGCTGCTTTTCCAATATCTTGAATTTGCTCACGTAACTGGTTATGATGACCAGCTTTTGTCTCACCAAACAATATTTCAATATATCTATTGGCAGCATCGTGTGATGCTTGTTAAGTACCAACACCACGCATCACTTGCGTGATTTTGGCATTGAAATGTTTAACATTTTTGTTACGTTCCATGTCGTCGGAAGAACTGCTACAACAGCCACGATATAGTGTCGTCAACTGTTTCGCAAGTGGCGATGCAATAGTGATTTACCTGAGCACGTGCCGTCTGTCTTAAGGTAGAATTCATTCTTACACGTTCCGCAATTCTGCCGAGCGGTTTCGCACGTCTGACAGTCACCTTCGCCATCCTTACATGCTGAACAAAACATAGTCATCATGTTCACTATGCTACAGTCTCAATAATAGTATTACTACTGCTCTCTCCAAACTACGTCTACGTACAAAAACCATAATACAATTCTGAATTATTCAATACGTTTAGAGTTCTACACCAAGAAGAACATGGCATTGACCACTGCATACCGTCAAAAATCCCAGTCATATTGAGGAAGCAACATTGACAGTTGACACGGAATCAAAGGGCAATGCCGGGGCACCAACTAGAGGTTGAGGGTTTTATGGAAGTCTCGAAAATGTCAAGTATATTTGACTCTGCCAATATGAAACTGCATTTACGTAGAATTTCACAAAAGGAAACTTATAAGGAGTGCTGTGCAGATTATTACAGAAAACATCACTGGCTTTAAAGACACTTCATGGTTCGTCTTCAAAACAGACAACGTGTCATTATCTTGTATGTATATGGTTAGTTATATCAGGACCGAAACGTTATGTTGGTGTTATAGCCCCCCCCCCCTCCCCCCCATGTAGAATATGGCTTTCTCTTCACACAATAGATGCCAATTAAAGAAATCATTACGTTCTGTCGTTACGATTTATTTTCGGAATGGAAATGAGATACTGTTTTCGTATCAGAAATATCCTGAATATGTCCAATTACCATAGCAGTTGTCTCCTTCGTGGAAGTACCCGGCCTTGCATTCCGAACATGTTGCAGCCGTCCCATCAGTGCATATCTTGCATCCAGTAGCACATGCTGAAAAAGTAAAGCAAATTATTGCCAAACACAGAAGCACTGTGGTCACTCTAATAATTCTATCATGTCGTCACGACGGTAAACATTGAGTTATCCCAAATGATGTTTCAACATAGGCATGACATATATCGTAATTACTGAAGACGTTCACCAACTAAAGCAAGAATATCATGTTATTGTATTGTGGCAGGGTATTTTCAACGTGTCTTTATAAAATAATTTCTTTTTGTTTCATAGCGACCACTGTAAAATGTAGTTTCGGTCTCACATGCGAATTTCCAGCGGCATTTTTGTGTAATCTTCAAAGAAAATGTCATTCTTTGCACAAACATTCTCTATTTCACACAACGTTTGTAAAAATGTGATTCATATTCATAAAGTTCTATACGTAATTAATGGAGTGGAATTGTCCTTCAAAAAATGTGTTACTGTGGTTAGGCGTTGTACATTGCTGCTTTTCCAATATCTTGAATTTGCTCACGTAACTGGTTATGATGGCCAGCTTTTGTCTCACCAAACAATATTTCAATATATCTATTGGCAGCATCGTGTGATGCTTGTTAAGTACCAACACCACACATCACTTGCGTGATTTTGGCATTGAAATGTTTTAAATTTTTGTTACGTTCCATGTCGTCGGAAGAACTGCTACAACAGCCACGATCTAGTGTCGTCAACTGTTTTGCAAGTGGCGATGCAATAGTGATTTACCTGAGCACGTGCCGCCTGTCTTAAGGTAGAATCCATTCTTACACGTTCCGCAATTCTGGCGAGCGCTTTCGCACGTCTGACAGTCACCTTCGCCATCCTTACATGCTGAACAAAACATAGTCATCGTGTTCACTATGCTACAGTCTCAACAATAGTATTACTACTGCTCTCTCCAAACTACGTCTACGTACAAAAACCATAATACAATTCGGAATTATTCAATACGTTTAGAGTTATACACCAAGAAGAACATGGCATTGACCACTGCATACCGTAAAAAATCCCAGTCATATTGAGGAAGCAACATTGACAGTTGACACGGAATCAAAGGGCAATCCCGGGGCACCAACTAGAGGTTGAGGGTTTTATGGAAGTCTCGAAAATGTCAAGTATATTTGACTCTGCCAAAATGAAACTGCATTTACGTAGAATACCACAAAAGGAAACTTATAAGGAGTGCTGTGCAGATTATTACAGAAAACATCACTGGCTTTAAAGACACTTGATGGTTCGTCTTCAAAACGGACAACGTGTCACTATCTTGTATGTATATGGTTAGTTATATCAGGACCGAAACGTTATGTTGGTGTTATAGCCCCACAAGTAGAATAAGGCTTTCTCTTCACACAATATATGCCAATTAAAGAAATCATTACATTCTGTCGTTACGATTTATTTTCAAAATGGAAATGAGATACTGTTTTCGTATCAGAAATATCCTAAACATGTCCAATTACCATAGCAGTTGTATCCTTCGTGGAAGTACCCGGCCTTGCATTCCGAACATGTTCCAGCAGTCCCATCAGTGCATATCTTGCATTCAGTAGCACATGCTGAAAAAGTAAAGCAAATTATTGCCAAACACAGAAGCATTGTGGTCACTCTAATAATTCTATCATGTCGTCATGCCGGTAAACATTGAGTTATCCCAATTGATGTTTCAACATAGGCATGACATATATCGTAATTACTGAAGACGTTCACCAACTAAAGCAAGAATATCATGTTATTGTATTGTGGCAGGGTATTTTCAACGTGTCTTTATAAAATAATTTCTTTTTGTTTCATAGCGACCACTGTAAAATGTAGTTACGGTCTCACATGCGAATTTCCAGCGGCATTTTTGTGTAATCTTCAAAGAAAATGTCTTTCTTTGCATACACCTTCTCTATTTCACACAACGTTTGTAAAAATGTGATTCATATTCATGAAGTTGTATACGTAATTAATGGAGTGGAATTGTCCTTCAAAACATGTGTTACAGTGGTTAGGCATTGTACATTGTTGCTTTTCCAATATCTTGAATTTGCTCACGTAACTGGTTATGATGGCCAGCTTTTGTCTCACCAAACAATATTTCAATACATGTATTGGCAGCATCGTGTGATGCTTGTAAAGTACCAACACCACACATCACTTGCGTGATTTTGGCATTTAAATGTTTTTAAATTTTGTTACGTTCTATGTCGTCGGAAGAAATGCTACAACAGCCACGATCTAGTGTCGTCAACTGTTTTGCAAGTGGCGATGCAATATTGATTTACCTGAGCACGTGCCGTCTGTCTTAAGGTAGAAGCCATTCTTACACGTTCCGCAATTCTGCCGAGCGGTGTCGCACGTCTGACAGTCACCTTCGCCATCCTTACATGCTGAACAATACATAGTCATCATGTTCACTATGCTACAGTCTCAACAATAGTATTACTACTGCTCTCTCCAAACTACGTCTACGTACACAAACCATAATACAATTCGGAATTATTCAATACGTTTAGAGTTCTACACCAAGAAGAACATGGCATTGACCACTGCATACCGTCAAAAAAACCATTCATATTGAGGAAGCAACATTGACGGTTGACACTAAATCAAAGGGCAATGCCGGGGCACCAACTAGAGGTTGAGGGTTTTATGAAAGTCTCGAAAATGTCAAGTATATTTGACTCTGCCAATATGAAATTGCATTTACGTCGAATTTCACAAACGGAAACTTATAAGTGCTGTGCAGATTATTACAGAAAACATCACTGGCTTTAAAGACACTTGATGGTTCGTCTTCAAAAAGGACAACGTGTCACTATCTTGTACGTGTATGGTTAGTTATATCAGGACCGAAACGTTATGTTGGTGTTATAGCCCCCCATGTAGAATAAGGCTTTCACTTCACACAATATATGCCAATTAAAGAAATCATTACGTTCTGTCGTTACGATTTATTTTCAAAATGGAAATGAGATACTGTTTTCGTATCAGAAATATCCTAAACATGTCCAATTACCATAGCAGTTGTCTCCTTCGTGGAAGTACCCGGCCTTGCATTCCGAACATGTTGCAGCCGTCCCATTAGTGCATATCTTGCATCCAGTAGCACATGCTGAAAAAGTAAAGCAAATTATTGCCAAACACAGAAGCACTGTGGTTACTCTAATAATTCTATCATGTCTTCATGACGGTAAACATTGAGTTATCGCAACTGATGTTTCAACATAGGCATGACATATGTCGTAATTACTGAAGACGTTCACCAACTAAAGCAAGAATATCATGTTATTGTATTGTGGCAGGGTATTTTCAACGTGTCTTTATCAAATAATTTCTTTTTGTTTCATAGCGACCACTGTAAAATGTAGTTACGGTCTCACATGCGAATTTCCAGCGGCATTTTTCTGTAATCTTCAAAGAAAATGTCATTCTTTGCACAAACATTCTCTATTTCACACAACGTTTGTAAATATGTGATTCATATTCATGAAGTTGTATACGTAATTAATGGAGTGGAATTGTCCTCCAAAAAATGTGTTACTGTGGTATGGCGTAGTACATTGCTGCTTTTCCAATATCTTGAATTCGCTCATGCACGTAACTGGTTATGATGGCCAGCTTTTGTCTCACCAAACAATATTTCAATATATGTATTGGCAGCATCTTGTGATGCTTATAAAGTACCAACACCACACATCACTTTCGTGATTTTGGGATTGAAAAGTTTTAAATTTTTGTTACGTTCTATGTCGTCGGAAGAACTGCTACAACAGCCACGATCTAGTGTCATCATGTTCACTATGCTACAGTCTCAACAATAGTATTACTACTGCTCTCTCCAAACTACGTCTACGTACACAAACCATAATACAATTCGGAATTATTCAATACGTTTAGAGTTCTACACCAAGAAGTTTGGCAATTCTCCTTGTTATCGTCGCAAGTCTTACAGTTAGCGGTGTCATTCGTACATTCTGAAGAAGACATAGTCATCATTTTCAATAATTCAGTCTTTATAATATTATACCAAAAATATTACTCCAAATTACGCCTACACAATACAATCCGCTATTACTGAATACGGTCAGAGACGTAGGGCAAGAATGTCATGGCATTGATAACAGTAACCATGTTCAATACGGTATAGTCTTTAGAATGTTATTGCTTTTTACTACTTATTTTCCAATGAGTGTGTTTGTGATGTACAGTAAAACAGTGCACTATCTGCAGTATACCTATTAGTACTGAAATGGACTTCACAATTTACGTTATTTTAATTCTTTCATTTGGAGTTTTTGTTTACTATGTAAACGCATTAATATATATATATATTTATAAATATATATATATATATATATATATATATATATATATATATATATATATATATATATATATATATATATATATATATAGTCGTGTGTGTATGCAAACCTTCATATGTGCTTTCTTATGCAATATAGTATTTTTATTGTTTCTGTTTGAGAGAGATGATACAGTATGTAACGGCATTTCTATTTTATATGTTATACCTGACAGTGCAGTATTAATGGACATCGCGACCAGAATCACCACCACAAAGCAGGCTCTCCACCCATCTCTGGGTTCCATTTTCGCAAGTCCTGCAACACAGACCAGCATCACCGGTAAATGATAAATCTTGATAATTCAAAAAATAGTTTTGACGGTTCAATTTTGTGAACCATATCTGATTGTTGGTGCTGCTGTAGATTAAAAGTTCTGAGTGTCACATTTTATAAATTATTCTACCTTCTATCCTCTACAACATGGCTGCCCGGAGTCTTTAACTAGTTTAACTAGTAACTAATTTGACGCAGGATGACATGCAGAAACGAAATTTAATCAACAGGTCTAACATAATTCCTTGCACACTCATAACCGGTGATAAGCATAGATGATTGGTCGCGCTAAAATATTTCCGGGCGTTAAAAACGTTCCAATTGACGTTTCTGCGCATGCGCAAAAAATGCAAAATCATCAATGTCCAGCGAAACAACAAAACATGTTCGGTATAAATGTCATGGGCTGTTCGTTAACTCTCCTCTGATGATTGCAATAAAAAATTACGTTTTTTATCAATCACTGTCACGGCGCACTACTGTCATATGATTTACGCTTGCTATCAAAATATGCCTCAAAACCTGTTTGTCTCGTGTTAATTTGCGACAAATAACTTTGCTGAGAGGTTTTTAACATCCTAACGAACAACCCGTAGTATTTATACAATAAATGTTTTGTCTTTTCGCTGCACATTGATGATTTCACATGCGCAGAAACGTCAATAGGAACGTTTATTACGCCGGAAAAATGTAAGCGCTACAGCGTCATTGTCTTGGTGATGTTCTCCACCTGTCTTGCTTGCTTACAACTATGACACAATAAACTTTCTGCCCAAAACAGATTTGGCAGGACATATTTGGTAGATTGGTTTTAGTGCCTCGTGATATAACTGGGACGGGAATAGCCTAGATTATCCACACTCCGTGAGGTGGCAGCACTTTTTAGCCTTTCAACTTCGCCTGGTAGTTTTATGCTCTGCCGATGTTATCACCACGGCAGCCTTTCCCCAGAATAAAGCAGAGACGCTGATACGCTTTCATGCGAACTATTTAATAAAAACAAAAATAAATATGCACTTTTATAATATAATACTGCACTGTTAAAAGTATTCAAAATTAAACTTAGTCACACAAAAATAATCATAAATACAAATTTGCAGTTGTTTACGAAGCAAGAATTATGGCAGGATAAGGTTCGATTACTCAGTCTCCTTATATAGAAGCCGACTAGGTGCCCATACTGTCTTTTCGGCAAAGTTACGCCGCCGAGCGAAAGTCGGTTAAACAAGACTAGCGCGGGCGCTGCTTAGAAATAGCAGCGACTCAACGCAGTCCCTCTCTCCCAGAATATACACCAGGCATTACTACATTAGCTCAAGCAATAAGTAACAATTTGAAGCTAAAACTGTACGCTAACTACAAATTTAAAGGTACTCAATCCACTTGTTTGCTAATCGCCAAACCGGTTCTTTTATTACCAGATGTGTAATGTGTTAATAGTTTAACTAGTATGCACAGTCAGTTAATTTTTAAAATGCGTACTTGTCATTTTATAATTGTAAAAAAAGAATCGCCGTTACACCGGGTATAACTGGCGAAACAATCAGCAGCTGCCGACGCCCTGTGCTGTTTGGGTCACGTGTTTTATGCGAGATCGACTTACTACGGCACCACAATAACAAATCGCACGTGCTTTGGCGCGAGATTGCAAGTCAACTCAAAGGCAGTGATTCTTCTATGAAGGTACGCATTAAGTGCATTAACGCAGTCAGCAACAAGAGCGAGTAGTCGGGGGATAATTCACTCTTGTGAACGTTGACTCGACGCGGATTCTCTAACTTGTAAGATTATAATAAATATAAGTCTGACAGTGTCACTGACAAGGCAAGCCAGTTTGAGTTGACAGTCACCATCGATATCGCTCAGGCTCAGCATCACAATCTTTGTTGATATGTACCGGTATTGTATTTGATTACGCAGGATCTTGTTAATAAACTTAGTAATTGCGAAAGTACATATCCAGAGAGAATAGATGACGTGAGGGACGAAATAAAAAATAAAATTGACATGGGGGACTGGTAATACTAATAGTAATAGGCTCTTGACGGTCGGGCAAGAAACGTTGTATTTTTAGGGGGAGCATCCGTTATCTCGTGTAACAGAACGTCAAACAGAGAATTATATTATATTTCACAATTATTAAAACAGTGTTTTGCGACTCACATTTCAGTACTATTACTGAATGTTGTTGATTTCTATTATATGTTATGCAAAATAATTAAATTTTTTATAACAGCGATGATTGATGGTGATGAATTTTTTCAATAAAACATAAACATGAAAATAAAATGTTAATTCAGTAGGTGTACATTATATCATGCAACTATTACATATAACATTCTTTAACTTGTTTCCATTGTAGTCAATGCATGGCTGTAGTCTATGTACCTGGTACCTTTCAACTCACACGTGCCAGCTGTTTTCAAATATTTATCTACATTTTCATCACAGCAGTATCTGAATGCATAATAATATTATATTCGAATTATAATATTGCTACAGGCCACACTACAATACAAAAGTGAGACAAGTCAGAGGAGAGGCTAAGATTAAGGCAGTCACATGGGTATGGCAGATGCAGGGAGGATATGTAGTCTGCGGGAGGCTCACATCTGATCAATCCAGGTAATTTAAACAGCTGTTTTCAAATATTTATCAAAATTTTCATCACAGCAGTATACGAATGCATAATATATAGGTCATAATATGCAAAAGTGAGACAAGGCAGATGAGAGGCTAATATTAAGACAGCCAGGGCATTGGTATGGCAGATGCATTGATGATACGTAGTCTGCAGGAGGCTCACATCTGACCAATCCAGGTAATTTAAACATTTTAACAATCAACAATGTATAAATTATCAAAATATTTTAATATATCCATTTAAATATACATTTGTTTTCATTAACATATTATCTTGAACATGGAAAATTAGAATAACCTTTGCTCTTGTATAATGCATAGTATACCCAGTGTGTCAACACAGACATTAATGCACATACACTGTGTGAGTCTTGGGGCATGGCGACATAGATCAATTTTAAGAAGTACCTTCAAAATGGTGCATTTTGAAGGATGTTTTAACTTATTCCCTGGGAAATAGAGAGGAAACAAATGCACAGCTACAAGTGTAAACATGTTTATAGCAAGAAATACCTATGAGGTGGCCATCCTGGCATATTTTGTGCAAAATGGCTTAGAAAAACACTGAGGTAGTCCACCTCACTCATCATATAGCAGGGGAAATACTGAAGCGATGATTCAAGAAATCAATAATACAGTTTTGAAGAAGGTAGACATACATATTATGAATGCTTGAATATTTTCTGAGGGAATGTGCTGTTGGCATCACAATAATCTTATTTTGTCATTTCCAACATTTGCGTTGACCAGACAACCTCACATATTCATGTTTGACATAAAATGTCAAAAATGAATATGTGTACACCATGTAGTAGTTATTGCATGGCATCATTATTTACTCCCAACTCCACTACCATGTTGTTTGTTTACTGAAATTGAATACATGCTTTTCTTTACAGGTCAACAAGAAACTGAACAATGCTTACTACCACTAGTTCAACAAGTTACAGGACAGTTGTATTTGTGGACAGGACTATACAGCTATGCGCCGTGCAAGATGCTCCATATTAAATGTCAAGTATTCGAATGTCGACCAGAAGTGATCCCAGTTGTACTGTGTGTTGCATTGTGACAGACTCCGCAGTACTAGTTGTATGTACACAGGCTTCAATGCCGGTCAGGTACCCTGACTGACTAGAATGTAGAATGCAGAGTGCTTGACATGCGAATATGGTGACACCTGACTAGCTTTGCAGTTGGTGATGGAACGGTGGCTGCCATGGTCTGTCAAATATGGCATGAGCCTTTGGTCAACCTCTCTCGACACTGTAAGACAGGTTCGAAATTCTTTGGTGAACAACATCAGCTTGGATATCGATGACATTGTGTGAGTTCACTCTCTTTGATGATACTGCATACCAGCTTCCTGGCATTTTGCTGTACATCCACATCCACATCTGCCTATACAAGAAACAAAGTGACAATTAGCTCTGACATGTATTATATTTTATATGTGACGACATACATAGCCAAAGTCAATATCATGGTAATAATTCAGAGATGGAGTGAGTACAATTCAAATGTACTCGAGTACGAGTATGATTACTTTGAACATGCATGAGTATGAGTACTCCGAAAACAAATGTACTCGAGTAAGATTACTTTAGAATGTACTCGAGTGTGAGTACGATTACTTTAGAATGTAATCATGATTACTGGTACTTTCACGATTCCTTTAATGAATATCCTGTTTCTACCGTAAAGGCGACCTCCATGGAATCAGGTGTCATTCATTTTCTGTTGCTGTGCCAATATATAGTGTTCTAACTGATTACTGCTAACTGCTATCCACTGTCCATATGTTATTATTATTATAAATCATCAGATGACTTTATCATGTGTTGAATGAACCATTTAATACTGGATTGATGCTCAAGATGTCCATATATCATGATACTACAAACTAAAGGTATCATAGTGATACTGTAGCAAATAGCATACAAGTGTTATAATGAGTGTCAATTTAGTGGTGGTTCAATTATGTCAATGAAGTATCAAGAGGAAAATATTAAACTTCTGAATCAAATACAAATATGATGCATTTAAGAATTTCAAATGTCCCCTTTTAAATGTCAAATACACATGATCAAATATAAATTATACAATAACAACATTTCAAATCCCAGGGATCATATTAGCAATAATATCCAATTCAAATATGTCATATATCAGATGAGACAAACAGAATAGTTGGGGATTTAGACAGGTTTACACTTTACACTTACTTAAACATAATGGACAGAGATTTAGCAGCTAACTGCCCAGTCATTCACACCATACCGAAAGAGCAAACAGTACAATTGGGCTGTGGCATGGCTTCTAAAATTACAAAACAAGATGTTAGGGGACACTTATCTCATGCAGTGCTTCCCTGGGACTGTCACAATATAACTTGTACTTTGTATTAAGCAGGAGGGTGAGGAGATGTGGCTTCTCTGGGAAGAGAAGGTATTAATTAGGGAAATCTGACTGAATATTTATTTAACTGAAATGCTCAACAGTAATAGAAAATGAATACCTTGATTATTATTATATTTATTAGATTACTTCTAATATTGCTATTTTTATTTGTCTAATATATTTGTTTGCAACTGTTCATATGAAAAATATGTAATCGTGAGAAGTAATCGTGAGTACGATTACATTGGTGATGTACTCGAGTACGATAACTTGCCTTCATACTCGAGTACTCGTACTCAAAAAGTACTCCTACTCAAATACGAGTACATGAGTACGAGTACACGAGTACGATTACTCCATCTCTGGGTAATATAATTGTTTTATTCATGTTATAAAATTTGCATGCCCACATGTTATATATACATTACTCAGACCTGTTATATTGAACATGTCTACTAATGTGGGAAACATTCTGCCACACTGAAATTAATATGTGAAAATACTAATTGTACAAAAGAAAAGTATTCACCACTATCTCTAGCCAGTACTCTTCATAGAATTGAGTAGCATATAGCAATTGCACATGTAACTCTCAGTCACATGGCAAGGACCCTGACTAGTTTACCCATTTTTTGTGTGTAAAGATGCAAAGCATTAAATACATTTAAAAACAAGTTATTTTATATCTACTGATTTTTTAAACAAAGTATAATCTAGTTACTTTATTTAATATATTTATTATTTATAAAGCACAATATCCAACAGGGTCACAAAGTGCTGTGCATATTTGTTATGTACATAATGTTATTATATGTACATAGTATGTATATGTTATCTATTTACAGCATGTTTCTGTAGCAATTGTGTGTGTGTGTGTTATGGGTGAACTCTTTGCAAAAATAAATTTCCAGAAATATGTTTTCTTACGACAATTCTTTCAGAATATTGAACAACTTTCCCATGACATGTATCACTAAGCACACGTTTGCTAAAGCTAATGTCTTCCCTGTGAAAGGCATAATTTGAAAGCCTAATGAATGGGATTAATGTTTTTGAACTAATTAGTATTTGATATACCATGTGCTGGATGCTCGATGAAACGAATATTTATAAAAGTAACTGTTTTTTTACATTTACCTTTAGAACACGTTTTCAACTTTGTCCTAATTTTGTTATTGTTGCTTTGCTTGTTATCTGATGAAATAAATAAATATATCCAGTGCAGTGATTGTACCTGTAGTTATACTTATATTGTGCTTGCCATTAATTTGTAGTTAATTTCATGAAATAGTTTTGATAAAATGTTTTTACTTTATGATGTCTTTACTTATATACAGTTTAACAAGTACACCCACCCATTAACACAGACAAATAAAATATCACACAGAGGGGCAGATTCAGAAATCGTCTTGAGGGCACAAAAACCTACTGGCCTTGGAACCAAATTGTGTGTTTTAAATATTTGTTGATACCGCATAGCTTCATTTTCCACTGTCTCATCTGGAGTAGTGATATCGGAAAATGCCACAACTTATTATTATCACTTAAACTGGGTCATATTTCAAACAATATTGAGGCACATTAGCATTGACCTATTATAAAAAGTTCCTAGGAATACCAAATTCCTACAGTGTACGAGGCACATCCACAGGACCCCAGGACCCTTGGATTCACATATGACATACATCCGTACAATTTATATAAAAGGTTTGTTGAGAGAGTAAATTAATGTATATTACAACACTCATTT
The DNA here is from genome assembly GCA_964017155.1 of Oasisia sp. SBJ-2009. Taxonomy (NCBI): domain Eukaryota; kingdom Metazoa; phylum Annelida; class Polychaeta; order Sabellida; family Siboglinidae; genus Oasisia; species Oasisia sp. SBJ-2009. The sequence goes on from OZ024855.1 coordinate 47,522,165, forward strand.
ACCTGAGATGAAGAGCTTTTCTGCATGCCCTATGGTGATGACACCTCAAGTTCTGAAAATGTGACACATTTAAATTTTAATGAACTTGAAAAACTTGCAATGTTATGAACGATCACCTCCCAGGCTTCCAAATGCAAGTAATACACCCTGTATCTTGTTATTGTATTACATTAATGTTACTAATAAATTAAAATAATATGTATATACCTATTTTTATGTATTAAATGATCATAACATTTTGCTTAGTGTATTAAATTATTATAAATGTATTAAATATTGTCATTATGAATATGTATAACGCAGGCCTAAGTATAACTGTTACGGATCACTTATAATGCATTTACATTATGCCTAGCTACTATTAGGCTAATTAAGCCTAGTTAATTAATCTTAACCTTAGGACTACCATATGTGACATAAACATTACATAGTTACAGTATTATAATAAATCACTGACATGTCATAGTCATATAGGCCATAGTCTATGCCTGGTGTAGTCATACTCATAGGCATAGCATAGCCATATACCTTCAACCTTGGCTTGCTATTTTGTCGTACCATGGGCCTAGCTGTCATTGCCATTGGCTGAATAAGCGCCAAGGTTGAAGGTAAACAATAACATAAATTTAATAAAAACAACAGAAATATCAATGACGTATATACTCATACGCCTAAATATATACGTGATTATAGCTGAGCAATTCGTAATTACTAACCTATTTGGAAGAACATCTGTGCGAACGCTGCATGTGGACTGTGTCTGGATTGTAGTCAGTGACAGATCGCTGTCCCTCGCCGCCGGCCAACGCCAACGGTGCCTGTAGCTTGCAAAGGGCACTTTCACTGTTCTGAAGGCGAAGTCATTCTGTTCACTGCTTAGTTGCATATTCTTTCCCAATCATGCGTCGATGCTGTCTTTGTCTGCTTAATTTGCCGTGTTGATGGCATATAAAAATAATACGTGCCTACACTCGATCGCCGTTTCTAAGCGTAAACAACTCGACAGGGTGAAGCCGTCAATCTCGCCCAAGCCTCGTTCGCGTGAAGACTAAAGCGTATTCCGCTCAAAGCTCCATTTCCATAGTTACGTTTCGTATAGAGTTTCGACCGGGTTCGATCGAAACGAAAATCGAAATAGTTCCTATTTATTTAATTTATTTCAGAAAAAAGAAGTAACATGCATGCATAAACCAACTAAGCAATCATTAAGGAGTATTTGATACATCCGCTTTTTGTGAAATGACTAATAATCGCTAGGAGCAAACGATTGTTACGGGAATGAGTGGATTGAGTATCTTTAATTGACTTCTACGCCACTGCTTTTGCGATCCTATTAGCGGTTTACGTGGAAACTGCGGTTCGACTTGTGTATGATATTTTACGTAAGTACAAACGCCGACTTATGTCGTACATAAATATTTATGATAATTCAAAAGTATTTATACAGAGTGTAGCTACACTTTTAAAAACACATGCTTATAAAGAATATTGAGTTACAAATTACATGAGTAAATGAGTCCGAATACCGTCATGAAGTGAACAGGCTGATGTTGTGGTGTGACAATAACAACCTTCAACTGAGTGCGTCCAAAATTCGGGAGATGATTGTTGATTTTTGCAAAGAAGGATTTAAGAAAACCTCAATTGCTCCCATTATTATTAATGGTGAACCTATCGAAAGGGTGGACTGTTTAAAATTTCTGGGCACAATAATATATAAATGCAGTCGTGAAAAAGGCCAAACAAAGGCTGTACTTGCTGCGTCAACAAAAATAGTTCGGGCTGAGTAGGGAGATTCGTGTTCAGTTCTATCGTTCTGCTATTGATAATATGCTTGCATTCTCAATATGTGTGGTTCGGCGGCATCAGTAGGCTTGGCAAAGTGGTAAAAACAGCTTCAAAAATTGTCGGCAGTGCACTCAATCCTCTAACAGCTATGTACAACGACAGATCAAAAAAAGGCTGGCAATTTTATTTCAGACAAAACTCACCCCGCCCATCATCTGACTTATCACCGTCAGACAAACGTTTTAGAAGCATCAGTACGAAAATAAATCGCTTGATGTTTAAAATACAGGTCACAAATTGTCACAAAATATAAATATCAGCTATATATAGCTGGAGATTATGAAACACCAATATTGGATTGTCGGGCGACTGTGCTGAAGCAGTCCTTGTTGTTGCACAACTGAAACACCTGCCAAAATATATAAAATGTAATACCAATATTATTAATGTTAACAAAACTCTATTATAAATACACAACTAGTCTGGAAACTATTTTGGCAGATTCAAGGTGGCCGTGTTTTTGAATAATGCATATGGCCTGGTCCAAAAAATTATGAAAAAGGCCTGGCTACACCAAAGTCAAATATGTTGCCCGGTAAAACGTTTCAGTGTAATGCTAGCCAAAACAGTTGCTTTTTTAATAATATTAATTATCAATTAACATAGATAAAACTAGTTAATAACAAACATGTATATACGTTAACAATAAATGTTCCATGTATATGTAATCACCAATCATGAGAACATAGATACGCTTGTTTTTGAAAACACTGATTCAACTAATTAAAAATAGAACCAACAATAGAGATTAGATTAGATTAGATTAGAATAGAATAGAATAGAATAGAATAGAATAGAATAGAATAGAATAGAATAGAATAGAATAGAATAGAATAGAATAGAATAGAATAGAATAGAATAGAATAGAATAGAATAGAATAGATTAGATTAGATTAGATTAGATTAGATTAGATTAGATTAGATTAGATTAGATTAGATTAGATTAGATTAGCTTAGAGATTAGTTCTCATATAGCGCAATATCCAGTATTCAGAAATGCTCAAAGCACTCTACACTTTACTTCCGTGGCAGATCTTTTCAATCATACACCGTTTCAACTTCTCTGGGAAGCATCCAGCCACGACGCAATTAATGCAAATTATTCAAATTATCCCCCATGTCTATTGTCAAGCACTCAATCATATAGCTGAGTGAACTGCAGCAATGTGTAGTCAAAATAATTTGCCCAAAGTTTCACACTGTAATTTGAGATTAGGGCGCCATTGACCTGTTTGGAGATTAGTCTCGTTTAAACGACGTAACTGGGTAACTTCGTCAAAACGATAGTCTGGTCACTTAGTCGGGCTTTTGATTGTTATCTAAAATATGCTGCCACCTCACGAAACCTGAGAAATTGAGGCTTATCCTGCTATAATTCCTGCTTCATGACAACTGCAAATTTGTATTTCCATTTATTTTTGAGTGAATATAATTTTCATATTGAATACTTTTAATAGTATAGTGTTATCTTATAAAAGTGTATCCTAATCTTAGTTTATATGTCATAGTTGGCCTGAGAGCCAATCAGCATTTTCTCCTATTCTGGGGTAAGGCCGCCCTGGTGGTAACATCGCCAGAGCATAAATCTACGGCCGACTTCGATTGGCCTACTCGGGTTGCTCGTGTAACCCTAATGTGGTATCCGGTTTACGCTGTGTATGAGTACCACGAGAGTAGTCCAACTGAACAGTGACGATCGTGATCATGGAGATAAACCCCTTATGTAAATAAATTAAAGTAATCAATTGTTCAGTGTGTAAATGGTGATGTTCGTCTTCTTGGTGTTAAATATAATTCATAGAATATGGTGACTTTAATGCATAATATTTAAATGATTGTGTCGTGTAATGTTAAATATTTTTTGTCTAGTAGGGGCCTACGTTCTCTATTAGCTACCACTGCTAAAGACGTCAGTTACTCGAGTGAATCCTCTCCAAACCGGGATTGCCTCGGGTAGCGGCCTTTGAGATTCACCTTGTTTATCTATGTCAAGTGGGCATGTGATTTTGGATGTTCGATTGGTGCTGAGGTTATTCGAGTTACTCGCGTAGCTCAATCGAAGTCGGCCTACCAGGCGGCGTCGAGACGCTAAAAGGTGCTGCCACCTCACGGTGTCTTAGTAATCGAGGCTATTCGGAGATTGGTTTATTTAGGCTGTACCCAAAGTATAACGAGTAAACATATGGCGCGAAACGAAATGTAACCAATAACAATAACTGTGACGAATACTGGCTATGTGAGTTTAATCTTCTAGGCATCACAACAGACTAAAAACTATCATGGTCAAAGAATGTCCTGCATCTCATTGTGCCTGGGTCTTGTTAAACGCACTCCCCACCTTGCAACACTTTAAGTTAACGAAACAATATATTTGTAAGACAAAAACATGAATAAGGAACCGTATCGTGGAATCCATACACACATAATGACATTGATACCCTTAAAAATCCAGAGAAGAACAGCCAGATTTATACTACATGACCACCGCAGAACAAGTGTAACAGCATTAATAAAGAAATTTGGTTGGGACACACTTGAAGCACGACAACTACAACACCAACTCACATTCTTCTACAAGATAAAAACACAACCTCCTAAATATCATGCTACTCATCATCATACTGTCGGTAGCGATGCAACAAAGACTGCTTCCATCATTTGACTATTGCTCTCCATTTATCTCTCTGCTGTAAAGAGTGATGTCCACAAGTCGATCTTTATGTCTCCCAACTTCAGGTTTCTCTTGATGGTATCCTTGAACCGGAGACGAGGGCGCCCTCTCTTTCTGTGACCAGAAGACAGTTGAGAGTAGAGAATCTGCTTTGGTAGCCTGTCTGGTAACATCCTCATGAGGTGTCCAGTCCACCGGAGATTCTTTCTGATCTTCCATAGATGGCAGCCCTGTCCGCTCGAATATGTCCTTGTGTGTCACTTTGTCCATCCAGGTTATCCTCATAATCGAATGCAGATATCACATTGTGAAGGCACGCAGCTTTTTCACCTGTCGTCTGAACACAGGCGGCTTCGTATAGTAGAGTGGACAGCACGATTGCATGGTATATCTTGCCCTTAACCCGCATGGATACATGGTGGTTGTTCCGGAGATCCTGCCATAGTTGGCCGAAGATGCACTAGCCTTGGCCATCCTCCTTTGTATGTCATCGTCAATGCATCCATTACTTGATATAGTGCTTCCGAGGTAGGTGAATTCCAGAACAGAGTTTCCATCACCCAATCGGGTTCTTGTAGAGTTGGGTTGGTACAACACCTCGGTCTTCTTGATGTTAATATTCAGGCCAAACTTCTATGACGCATCAGAGAGAGCATCCACTATTTATTCGTCTCTTCAGCAGAGTGGGAAACCGGCGCACTGTCATCTCCTAATAGCACCTCTCTCATCAGTATCCGAGTCTTCGCCCTGAAGTATGTGACGTTGAATAGGTCAGCGCTCTGTCTGGACTGTATGTAGACGCCATCCCCCATGTCTCGGAAAGCCTCGTCGAGCATTACTAATAGGAAGATTGAGAAGAGCGTGGGGGCCAGTACACAACCTTGCTTGACCCTATTTGTAACACTGAACGATTCCGAGACTTCCTCTTCAAGACCAACATTCGTCATCATGCGACTACAACACCTCATAACCCCATGCTCCCGTACACGAAACAGCAATCCAAACAAGTACATACAAATCCACACACGCATCCATACGTTCTCCCACCCGAGAGTCATAAGAATTTGGAACCTACTCCCCCAGAAGTCATAAGCATACCGACAATACACCCATTCCAACAAACCCTCAGTGCCATCCATGTTGTTGCTCCAGCCCACCTCACCACACTCTAGCTTAGATACAGAGACTATATTTAACCTGCACAAATTATTACACTTGTTTTACACAGCTACTCATTTCAGTTGTATTATTCTTCTTCTAAATTATTCTTTATGCTTCCTTAACATTGCGCCCTACATAAATCCTATGTTAACCCCAGAAGGGTCTGTGTGGAGTCTACACACCAAAGGACCTCAGCCACAGCATAAACGGAATCAAAAGGGAAAAGTAATATGCAATGCACGTGAAGGGGATAACACAAATCAACCATTTCGAACGATAATTATATTTTTAACGTCAGTGGCTTACTGGTAATATAATTTAAAAGTGCAAAATGTTATTGAAACCAGCTACTACACGGAGACTTCCTTCAACGCGCTGATGCGTCCGGCATAACCAATCAGCGGAGCAGAAGTCACATGTCCGATGACGTATCCGGTACTTTCCAGTTAACTTTAGCAGTTGTAAACACAATGATGTGAGATACGTGCAGTCTCTGTGTCTTTGTGTGTTGACCTGCGTGATACATTACGCCATACTGCTCGGCATGTGGATGTGACAGTACAAATATAGACCAAACAAAGAGCTGTGATAGTTTTACTACCCGTTGGTGAGACCATGATTGAAGCAGTGCATGGCTGTTTAACTGTGGACGGGCTAGATCATGCATGGAAGACCTCAAAATACAGTTTACTTTATTTGGCGCACTTCAAAGAAACTTGCTTCGAAGAGAATGTTTCTCACCGTTTAGTCGGTCAAGATCCGCAGAAACGACGGCGACGGCGAGTTTTAAAGCATCGAGCTGTGCAAATGATATTATTTAGTCACCGACCACAGTCGTCGAAATCCCGGAAATTTTCCGTCGAGCGCGCAACCAAGTCAGAGCGCAAGAAGGTTAGCAAATATAAAATATTCGGTATCTGAATGATTTAAATATTATAACATTAGACACATTGCGGTATATGTCGTTATGACTTATGTACATACTTATGTTGTTCACAAACGTCCGCCACAGTTAACGTTCTTGAAGGTATCGGGTAAACACAGCATGGATTGAGACTGAGCCGGGCGCCGGCCAGCTAGGTATACGCGAGTTGGGCCGTCAGCCGCAGCACCAATGACAGCCATCACCGTGACTTCGGTGGTTATTATTCATTATTATTAGTTTTACCTGATCCTTGTTTGAATGGTATACCGTTATCATGTATGCTAGAAATAAGGCAAAGCTACGTGACAATAAAGCTAGACCACAGCCGCCAAATAGCAGGGTCAAGATGGATCGGGGATCAATTCGCATGAACGACAATATAGGGCCGGCCTAATATTGCACTTTGACATCACTCGCTAAATCAGTTTTCAAAAGTACTGCCTTTCGTAGAGCTCTACGCAGTTCCTTTTTAAAGGTTGACCACTCGGAAAGTGCCAGCATGACAGATGTGCAAGGAGCAATCGATACGTCACAGTGAATCAGCAATAGCGCATCTCATGAATAGGGACCTGCAAATCTGCTAGGGTCGCGTCGGTAGGTGGGTTGCAATTTGTACTCACTAGGATGTTTCTGATCGTGCTCCTTGAAGAGCCTCGTATTAATCGTATGACGGTGAAACCACATTTTTCAATTTTTTCTGAGATCCAAGTTGATAGAGAATGCCACCGTGTAAATTGTAACATTTTAGGTGAGTTATTTTTGCTTTTGATGAGTGAATATGCGACATGTTCGGATAATTATATCTTCGAAGTACGTCGAGGAGGTTTCCTGAGGTTTGGCCAGTAGTTAGATGAATATTAAATAAGAAGACCCCGAAACGTTCATACAAATCGCATAGAGCACGTAGCAGCTAAGTTGTGTTGAATGTACAGCTAATTTTATTCGGATTTGCACTGACGCAATGACGGCCATCTTTTAGTACCTAATATCTAATCTAACTTCATCTATTTAAAGACACTATATAGGCGTGAATGGATATTTAAATATATAGTCCTTCTAATGAGGTTAAATTGATGTGCTTATTTGAGCATCTTATCAATAAATACTGGCATAGTGAGATGTCCCATGCTAATCAATACTTACGCTGCTTAGAGTGACTGGTTCGTTTTAACTTTATTTACAGAGAAACATCGCCAAGAGCCATGTCAAGATTGACAAACAGAATCTGCTATAGAAATATGTACTATATGTCATACTGCTAATAAAGCATATGTAAAGGTTACTGAACCCTGTCGCTAAACGGTATTTGTACTGAATCAGTTAACTTGTATACATACGTACATGAATACTTTACTGAAAAAAACTCACAATAAAATAGTAAATTATGTTAAGAGTACACTAGATTCCATCGTAGGTGCAGAACAATTTACTGAGCCATGACGACAGTTGAACAGAAAAAAAATGGACAAATAATCCTGCAAACAGACCAAATAATATAGGTAATAGTAGATATAAAATGTCATTTCAAGGTCATACAAATATCAAGGTCACACTACATTGACGTTAAAAAAAATTATTTTACAAATATATTTGACTAACTATAAGGTTATAGCAGTTTGCAACTGCATTTCTGTATGAACGTGTGCTATACAGCAGGCTGTGCAGTGGTAACAAATGTTGTATCATTTTCTGAAATTTAAATTGCCATAATCTGTTTACTGCATGAAGATATTACAATTTTGTAAACGGTATCTTGTTATCTATTATACATACAATCAATACAATCATAAACATGGTTGTTATTTTTGATTTATTTTTTGCAGGTCCCTCTCAAAAGTTCGACAGACGATGTGTTAAAAATGTTTCATTCATAAACCAGTGACATTAGAAATATGATTACCGTTCGAAATGTTTGGTTTATATTAACAGTTTGACGTGCGTAGCATGTAACGTTTCCCTTTTGGTCTCTTTAAATATACATCCCATGTTTACATCTTGGACGAATTTCCCCCCACATGTCCATGTTCGCACATGCACAGGAGCGAAAATTGTAGCCTTAATTACCCATACTCCGATAGGTGACAGCACCTATTAGCCACCCCCCACCTGGTAGACTTGTGGATGTTAAAACCAAGGCCGCCTTACTTCAGAATAGCGTAGAGACGCTGGTTGGTTTTCAGGCCAACTACGAAATAAAAACTTTATTAAGGATATACTTGTTTATAACATAATAATATACTTGTAAAATATCCAACAGTAAACTTATTCACCAAAAATAAATGTAAATACAAATTTGCAATTGTTTATGAAGCAGAAATTATGGCAGGATTAGAATCGATTACTCAGGCCCCATGTGGTGGCAGCACCTTTTAGCTCCTCATAAGGATATCTTTCAGAAGCCAGCTAGGCCACCAGACTATCTACTCGGCGAAGTTGCATATCCAAGCGAGAGTCAGTTATGCGACACAACTTAACACCTCAATTACCACGAATATAATGTTATTAGACAGCCATATGTGTGACATCATTCACGTTGTCCAATAGCACTATGCTTCCTAACATGTTGTCAGCTACTTTGGAAGAATAAAGTACACCACAGTCCACTACAGAATATGCAATGTTGCAGAAATTTAAGTGACTCTACAGCATAATTTGTTATCGCTTTCCAATGATGATGAATGTATCGTGAAATAATAGAAAGTGCGTCACTCAAAATAGCAACGAGCGATTTATGCATATTTGAGGCTAGGCAGTTTAGAGAATCAGCAGGGCTCATTATCTACCAGGTTAAACAATCAATAAATTTGCTTGCCTCTTTACAAGTGTGAGACAGCCTACCTACGTGTTTCATTATTTTAAGAGCAGGAAATGCATAATGTGTGTAAGTACTCTCGTGACACTGATTTAGCCATTTTAAGCACCAGGTCACTGAAGTGACAAGTTGGTGTAATGATAACTACTTAGAACTGCATGTGAACAAGACCACGGAGATGGTAGTAGATTTTTGAAAATAGGGGGATTTGAGTGAGCTTATTATTGAGGGTGTGTCTGTGGGTAGAATTAATGAGTACAAATATCTAGTTACTATTTGGGATAACAAACCCAATTTGGAATGTCTTCAGAGAATGTTCTGCATTTTCAGATTTAGATATTTTGGTGTGTCCTAAGATTTGGCTGATGTTCTATTGTAGTTTCATTTAATCTATTAATTGTCTTGACATAACTCCTGTCTTTTGGTTTGGTAGTTTAAGTGTGAAGAACACAGGCAGGTTGAACAGTACTGTTAACAGGGAAAGTAAGATTGTAGGAGTGCGACAGACTGGACTAAATCAGCTGTATGAGACGAGAGCCAAGAGAAAGGGTTTACAAATTATGAGTGATTTGTGACACATCCTGTCACATTATTATTTTTATTATATACGGCCATCCGGCAGGAGACTTAGTGCTTTTTCTGCAAAGAAAGCGAAGAGATTGAACAGTGTTTTCCCTATGTCAATTAAGTGAAATTAAGAGCATTAAAAAATCCTAAAGTAATCTCAAGCTGAACCATTTCCTGATTTTAGTTTCAGGTCTGTTTATAATTATTTTCATGTTTATAGTAGGTTTATACTTTGTATAGTTATGTGACTGTGATACATACTGACTGTGAGAACATTGCATTATCGATTTAATATTATTTATTTATTTATTTATTTTAGACCAATATTGTGAAAAATAATATATACAGGTGAATTTCACGTATATTTTGACCGATAAAAGACAGTACTTAGAATTGATCACATAAAAGGAGCGTGATTGTAGACGTAAACGTTTAGCAGATGTATTGTATGATGATGTGATATATGTCGGTTTTGGAGACATCGTAGCCTTAGCCTTGGCCTTGGCCTTGGCCTTGGCCTTGGCCTTGGCCTTGGCCTTGGCCTTGGCCTTGGCCTTGGCCTTGGCCTTGGCCTTGGCCTTGGCCTTGGCCTTGGCCTTGGCCTTGGCCTTGGCCTTGGCCTTGGCCTTGGCCTTGGCCTTGGCCTTGGCCTTGGCCTTGGCCTTGGCCTTGGCCTTGGCCTTGGCCTTGGCCTTGGCCTTGGCCTTGGCCTTGGCCTTGGCCTTGGCCTTGGCCTTGGCCTTGGCCTTGGCCTTGGCCTTGGCCTTGGCCTTGGCCTTGGCCTTGGCCTTGGCCTTGGCCTTGGCCTTGGCCTTGGCCTTAGCCTTAGCCTTAGCCTTAGCCTTAGCCTTAGCCTTAGCCTTAGCCTTAGCCTTAGCCTTAGCCTTAGCCTTAGCCTTAGCCTTAGCCTTAGCCTTAGCCTTAGCCTTAGCCTTAGCCTTAGCCTTAGCCTTAGCCTTAGCCTTAGCCTTGGGGCACTTATTCAGAATTCGGACCCACCTCAATTTTGCCATTATAATTGTATCTGCCAACATTTGATATTTGATTTTGTTAATTCAATCATTTAACATCATCTTGCGCATATTTATGTTTTTAAACAAGGCGTCTTAGGTCTTAGCAGACTTTTGAGGTCAAAAAGACAGCGCGGTAGACAGCGTAGTGTATACGGGCCATTTAAAAAAAAGTATGACAGTTGGCACTGGAAATGCAATTTTCGTCATAGTCTTCAATTTCCGTTACACTTGGTAGCTATAACAGATATATTCTAAGGAATGAATTGTCGAAATATTTTCATTTAAATCCGAGAATTCACCAAATGTCAGCTATATAATAATAAAAAAATATTATCGCGTGTTACGCCCGGTACCAAGGTTTCATGCTCGTTTAAGCGTCATTAATAAATATTTAAAACAATTATATTTGAAACGTGTTGCTTTTGTTCGATATGTATGTTGTTCTTCGTCATGCAAACGATGAATTATATATGTTTTAAACGTATAAACCCTGGAACGCGTCTGATTTAAATTACAACAATTCAGGCATCTAGTAAACATTATTATTTACTCATCTATACATTTGGAAGTAGTTATGTTCATTATGTTGTCATCAGTTGTCATTAGAGCTTGGTATCGGGCGTAACCAGTTAAAATAAAGTATGGATGTTTTATAAATAACAAAAAATTAGGGTTTACATACATTATAATAATGGCCATTATGAAAAAAATATGTCCATAAATAAATTGAATATATACGTCTTCCATGACGATATTAACTGTAAACATAATTAATTTGGAATAGTAGCACGTCGGAGACGAAGTCTGGTATCGGGCGTAACCACAAAAATGGGCCTATTACTAGTATTAGCAAATGATGGTTTGTTGGTATAATTAATCATGGAAGGAGACTACAATACAGTGTTCTCCTTTATTATATACCTCGTCTTAGATTTGTACCGATAAATTGAAAAAGTTCCGTTATTTTATAATTTTACAAAGGCGCTATAAATAAAAACAAAAAATGGAAAGCGTATTTTGGCTGTTTGTGTCTATTCTAGCACGAATTAGCATACCTTCTTTTTAGAAACAATAGGAATTGTACACATGGCCTAAAATAACTCGTCGAAACGAATCCCAAGATGTTTCTAATTTACATGTGACATAAAAAATGCGTGGAAAATTTAAACCAAACTGTCAGACTTTTTTAGAATGGCCCATACCCCATATGGCTTTTGTTTATGGTTTTGTTTCGACTCGGTGTGGTCCTAAATTGCAAATGTACCTGACTAATGAGTAATGCCCTGTCCACACCAGACCTCGCCAGGACATAAATCGGAAGAAATTTGCTCACATTGACGTATACGGACCTTGCGATCTGGGCCTATGGAGGGCAGGTGTGGACGGCATCGCAAACCTTATAAGTCAAAGACTTGCGATATTTCGAAATCGTTAATCGGTAATGTGGACAGATTACGTGAAACGCTTCAGCCAATCAGCGAGCGAGTATCGAATTACGTCTTCACACAAGAAAGCACTATGGCCGCAATAAGCACAATATACACACCCGACGGAGAAGACGAGCTGGTTGACCTTTGGAGGGACAGCCCTGTGCTCTACGCCACCACAGAAAAGGGCTATGACCATCGAATCCGAAAACATGAGGAACTGATACGTATAGCCGGACATTTCGCCAAGCATTAAACAAATGATCCCCATATCCAAAAACTACAACCAAAACATAATTATAGCAAAATTGTATCTACTGTCGTCGTCTGTTCTTTGTTCTTTGTGCCGCTTAAGTGTGCAATGTTCAGTAAATACTGCCGTTTTAGGCAAATATTTGCAATATTCTTGCTATATTTTGTTTGTTCTCTTTTAAAGGTATAATAATATTTATGTTATTCTTTTTAATGATTACAGTATTTAAAAGTGTAGTTTTCCTTTGATACACACCAGATGGCGTGTATGTTCACTCGCGACGAGAACGTAAATCTTTGCGGTGTGGACACGAAAATCGTAACTCACTCAGGACGTAGATCGCAGTTGCTTTTGTCTGCGATGCGGTGTGGACAGCCTTCGTCGTACATCGGATCCAGTGTGGACCGAGCATCACTTGTCGCCTGTCGTCAGTGTCATTTTGTGTGTCACGAAATAGTGTCCTCGGTGATAAGCAAGTTTATGAATATGAAGCTCCAGCATGTGTGTGTGTGTGTGTGTGTGTGTGTGTGCGTGCGTGCGTGCGTGCGTGCGTGCGTGCGTGCGTGCGTGTGTGTGTGTGTGTATATATATTATAGTGTTCAATGTATCCGCTAGTGAGCAGTACCAGTAAAGTTAGCTTGCGTTGGCATAAGACAAAGTTGTGAAATTTTTCTCTGCTATAACATAGTGTGCAGCAGCTGTTATACACATGAAGCAATCTGTCTAAAGATAAAGTTCGAGTAATTCTGATATGGCGCTTTGCAAGTGACAAGCCAATGAGACCCTTGGTGTGTGACTACTGTCACAGCTTGGTGGATTTTACCTTGTCTTGATGTGGAAAGCATTAGGTAAAATAAATGAAGGAATGTTTTACCTTCCAATGTATGCGGGTTGGCTGGTGGTGTGGATAACGACGGAGAAAGCTAGGTTAACCGAGATTGTGAAGGTGTGGATATGAAAATGACCAAAGAGACAAGTGGAATAGAATAGGAGGGAGGTATAAGGTATACTGAAAGACCAGTGTGGTAAGAGAAAAGGAGACAGATAGGAGAGAAAGGAGTAAGTGACTACGTGTTGGTATTTGTCATGGTCGTTGTCAGCAGTGGCGTAGCCCGAGGGAGCCAGGAATAACATTTGGATGGTGGGGAACGGAGTACCAATAACTGGCTGCCTGATCCTATAACTGAAACTTCAGTAATTGCGAAGCGCAACATCCGTAACATGGATGCTGCGGCTTTCTGTGATGACATCAAATCTACATGTACCACTGTGTATGCCCTTGTTGACGGCCAACACGTAGATGATTTAATATTGACCTACAACACTTGTCTTTCTGATTGCCTAGACAAGCATGCTCCTTGGCGCAACGTGCGTATAAAGAGCAATTCGCCGCTTCCGTAGTATGACACTGAGGTCGATGAAGCAAGAAGGAAGAGGCGATCGTGTGAGAATGTGTGGAGAAGAACACAGCTTGAAATACATCGCCAAATATACATCAAACCTCGCGACGACTGCACTACAATGATTGCTAGGAAGAAAACCCAACACTATCGTGAACAACAGGGCGTGTAAGTCTCGCGCGCGAAAACGAGGCTGGGGCAGTTGGGGGCAGGAAGTCCATATTTTCCATGTTAACATATATAACTTTGTTTTGTTTTTGATTGTAATAATCGAATTGTTCCCAAATAGCGTATTTCAGTTATATTGTCCGAGGGATTATTACAAGCAGAAGCAACGGAACACTTTGCCTGTGAAAATCGATTATTACGGTGGTTGCCATGGCACGTACCGCCGGCTAGTACTTGTACTACTAATGAAGAGTGCCATTTTTTCGCGCATTACAACCTGTTTGGGGCAAACGTATACTTGTGTTATGGTTACGTGCTTTTAGACAACTTGTCAGATACAAGTGCTTATCGAAACCACAACGTACACAATGTAAAATGCAAATCCCGTAAAAGACACATACGGCTAAACTCGTGTATATTATTATACACTACGTAAATCGCTATATGTCTATGATAGTGTGGTAAACTCAATATTAAATCGGACATTTAAGATAAGAAAAATATAGCACAAGATATTTATGACCTGTCAACGGAACCTGGCGACACCTCTTGTTTTACTGCATCCTTCGAAGTGTTCGAGCCAACTACAACCGCCGTAATTTCTAATATTCTTGGTATCACGGGTAAAACATGTATACTCGATCCACTACCTACTAAACAACTAAGTGGAAAGTATGGTGCCTATCATCACATATGTGATGATAGGCACCATCAAAACGCAGTCATGCCTGCACTGCTTAAGCACGCAATGAGCCATTGCTCAAGAAACAATCACTTAACAAGGACATACTCAGTAACTACCGCCCAATTAGCAATCTAAGCCACTTGGCAAAAGTCATCGAGAAAGTTGTCGAACGAAGAATTATCTCTCGTATTTCCGAACAGCGAATGCAAGATTGTTTCAAATCAGCCTACCGGAAGAACCATTCAACAGAAACAGCATTGTTGTGTGTAACAAATGCCATGAAAGCCGCCACGGGCAATAGACAAGGCAACAATAGACAAGGCAAGGCACTTGTTCTGATTGACACCAGCGCGGCCTTTGACACTGTCAAACACAACATAATGATCCGGCGGCTTCAGTTGCGTTACGGCTTTGTTGGCACGCCGCTTGCCTGGCTGGAGGGACAAGGTTCAGTGCTGGGGTAAATTGCTATTTTCGCTGTACGTACAGCCCATTGGCGACATCATTACAGCGAGTAGACTGTCATTTTGATCTAACAGCGACAACATTATCAGCTATTCTACGACGCATGGAGGGCTGCTTAGATGTTGTCAATAGGTGGATGGCATCTAACCACATGTGTATGAATAACAACAAAACCGAATATCTGCCGGAAATACCGAAGACTGCCGCGGCCACTGCGCTTGTTGACGGCAGTATTATACGTGTAGGAGATGCCACGATTACTGCCTCAAGATTTGTTCGTAATCTTGGTGTTGTCATTGATCGCCACCTTGATTTTAAGAAACAAGTTTCGAGCATCGTCAGTGTGTGCTCATTCCACTTCCGCCATATCGACTAGATGAGTTGTTACCTCCCAATGGCGACTAAGGAACGTGTGGTCAACGCCATTATAACATCATGGCTTGAATCACGGCTTGATTATATTGCAATTCCCTTCTGTACAGCACTTCAGTAAACAATATTGCTCGCCTTCAGAGAATACACAACTCCGCCGCCATGGTTAATATTACGCCGCCCACCGAGTGATAGCGCCATCCCTCTGTTGTGTATTCTTCATTGGCTGCCTGTACCACAGAGGATCGGGTTTAAACTTCTTGTATTTACTTATAAAGCTATGCACGGCGATGCCCCAAAATACCTGTCCGACCTTGTGTGTCCGTACAAACATGCGAGAGCATTGCATAACGGTTATACGGACACATGTGAAAGCTGGAGAAAACTCATTTTTGTGGTCACAGCAGCGGCCTTATGGATAGCCTCGGTTACCCAGGCTTCGTTAGGTGGCACCACTTTTAAGCCCTTCACACCCGTCTGGGAAAACAATGGGTCTGCATTTTCGACACGCCGGGCGGCCTTACCCCAGATTAGAGTAGATACGCTGATTGGCTCTCAGGCCAACAATGAAACAAAAATAAAAATAACGATATACTTTTACAAGATAATTATAGCAAATGAAAATATTCAACATTGAACTTATATTAACATAAAAGTAAGTAAAAATTCAAATGTACAGTTGTTTATAAAATAAGAATTACGGCAGGATTAACTAGTATCCGTGAGGTGGTAGCATTGACTAGCACCACACGGGTAGCATACACATTAAATAAGGATACCTTTTTATCAAATAATGCTGTATTATAAAAACTATTCAAAATGTAACTTATATTAACACATTGTTATCACGCGGATAAATAAACAAAAGCCGACTAAGTAACCAGACTGTCTTCGCTGCGAAGTTCCGCAGCCGGCCGACAGTCGGTTAAGCGAGACTACCTTATGGAACGCAATACCTAAATAACATTAAGACGCTGCCTGTTTAGCCACCTTCAAGGCACGCCTAAAGACACATTTCTTCTGACTGTTCTCGAGGCTTAGTTTAATGTTTGTTTATTTTTATCGATATTTTATTTTACCTATTTGTATATTACTATACATTTATTCAGCTTAAATAATTCGTGTTATTATATTTATATTACATTTATAATTTTCTATAATTGTTTATATATGTCACTAGTATATTTATGTGTTTTTTCTTCTGGTGTGTATTGGTATTTTAGGACTTTAATGTATGTAAAGCGCCACGAACAATTTGAAATTGGATGTGGCGCTATATTAAATAACAAATATTATTATTATTATTAACGTCAGAGGTGCTTATCAGTTGAGAAGTCGTACAGATATTGGAATGAATGAATCACGCTTCCTATTTGTTTTGGATATGATAGTTCTGATACTTCTGGACGAGGGCAGAAGGACGTACTCGTTATATAGAATGTGTGTATTGTCATTAATTATTTCATTGGCTTTACGCAGTATCTGCTTTTCATACAAAGCAGTGCGAGAGGTTTGTTTGAAGCCGGTTATTTTGCTACTAATGTTTACAACGCGCTGTAATTCATACTTGTCTTTCTGACTGACGTTCCCAAACCAACATATCAAACAAAATTTCAAAACACTCCGTATACAAGATTTATAAAATATCGACAAAATGGTGCTATCAATGTTTAAAGAGCGACGTTTTCTGAGGCAGTAAAGACGCTGCTGACATTTCTTGTATGTGACACTGCAGTGGCGGTTCAACTTGAACCTATTGTCAGTTGTTGTGCCAAGGTATTTATACTCGTCAACTACCTCTACCTTGTTATCGTGGATGACAGTATCAGACTGGGATGAAGGGTATTTCGTAAAATCAATGCACATGTCTTTAGTTTTTGTTGCGTTCAGGCAAAAATACGATTTATCACATCATGCAACAAATTCGTTTAACATAGGATCATGGCTAAATTAATCGTTAGACAACATACTGAGTAAAGATGTATCATCTGATAATTTAATAAAATACCTATGCGGACGGATGCTCCTGCAGTTATTTGTGTACGAAATGAATAAAAGAGGGGATAAGGCACATCCTTGGGGTGAGCCAGTGGAAACAACCTTCACATTAGAAGTGGTGTTATTCAATCGAACCTGTTGGGGTCTTCGCACCAAAAAATCAAGCACCCATAGTGTCAATTCAGATGCAAGCTTAAATTCGGAAATTGATTTTTTAGACAACAAGTGAGGCTGCAGCGTATTAAAGCCAGAGCTCATATCCAGGTTTTGGCATGGGCTTTGGCGTCCTCAAGATAACAAAGTACATAACAAAAACGCCTGATAATATAATAAACTGTTCTTGCCTGATAATGTAATAACTTTCGCCTAATAATGCCATAACGTACATATTTCACGTCACGTATGACTTAGTCGTCTTCATGCATATATGTACATTTATATACATTCATATACACACATATATATATATGTATATATGTATATATATATATATATATATATATATATATATATATATATATATATATAGATATATATATATATATATATATATTATATATATATATATATATATATAATTGAATGGAATGTATAATTCAAATTCCTGACCTGCTGGAACAAATGTTTTTGAAGATTTTGAAGATGAATATTCAGTTTAATCTATCTAAAACACATCGTCTACCCCATTATCAAAAAAATGCTAAATGTGAAATAGACGAAATAGACAATAATGGACAATGTGCAAGATATCACGTCTACGACCTTTGTCTTTTCCATTACTCAAAAACAATTTCTGTCCTGTTATGCTTCCTTCAACATACGTTTTTTTCTGCGGCTATAATACCCCAGTCATAGTGTCACATTTTGGCTGCGCCTCGTTTCTGATCGTCACGTTCTGGAAAACAATTTGCAAATTTCGGCTTGGTGCCACGTTGTCGCCACGTGCTAACCACGCTGTCGCCTCATTGTAGTCCCCTGTAAAAATCAAAAGTCGCGTTATGCCTCGCTTCCGTCACGCTATAGCGTCGCTATCGCGTTGTGCTTCGTTAAACTTCGCTGTCGCCAGCAACGCAACACAACGTAACGTATTGTACCACAACGTAGCAGAAATGCAGCACAACGTCTTTCACGCGTTTATTTCACGTTCTGTCACGTTTTTGCTACATTGTAGCCACGCTGTACTACGCTGTACCACGTTGTTTTGACGTGGTTGTATGTTGTAACGTTGTGGTACGTTGTGGGGGAAACGGCAGCGAATTTTGAACATGTCCAAAATAAAACATTCTGGGGATCAGTTTATAACAAACACTTGACGAGGACCGAGTTTACGCGAGACTTCATCTCACGGCATGTGTTTACGCCTATTTGTGAATAGTTGCTTTTTTTCTGCTGCATCTGAGTGACACCTGACATGCTCATGCGGTCATGCGCAACCACTGTTGCCAGAACTGTGTGCACGTCACGCATGAACACATTCACTGCATACTGTTTACGTTGCTTACGCCCATGCAGAGAAACTCTTCTGAACAATGGTGCCTATAGAGAGCGACATGTGATGCAGGGGTGGCACTCCACCGACCCACCCACCGAGGCTGCCGTGCTGATGCCCACAAGTGACGTAATATACCAGTAATTACAACGTCTCGTCTGCCAACGTTCACCAAGCAGCCAGTTATTTCCCGGGGTAATACCAATATACAAGTCCCATCTAAAAAAATGGGACCTTCCTGTGGTCGTAAATACAAACATAAGATCAGTCGTACCAAAAATAACAGAACTCTCGGAAATACTGACACTAACCTTTGCTGATATAGCAACAATAACAGAGGCATGGTGTAGTGACCACATACCAAACGAATCCATTTGTGTACCTGGGTATTTCCATATCCGAAAAGATCGTGACGAAAGACGTAGCGGAGGGGTCATGTGCGTTGTAAAACATGACATCCCTTTCAACGAATGGACAGAACAACGTAACAACGACATGGAAACTCTGTGGATTTCGCTTCGCCCACACAAGTTACCGTTCACCCGCATAAACGTTGGAGTGATATATCATCCACCTACCGAGGACAACAGTATTATGGTAAACCGCATTTGCCATTGCCTGGATTATATATTACAACGCCACCTTCCACTGGCATCATCTTATCTGGTGATTTTAACTATTTACCCGAACGATACTTAAAACCCCATTACAGACTGAAGCAGATTGTGACTGTTCGTACACGAGGTGATGCCACTTTGGATAAGATCTATACGATTATGGACAAACTTTATGGACAGCCACACACCAGTTGCTCTGTTGGAAATGCGATCACAACGTCTTCATTTGTGAACCACCATTTCTTCATCTGGCATTCACACTTGGATTGAATCGGCAAACCCCAGCCGTGCGGCATTAGATACTCAGACATTATAGCATGGAAAGGGAGCATGTGGTAGTCTTCGATACCACGACTTGCTCCGACAAGCTCGATATGAATGAAGCCCGCAATCGTAAAGTAGCATATTAAGACCAGCCCGTCATTCGTAAATGGTGCGAGAATGCATCACACATGGTGCAATTATGTATAACTCAAAATCCTGACCTGTTGGGAAGTATATGACTTCAGGTTTGGAGTTAGCATATTGGATTTAATCTAAAAGACTACTTTTATCCCATTAGCAAAAATTGCAGTATTGCGAAATAGGCAAAATGAAGTAAATGCAAGAAATCAACATGAAATCCATGAAAACGATATTATTATAAGTCCTACGTGACGGGAATTATCAGGCGAAACATTTTACATTATCAGGCAAGAGCAGTTCATTACATTATCAGGCAAACAATGATTACATTCTCAGGCAGCAAGTTTATTAAATTTCAGGCGATGTTATTACATTATCCTGCAGTTATTACATTAACAGGTGATTATTTCGTTATCGGTTGTAACAGGCGTTGGCTGGTGGGCCTGCCGGGAGACCCGATCGAAGGTCACGGAGTACTGCTTCGGGTTTACGGTAAATAACACCAGCCTGAGGCTGTAGACTAGCGGTCTGCCGATTGTTGTCGCGATTGAATGACAGTCGCCTGTTGATAGGCGCGGATCGAACGACGTAGCGGCGAGTAGTAGACGAGTCATTCGCAGTACCGACTCGCCGAGAAAGGTTTGTAGGGTGCATACAGCCTAGCAGCTTGTCGCGACGTTTGGTCTCGAAGGCCCGACTCATGTCGATGCCGAAGAATTCAATCGACATGCGCTGACGCTGCGCTTTTGCACATAACCTGCGTTATCCGAAGACGACGTCGGCAGTGCTGCGTCCCGATTGTGTCTTTCTGAGTACTGAGAGTAAATTCGCCAACGGTTCTACCGGTTTGCTCTGCTTCTGTAATAGCACAAGCATACCTTTGCCTAGGTCGATCAGTTCATGGCTTTCTAACGCATCGTTGATGATGCTGGCAAGTGTCTCTGCTTAGCAAACAAGTCGCGCCTTTTAAAGGTTCGGCCGGTATTAATGCCATCGTGTCCGCTGGTCTGGCGGCTGTTCAGTCTGCTGATCTCTCGCTTAATCTCTTCGGTAGTGATGGGGTCTGGCAGTTGCCATGGTTTTCCGGTGAAGGCAGGCAGCTCAGTTGCCATGATTTTCCGGTGAAGGCACGCAGCTCTTCGCGGTTAAAATGACCGGTGACACGCGCAATCAGTTCGGCAGCGTCGGATTTAACTTGCCTGGCGTCGCGTCGTGGATGGTTTGTTTGGCAATCGGCTTCGATCCTCGTCATTTCACGGACAGCGCAAAATATTTTTGCTAGCAATATATGATGCTAGCATGTTTAGTTTCGCTGAAGCGTTTGATTATTAGGCCTAATGATGTGTGAGATCCAAGGGGGTTTCGTACAATTTTTTGCAAGTATCTTGGAACTGAAGCTGATATTTGAATCAGGTCTATATTGTTAATTTGTCTTTCGGTAAAGAAGTGGATTTGCAAGCACTTGTTTAAAAGTAATCTAGAAAAATGCTTGTCCTCAATTAGACATTTACGATATTTGTCATCGTACCAAGTAGAGTCAATGCATGCTCTCAACAGTACAGTTGGCAATCCAATACCATACAATACAATAACACTTTAGTATAATAAAACAAATAATATTATCAATACATACATTAATAAAGTAGTAAAAATAAGTTAATAAAATACTTCTAAAAACATAATTAAACAGATTTTAGATCTTAATCATGATTTAAAAAATATAATCTATATTACAATTTGGTTTACACATTTTCAATACAGCATTACGGATTTTGCGACATCTTTTTCACGGAAATGTCAGAGATAATTGTCGTTGAGAAGCCTAAAGACATGTGAATGAATGTAACATGTGCGTTGTCATTTCGAATTCGAGTGGCTTTTCGCTATACATAGAGAGCAGTAATAGTGGCTTGTTTAACACCGGTCATTTTTCTACCGATGTTGACAATGAACTGCATGCTATTCTTATTTTTTTGACTGACGTTCCAAAACCAACAGATAAAAGGTTAAAACAAAACTTATAAAATACACAATATGGTGCTATCAACAATGTATCCTGATCACAAAATGTATTTGGAGAAGACGTCATTATTTGCCGCACATCCAGAACAGTAGACGAGGTAAAACGTTTGTGGACAACCAGTGCACCACAGAGCGTTCCCCGCCGGCATTAGAGATACCCTAAATTATTATGAGGTGGCAGCACTTTTGAACCCTACTCCACTTCATGGGCTGGGGAAATTATGTTTTACGTTTGTTACCGTCAGAATATGGTAGAGAAGCTTGTTCGTATTTGAAGTAAACAAATTATGGATACCCTTTGATCATAAAATACTATATTATATTTGATGTTGTCTATAGATATTTTATAATCTTGGTTTTTTTTTTATAAAAAAATATGCATACTAACTATTATTACACGTTTATTATACACGAAAATCTGTGAATTAAGCCAATGTAGTGATGCAGTCTGACGGTTTCAAACAGTGCTATTATATATTGTTACTTTAGCAAATTGTATGTTTCACCAGACTATCTTCATGTGTAGTGGGTTCTTTTTTCCCCGCTCCTACGTCTTGCCTCTATTGTATAATTCTAAACATTGTCATCTCTTCAAACTTCAAACGTAGGCAGACATATACGTACTACAATCAATCCCTCACAAATCCTATTCTGGGAAATAAATTATATGCAACGAATACCCTAAACAATATGGCGGACATTATAAACAACAGATAAAGCGCGCGAATTAAAATCGCCCCCAAACCAACTCAGTCAGGTAAATTGCTAAAACTACACAGGTTTCAACCATTATATAAATAACACCTTTATAAGGATACCAATTAGTTTGATATAGAATTAGAAGAATATATAATGTAGGTAATTTTACTGATGAACCAGTACTGGTTCAACACACATTGATTCATGAGCCAATTGGTTCTACATACACACATAATCCATAACACATCAACATATATATATATATATATATATATATATATATATATATATATATATATATATATATATATATATATATATATTTTATACAACATCTCCCGCCCTTCTGTTTTTCTCTGTATGTCTACTAACAGGCATTTCACCAAGATTTCTTTTCCCCGTGTCGCCCAACCAAGGTGAAGAATTTCATTTCATCTGCATTGCACAAAGCGTCTTGAAACATGCACTATTCTACAAATCCCCTACATTTGTAATAGTATTACTATTTTATTGTATATATATATATATATATATATATATATATATATATATATATATATATATATATGTGTGTGTGTGTGTGTGTGTGTGTACAGTTAGAACAGGCATTTTTGTTTTGTTAGAATCATTCTGTAAATATAAACTGAAGACTAGTAGCATATATATATATATATATATATATATATATATATATATATATATATATATATATATATATATATATATATATATATATGCTAGTAGTCTTCAGTTTATATTTACAGAATGATTCCAACAAAACTACACTGCCTGTTCTAACTGTACATTTATAGACTACTGAGCAGGGGACCTCCACCCAAAACCTGGCCCCATTTCAACCTCCACTCCAGACTTCCCATGTGACATCTGCAGTCACGACGTACACACTCACCATCATGCCATACAATGCGTTGAATATGACTGCTGGTACCACACATCATGTGTCCAAATATATGATACCACATATGAACAAGTTACATATTTACCCCCTTTGTGGGATCTTTTACTTCCTATGGCATAGACACCAGAACACCGGCCTTTACGTGTCTCTTCCATAAGCAATACCATAAGCAAACGTACATCCTCCTTCTCGACTTCTCCAAAGCTTTTACCACAGTTCCCCACAAACGACTTATTAATAAATTAAACTGCTATGGCAGTATTGGTTCAACATTACACTGGATAAACCCTTTCCAATCAAACCGTACACAGACTATCAGTATTGTTCACATTCAGATCCCGCAAACGTAATCTCTGGCCCCAAGGTTCCGTCCTTGGCCGTGTTGTCTTCCTACTTATATAAACGACACAAATGACTCGATTTATTAAAACTTCGCCGATGCTTCCATCCCATAAAGAGAAATCCAAATTCCGAAGACCTTAACATCCTTCAAACAGTTATACACTAACTCTCTGAATGGGCAGCCAAGTGGCAAATGAACTTTAATATCCCAAAATGTCAACACTTCAGAATTACCCCCCAAAAATGGAAGCCTAGCCACTTCACCTACACCATCTCAGCTAACCAATATCCCCTGTTGGATCAAACCCTTATCTCGGTATCACAATAAACTCAAAACTACCATAGTTAAAGCATGTTCATACCACTGCATAACAATGTGCTAGAACACTTGGCCTCCATAAATGCACTCTCCACCATTAATACGTAAAGTTAAAGAAACAGCGTACAATGTTAGTAACACTAAAAGTTGAATAGGGAATTGTAGCTTGGAATCCATATACACAGAATAACATTGATACCCTTGAAACAATCCAAAGACGCGCAGCCAACTTTACACTAAATGACCACCGCCGCAAAACAGGTGTAACAGGATTGATAGACACATTTGGTTGGGACACATTTGATACACAACGATTACAACACCAACTCACGTTCTTTTACAGGACAAAACACAACCTCTTAAATATAGCGCTACCGCTACACTCATAACCCCATGCTCCCATACACGAAACGGCAGTCCAAACAAGTACATACAAATCCACACACGCTTCAATACATACGCATACTCGTTCTACCCGAGAGTCATAAGAGCCTGGAATCGACTCCCCTAAGACGTCATAAACACACCGTCACTACACACATTCCATCAAGCCCTCATTAGCTTGTTGCTCCAGCCTGCCTCTCCAGACTATACGTTAACATTATATACAGAGAGAGACTATTTTTAATCTGCACAAACTATTACACTTATCTAGCACAGTTACTCGTTTCAGATTTTATTTTCTATTCTAATTCACATTCATGCACCCGTAGCACTGTGCACTGCACAACTCCTATGTTGGCCCCAGAAGGCGCTGTGTGGAGTCTACACACTAAAGACTAAAGACTTCGGCGAAGTTACGCAGCAGAGCGAGTCTGTTAAACAAGACTGCCTTAGAGACAGTAGACACACCGCTGGCCTCACGCGTGATATCCTCTATCTACAGCAACAACCTATGATAATAATTATCCACGCGTTTAGCACCGCATGTCGCTAACAAAATGGTAGCCTATCTAGTTTCTTCGTCCTCGGCAACTTGTTTTGTTAACAACACTCGACAGGTTAACACACTTGTAGCAGTATGTCAAATTGATGATAGCATTAATATGTTTGTTTATTCGAAGATTTCAAGGTATGCTTAAGCATGTTTAGACTGGTATAATAAGCTGACGGTATATGCAACACTATTGACAGGCGCACTAATGCACGAGCAACAGCGAGGTATGTCTCGTGATTGGCTACTTTATCCGAGAAGGCAGAATCATTTGAAGTAGTTTGTTCTTAAAACGGTGCCGCCAAATTTGTACATGACAAATTAATGTGTTGTGGAATAACCAATTGTGTTATATATTATGTTAGTGCTCGGTGAACAGAGCACGGAAAACAATATAAAACCTATGGCCATTTATACCAAAAACTTAGATGCTGAAATATTGTTTAAACAATCATGTTTTACAAACAAATACGTATACAAAAACCGACCATTAAACGTGGCCTTAAAATCACATAAATATATCTAAATCCTTATAAAAAATTACTTACCAAGGACGCTTCTTCGAAATGCGATTTTCCGGCGCTCTCAGTCAGTTGGAAGGTCGATGACTTGGACTCGAAAACGAAATGTGTGATCCGTAGACACAGTCGAAGAAGTGGCCCTATCATCCGACATGCATATCTATATATACTCGCTTTGTTGCGGATCACTGACTACGTTAATAACCATTCTCTCAGCGAACTGCGCACTAGCGTTTATGTGGTATTGTAAAGTGCGTCACAATGGGAACCAGTGTTGTTCATATTATCTGCCCAGGTCCTGGGTATTGTGATTCTATCAAGATGAAATCTGCATAGTGTGTGTGTATGTGTGTGTGTGTGTGTGTGTGTGTGTGTGTGTGTGTGTGTGTGTGTGTGTGCGTGTGTGTGCGTGTGTGTGCGTGTGTGCGAGTGCGCGTGTGCGTGTGTGCGTGTGTGCGTGTGTGCATGTGTGTGTGTACATATTTAAGTACCTAGGATAAGTGAATATGTGACACAGGAAGAATGCTGTCAAGGCAGCCATATATATATATATATATATATATATATATATATATATATATATATATATATATATATATATATATATATATATATATATATATATATATATATAATGTGTGTATATGTATATTTATATTCATAAAATAATAAAGTTAACAATTTGTGTTATTCCCTATAAGTATGACTTAATTGCGGGCGACTGATGATTTTTGTTTTGTTCAAATGTATATTTTCTGCGGCAATCGGAATGTTGTAGTTTCAGCAAGGGGTTTGGAAGCACCATACACACACTCAATCTTGACAGAATAACCACTTGTAGTCATTTGTAACAAGCCGTTGCTATATTTAGCGTTTTCAGAAAATAATTGCAATTCCATTCGTGTGTTCGTATACACAGCGAAAAAACCCAGAACGTTAGCAAATGTGTCTGCATGTGATGAATTGACCAACACAAAACAGGATGAAGCTCTGCGCAATTTTAAGGGACATTACACATATGCGGCGGTTAACAAATAAAGTAGAGAAATACAAAGAAATGAGTCATGTGTAATTGAGCATCTACCCGATGTGTGATTATTCAAATAAGAATGTTCTCAGAGCATCAAAGTACGATACTAGGCCATTCACGCTACGTCAGAGGAAAGTATAGTGACCGTTTTATTTACAGCTGTACGTCGATGTATGTATGCCTAAACATGTCCATAGTGCAGTGTTCAGCTTATGGTTTTGCTGTCTACGGTTAAAATTAGCTGTGCTAAATGCAGACGTAAGACTAAATGGCATCGCGTTGTGATGTAGGCCTACATCGGTGCATTGAAGACAGCCCTTAAAGGTGGGCTGACACGCTAGAGCAACCACTGCTCAAACATAAGAACAAACAATTTACATACAGGATATGTAACCATGATTTGATGATCATGAAGCCACGGTATATATTAATACGTTTTAAAAGAAACACGAATTAGGCACATTGTATGTATTTATAATTTAATAATTCGCTGTTTCAGCATGTCAATTGTTGTTGTTTGATGTTGATGTTGCTGTTGCTGTTGCTGTTGCTGTTGCTGTTTCTGTTGCTGTTGCGGTTGCGGTTGCGGTTGCGGTTGCGGTTGCGGTTGCTGTTACTAGTGCTGTTGTTGTTGTTGTTGTCATCGTCGTGTTGGTGTTGAAATAAAGTTTCAGTAATTAATTTATTCATTAAAGGAAAAACGATAAACACGGATAACAGCAACAAACGCGAGAAAGTGTAGGATAAAAAAATCGGTTAGATCATATCTGCATAACACCATTTTTGGGTTCAGGTGTGAGTGTGTGTTTGTGTGTGTTTGTGTGTGTGTGTGTGTGTGTGTGTGTGTGTGTATGTGTGTGTACAAGTGTGTCTGTGTGTGTACATGTATGTATATGTATATGTATGTGTGTTTTTGTGTGCATGTGTGTCAGAGCCGTAATGTAACGAAGTACTTTTACTTCGTTACTTTACTTAAGTAGAAAAGTTTACTTTTCTTGAGTAACGAAGTACATTTTTTTGGAAGTACTTTTACTTGTAATGAAGTACAAAATATGTGTACTTTATCTAAATGTAGTGAAGTACTCATAATTTCTTTGTTCAATTTGCAAATGTCCTAAAAGCACCTGTCGGAAGCAAGGTAATGTCTGCAGTTAGCATAGATTTATTTACAAATATCAGCCGGAACTTAAAACAAACAGATATGTTAAGTGTCCTGGACTGGCCAGATCAGTTGTACAAACGATTTGCTTTGTCACCTGATGATGCCAGTGAGATAACTGCAATCTGGGGTCTGGCACTGGTGCTGCTGAGCCTGAACTGAGTGTTACAAGACTTCCTGACTGGGCCTCTAAGACAACAATGCCCATTAATGGCATTTACCCTGCGATTATTTAAAGCCTTGCATTGAGTAGACATCAAAAACAGCTGCCTTACTTGTCTTCTTGTGTCTTGCATATTGTTGACACAGTTGATTAGCTTTAGATGTTCACTGTGGACTGCACATGCTATATATATCGAAGGCTCCCCGTTATCGCCCACCGCAAACCTGCCGGTCTTGTGGAACCACATCTTTATAATTTCTATTTATTTTTAATATAGATCTGTGTTTGTAACTGTTTAATTTAACTGAAGTTTTTTTTATCAATATTACAATTAGTAATTATTACAAATGAAGACATATTTCAAAAGACACGTTATTATAAGCATTCATCTAGACCGAATGCCTCCTTCAAGTAACACAGGATAAAATTAATCATACATCCATCTATAACCCACGATGATAAGAACGTTTTAAGAAAGATGTAACACCCCTATGACAATGTGAATTACTTCTAGTTCAACTTATGAATACAATGGTTGCTGTGGGCCTATTATTAATAAAGCATGGTGTATAATATATACAGCTTGTAGGTCTAGTTGGCCTATGCAGTATTGTTTGCATCATTATAGTTCTTAGTATTAAATATTAAATATTATATTTTATGCATAGCGTGTACACACTAAATTATAATTGTGAATGTTTTGTTTTATTTATTGTGTGTATGTATATGTATGTATATATATATATATATATATATATGTGTGTGTGTGTCTTTGAGTGTTTGTGTGTGTGTGTGTGTGTGTGTGTGTGTGTGTGTGTGTGTGTGTGTGTGTGTGTGTGTGTGGGTGTGTGTGTGTGTGTGTGTGTGTGTGTGTGTACAAGTGTGTCTCTGTGTGTATATGTATGTGTGTGTATATGTATGTTTGTGTATATATATGTTTGCGTGTGTTTGAGTGTTTGTATGTGTGTGTGTGTGTGTGTGTGTGTGTGTGTGTGTGTGTGTGTGTGTGTGTGTGTGTGTGTGTGTGTGTGTGTGTGTGTGTGTGTGTGTGTGTGTGTGTGTGTGTGTGTGCATGCTTATGTGAACAGTTGCTGTACCACACCGTCAATTGCTATATTATATTTCGCACCTAATAACGTTCCTTTTACGTTTGCTAATCTTTTCAGCGATCGATGTAATTACAAATCACTCACTTTCTACACAATGGTACGCAGGAATATGCCGTATTATATTTGATCAGATTAAACACGCCAGTGTTGTATAAATGCATCTATTGAAACATGGTTATAGCAGAGGAATATATATTCAAATCACTCGTTCTATCTTCGCAACATAAACTGCAGGCTGAGCTGGAACACCCACCACGTTATATAAAAGTGCGTGTGAAAACTGTTAAAATACCGCAACACTGCAGCCCGAAGCAATGAATAAAATGACTGATTGTTGAGTAAAGCGAGATGTAGTTTTGGATCAAAGCGATGATAACAACCAATCTGCTATATCATTCTGCAGATAATTACTGGCTGCAATATTTCGCAACCGCTAAAAACTGATATTATCTTGCTAACTATTATTTACCGCGAGGTAAATGACCACCCATTTCCGTTTTCTGGTGAACTTGGTTGACTGGTAGAAAACTGTGTCAGAATAATCAGCAACATTGTCACAGGTACGGCAAATTAATATTGTATAGGAAGAGTCAGTCGTACAAACAAAAAATCACGTTTGGCGTGATTACTGTTAGTTGCATTGTCTATATAAATCGAACATTCGACCACACAGGCACACACTAACAACAAAACTAGAATACATAAATATAGTTTGGTGGAGGTTTGCTGGCAGATATTTAATTTATTTACCAAAACATATAAAAACCAGTGAAACAGATGCTGTTTTCGTTAAGATACATGTCGTGCACCATGCTATATATATATATATATATATATATATATATATATATATAGCATGGTGTATATATATATATATATATATATATATATATATATATATATATATATATATATATATATATATATATATATATATATATATATATATATATATAGTTGTCAGTTCTACCTTACAATATTCATAGAAGCTGGCTCTCAACACTGGGGACTGTGTATCCCTCGTGAATAGGAGTATCACGTTAATGGTGGCACCGTCTCAATTTGGGACGTAAACGAACCAGTGAGGACAGCAAGCACCCAGGCAGTGACCCCATCATCAGTGACATCATGACCCCATAACATAGAAAGGTCGTCCTGGCAGACCAGTCAGCTAATGGAACCCTGCCGAATGCTGTATACAATTGGAAACTGTAAAAGTAAGTAACAAAGAGAAAAATGACACAATACTATAATATAGAAACACGAATCTATAGCCCCTATATTATAGCCACCTATAGGCGCCACCATATTCCTCACGCTACATCTCCCAAACCTGCAGACAAGGAACTTCGTCATATACTCTGATGATACAGTAATTGCACATGTGTCCCGTAACGTGGATGATGAGACGGTGACGTTCAACCTGTAATTTCATAACATGGAACGTTTGTGCTTATTGAGATTGATAAATTCAAGTTCAAACTATACAGTAGAAAATTGACTAGATAAATTGCTTTAGGCGTAATTTAACCTTAGTCAGGCAATTATAATGTTTCATCACTGTTTTTATATATTATTAACAGCCATCTCTCGCATTGAGAATGATGACGTTTTCGTTTCCCCATCACTTCAGATAGCTTAGTGCTTATCGCCTACGACAGAAGTGGAATATTCCTCCACATTGCGTAACTGAATCTTATTTGAATGAAACAATAGTTCGGCACTTGAGTATAATTCGGACCCATCTTGATGTTGTCGCTATAATTGTGTATATGCCTACACTCGATAGGTCATACTAACCCTAACCCAAATGATAATAATTTATTGTTTTACAAATATTTCGTTATACACACTTTGTGACCCAAATTATTACTCCGGTTTGTGTCAGCCGCAAATGCAACGGCCATACGTAACTGAGCTGTGCACTTAGAATCAGCAACACACGGTTTTTTAGCCGATGGTAGCGTCTTTTATGCCTCAAAAGTGCGCAATGACGCGCTGTTTATGGAATATAAATATGCATGGGATGATGTTAAGTGACTAAGTTTACGAAATGAAATATCAAATGTTGGCAAAGATACAGGTATAACGGTCAAAATGAGGTTGGGCCGTGTCGACACTTGAGTGCCCAAAATATTAATGTATTTGCCAAAGGGTAGGACTGTATCCTCTCTACTTTTCCACTATATTCATTAGGCAACACATTTATCAAGCTGCAGTTACTGATCCTCTACTTCCTACCGAGAATTATTCGCACACACATATCCACCACTCTCTGTAGCCAGGCACTCATTCATACAGCTGAGTGAACTGGTGCAATGCAGAGTTTAAAAACTAGCCCACGATTTCACACAGCAGCTTAAGATTCCTGGGTTTTCTGAGGTTTTCAAGCGCACGGCAGATAACGTACGGGTCATAAAGAAGATTAAAACCTTACTACACCATACAGAAAAATATGAACAAATAGCATGCGGTGTGTATAGTTTCCAACCGAGCATATAGAATGAACTATAATCACTCAAGCAAATGAAAGTCAAATATCGATAAAATATCGTAATTTATGGGCTGTGCTTCTTATATTAATTCCGCGTTGAGCAGCTAAGTCCACAATTGTGGGAGAACATAATGGCGTCTTTCGTGTTGACTCAACCAGTTGAAAGGAAAACCTCAACATGTTAATTATGGTTACTGCTTATGTGAACTCCGCACCTGGGGAAGAATGAACCTGTGTGGAACACTTGCGGGAGAATATAAGACGTCTTTGATGATTTGTTAAGTAGTTTAAACTACAAACAGCAACGGTTGCGTGCATTGTACATTTTGTATCGTGATTTTCTTGAGCTCGCAATAAAAAGAATACTAAGTATGAAGCAGTCAGAAAAGCATATTTTTTATTCTTCAGACACCAAATGTTTCATAAAAGCGTACCACATTATAGAGTAAATATATAATTAATTGTATCATCACATACAAACCAATACTTAACGCGAAAGCATGGAAGTCATACAACCACAAACTAACCGTAAACATGACTTCATGTTTTACAAATTTCTTCATCAAAATAAAAAAAAGTCTACTGTTTATGTATATTTGTCGAGAATGCATACAGGGGATGTTTGTTGAAGCAGTCCATTTGGGTTTTTCACGACCCAGATAGAAGATATACATACGCATTTACATGTAGTGATAATGTTAAAACTAAAATTAATATTGTTTGGTTTTATTGCTGAATACTCGAAGAATGACTCATGTGTGACAACCTTCCTCGGCTGTACTGGGTGACACTAGGGCGGCCGACCGGAATGTTGTTTCGGCCCGCATACACGCGATGCCAAAAGTGAAATGGAACATTCATAATTACACCGGAAATGATGATAACGTGACAAACGCACCAGGGTCGTCTGATCCACATCAGTGGTAACAGCACAGCACGTGACCGAGGCTGGAGTTCAGTGCACTAACGTGAGATGCGGCTCTATTTGGTTAGTTCACAACAATGTTATCTCCGGAACCTTACTAAATGGACGCAAGCAGAAACCAAGATTGCCTACATGTTAAATACTTAAATATTGTGTTTTTTTGTGCAACCTCCAAAAGGCAAAATGTATTTCCATTCTATGAAATGGACAATAAAG
This sequence comes from Oasisia sp. SBJ-2009, assembly GCA_964017155.1. Classification (NCBI taxonomy): domain Eukaryota; kingdom Metazoa; phylum Annelida; class Polychaeta; order Sabellida; family Siboglinidae; genus Oasisia; species Oasisia sp. SBJ-2009. The sequence goes on from OZ024855.1 coordinate 47,555,293, forward strand.
TTATTATTATTATTATTGTTATTGTTACTGTTGTTGTTGTTGTTGTTGGTGTTGGTGTTGGTGTTGGTGTTGGTGTTATGTTATGTTATGTTATGTTATGTTATGTTATGTTATGTTATGTTATGTTATGTTATGTTATGTTATGTTATGTTATGTTATGTTATGTTATGTTATGTTATGTTATGTTATGTTATGTTATGTTATGTTATGTTATGTTATGTTATGTTATGTTATGTTATGTTATGTTATGTTATGTTATATTATATTATATTATATTATATTATATTATATTATATTATATTATATTATATTATATTATATTATATTATATTATATTATATTATATTATATTATATTATATTATATTATATTATATTATATTATATTATATTATATTATATTATATTATATTATATTATATTATATTATATTATATTATATTATATTATATTATATTATATTATATTATATTATATTATATTATATTATATTATATTATTATTAACAACGTTAGATTAATACTAATATAAATGAGAACGAAAGTCTGTCCCCTTTTCCGCCTCTTCCTGGCCCACTATTCAGTGTGTCCCTGTCGCAGTGAGATGTTATCTGCATCAACCCCCACTCCTAGTCATGACTCACCCGGCCTTTGAATTGAGACGACGGTAATAGTATACTGTCATGCTTGTCAGGCCGCGCCTCTCAATGCGGAAAAGTTCGCTCGCACATAAAGCGTTTAAATATTTAGCGATAACACACGTGGCTTGATGTGCAACCGCGTTGATTTAATCAAAAATAACGCCTCGGGAAAGCAATTAACGGACAAAAGATACCCTTCTCAAAATAGCTAATGCTAATGCGTTCAAATGGTGTAGGCATTGAAGATTGTTATAGCGAACTGATTCCGAGAGCCACGCTGGAAAGTAGAATAATAGGGTGTTTTGTAGTATGGTAGTCGCAACCACTTGGAATACTTTTTCTTCGGAAGTGGCAAACCCGAAGGAGAAAGAAGGGTGGCCGCAGTGGGCTTTGATATCAATAAGGATATCGTCATAACGCTGACAGAAATGTCATGGCTAGTAAATGATAGAATCATGACGATGACACTACCTCTGAGCAAGGACAACTTTGCTAGTATTATCAGCGTTTACGCTCCAATAATAACAAACCCAGATGAAAACACGGAGGCCTTCTGCAACCAGCTGGCAAGTGTGCTCAGTGGTATCCCTCGTACATATAAGCTACTGCTGATAGGAGACTTCAATGCGATGATAGGAAGAGACAATGACAAGTGGCCCTGGGTCATGGGCAAATTTGGGATTGGGAAATGCAACTCCAGTGGCGAACCTCTGTGCTCTGAGTTCGAACTGATAGTAACGAACACCATTTTCAAGCAGAAGGATGAATGCAAGACCACTTGGATGGATTCTCGTTCCGGACACTGGTATACGATCGACTTCATCATCAAGAGGATTCGGGATAAGATGGACATCCACAGTACCCGAGCCATGCGTGGAGGAAACTGCTGGACCGACCACCAGATGCTGAGGTCAAACGTGGCTATCAGAATACGACAAAAGCACAACAGGCAAGGGACAAGTAAGCCGACCAAGCTTAATACAGTAAAACAAAGTACAGTAGCCATACGGATCATTTTGAGCAGGAGATGGACAATGCTCTTGCCCAACCAATGGGAGGTGACGGAAACCTCAACACCAGAAGAGGGATGGCCTGTTCTGCAACAGGTCAGACAGAAAGCACCAGGACTGGTTCGACCACAACGACCAGGAGTTACAGACTCTTATAAGCAGAAGAGACCAAGCCCACCAGAGAGTGTTGCAAACCAGGTGCACTAGATCCACTACTGCAGCATACAAAGATGCCTGCAGGCTGCTACAAAATCGCACCCGTGCACTGACGTTAGACTACTGGGAAAGGAAGGCAGTGGAGCTGCAGAGAGCTGTTGACAGAAACGACATGAAGGGCTTCTACAGTGGACTGAAGGAAGTTTTGGGACCCAAGAAGAAGGGACCTGTTCACCTGAAATCAACATATGGAATGGAGACCTTCTCTGACACCAAGAGAGTTGTGGCAAGATGGAGCCAACACTTCTACAAGCTACTCATCGTCCGTGGCGACATAGATCACGAAGCTCTAGACAACATCCCGCAGCGCATTACCAAGACATGCCTCCATGAGATACCAAATAAGGATGAGATGGCTAGAGAAATCGCAGGCCTGAAAGATCGCAAAGCACCTGGGGGAGATGGAATTCCTGCTGAAGTATGGAAGCGCGGAGGAGAAAATCTGTTCAGCAGACTGCACCAACTAATCACCAATGCCTGGGAGGTTGGTTCTGTACCACAAGCATGGAATTATGCCAGCATTGTAACCATCTACAAGAAAGGTGATCGAACAGACTGTGGGAACTATAGAGGAATCTCTCTTCTTTCCATAGCAGGCAAGATCTTGGCCAGGATCCTGTTCAACAGACTATCTACCCACATACCACCAGAGGTAGTTCCGGAGACACAATATGGCTTCAGAGGTAACCGGAGCACCGTGGATATGATATTTTGTCTCCGACAACTACAAGAAAAGTGCATTGAGCAGGACCGACCACTGTACATGGTATTTGTCGACTTCAGTGAGGGGTTCGACACAGTTGGGAGGACCGGGCTATGGCAGCTACTGCGGAAGTATGGCTGCCCAGAGAAGTTCACAACTATGATCGAGGCTCTACATACCGGAATGATGGCGAATGTTAGTGTTGGCGGGGAAGTCTCGGGATCGTTCAATGTCAGAAATAGGGTCAAGCAAGGTTGTGTACTGGCCCCCACGCTCTTCTCCTTCCTATCAGCAATGCTCGACGAGGCTTTCCGAAACATGGGGGATGACAGTGCATTAGTTGCCCACTTTGGTAAAGAGATGCAGAAAATACTGGATGCTTTCTCTGGTGCGTCAAAGAAGGTCGGCCTGAAGATAAACCCAAAGAATACCGAGATGCTGTACCAACCCAACTCTACAAGAACCCGAGAGGAGGATATCATGGTTGATGGAAACAAGCTGAACTCTGTTCTGGAATCCACCTACATCGGAAGCACTACATCAAATAATGGCGATGATATACATGCAGACGAGGATGGCCTAGGCTAGTGCATCTTTCGGCCGACTACGCCAAAGACTCTGGAACAACCATCATATGTCCATACGGGTAAAAGGCAAGATATACCATGCAATCGTGCTGTCCACCCTCCTATGCGGACCCGAGGCCTCGACAGTGTACAGACGACAGGTGAAAAAGTTGCATGCCTTCATGACGCGATATCTGCGTTTGATCATGGGGATAACCTGGATGGACAAAGTGACAAACAAGGAAATACTCGAACGGATAGTGCTGCCATCTATGGAAGATCTTCTGATCGTAAAGAATCTCCGGTGAACTGGACACCTCATGAGGATGTCACCAGGCAGGCTACCGAAGCAGGTTCTCTACTCTCAACTGTCTTCTGGTCACAGAAAGAGAGGTCGCCCTCGTCTACGGTTCAAGGATACCATCAAGAGAAGCCTGAAGCCGAGACACATAAAGACCGACTCAAGGACATCACTCTCACAGCAGAGAGATAAATGGAGAGCAACAGTCAATTGCTGGAAGCAGTCTTTGTCGCATCGCGACCGACAACATGATGAAGTGTCATATTTATCCAGCCGTTGCCATATTTAGCGTTGCCAGACGACAATAATTGCAAATATATTCAAGTGTCTGTATAGATTGCTAAAAAAACCAGAACCTAAGCAAATGTATGCATGTGATGAATTGAACAGTATAGGCCTAATACAGGATGAAGCCCTGGGCCAGGGACCTTACACAGAAGCGGTGTTTAACAAATAAAGCAAGTAAACAATAATAAAAGTGCTACAAAAACCGTATTTTAACTCATTATATGTGGTAGCCATTATACGCCACGCTGGTGCTTTGGCTGTTCAGATACTTGACAAGAAACCACAGAGTTTATGTCTATGCACGAAACACAATGAAATGAGTGATGTGTAATTGAGCGTCTACCCGATGTATGGTTATTCAAATAGGGATGTTCTCAGAACATCAACGTATGATGCTACAGCATTCGCGCTACGCCTGGGGAAAGTTTAGTGACGGTGTGGCGCTTACATTTTCCGGTCGACATTTCTGCGCATGCGCGATAAATGTAAAATCATCAGATGTGCAGCGAAACTCTAAAGTATTTTTGGTATAAATGTCACGGGCTATTCAGCCCCCCCCCCCCCTCCTGATGAGTACTGTGAAGAGTTGCTTAATATGTCGTTCAATACAATAATATATTACGTTTGTTTAAATCATTGTCACGGATTTTGGCGCTCTATAATCACGTGATTTACGCTTGCTATCAAAACATGCCTCAAAACCTGTTTGCCTCGTTTTAATTTGCGACAAATAAATTATTTGCTGAGATGTTATATACATCCTAAAGAACAGCCCGTAGTATTTATAGCATACATGCTTTGTCATTTCGCTGCACATTTATGATTTTATCGCGCATGCGGAGAAAAGTCAATCGGAACGTTTATAACGCCTAAAGCCGGGAACTCACGACGCCCGAAAAATGAAATCGGCCGGGCGTCGTGGGAACATCGGGCCGACGGCCGCGCAAAAGCTGGGGCCGATTCTTCCCTACATGGGGGGAAAGGGGGAAATAAAGGGGAAAGGAAGGGAGAGAGAGAAGGAAGGAAAGGAGGAGTAAAGAGAGAGAGAGAAAAAGAGGGAAAAAGTGACCAAGGTGCCGTCTGAAAGTGCGCAAATTTGCAGATGTGACTGCTAATTTTCGGGAGCGAGAGGCTGCGTGATCGCTTCGCACAGTCTGATGCACACAGCCTCGACCACACGACTCCTCGATGGAGAAGAGGCCGGTGCTCCACCGGACATGAAGCATCTGCAACACAGTTGTACGACAGACATTAAGACATGCACTTCAATTCACTGCAGGGATGTATGTCGAGTGGTCAGTCACTCAGTCACTCAGTCACTCAGTCACTCAGTCACTCAGTCACTCGGTCACTCACTCACCGTTTCATCATCTCCACCGTCACGTGACCCGACCGGCGCTTCTTGCTGCGAGCGAAGTGTCCCCTCAGTTTGCGAGGCGATGACGGAGCAGAGAAGGACAGCGGTCTCTTGTCAAACTCGTCGAGGGCATCGAACAGGGCCCGAATGCTCCTGGCCTGCTCGGTCGTCACTGCTAAGCCTTTCGGCAGCAGGAGAGCCTCGGCCAGAGCATCGACCCTGTCCCATCCGGCGATGCCTCGAGAGTCGACGGCTTCGACGCCCTCGTCCTCGCTGTCCTCGGGTGAATCCTGCATCACACAGACAAACAGTCGCGTAAGAACAATGCAGAAACGTGTACTCTCTGAATGCTGCACGGAGGGAGGAAGACACACAAAATGCAAGCGCAAACACACACACACACACACACACACACACACACACACACACACACACACACACACACACACACACCAAGTCTGTATCTTACCTTGATGTCGAGGTCGTCTTCAGTCGGCAGTTCAACAGGTATGCTGTCCACCTCCTGCACGAACTGTGCGTCCACCGTCACCTCGCCTTCCGCCAATTCCTCGAAACCCTCGTCAATGGCAGCGTTGACGTCGACGGGGAACGAACTACCTGTCTGCCGGCACAGGTTGTCGATGCCGATGGCCTCACCGGTGTATGCCATCGGCATGCGGAAGTGCTCGAATGGGATCGGCAGTCCCAACGAGCGGCTGAGGTCGTTGACGTTGGCCTGGAGGTGCACGTCGAACGTGCGCAGCCTCGGTGTCGGCGCGTCCAGTGCGTCCCTGCTTCGTTGGGCATTCCAGCGCGTGATGCCGTCGAGCAGGAAGGCCTGGAAGTTCGTCGCATTCGCGGACGTCCCCGGGATGAAGCGCGCCAGGTGGAGGTGGAAGCTCTCCAGGGACGTGGTTCCGCGGGCGCACCGCAGGACCGGAAGCTGGACGCCGCCCTTCCTCAACGTACCGGTGACGGAGTACAAGGCGACGCCTGGCGGATCCTGCAGGCACGCGACGTGTCGACGTTGCTCTGCCCAGATCGTGGTCATCTCGTCGGTGAGCAGGGGCACGCCGAGCGTGTCAGTGGCGTCGGCCAGCGCGAGGAGGAGCGTCTCGATGGCGGTCACGGTCGCCTCGGTGCCGCGCGTCCTCCTGCGGCAGTGCAGGGCCAGCTCGTCGCGGGTGATCGCCTTCCGGATGGCCGACTCGGACGGCGATGCAATGCCAGCATCCTTGAGCATGGCTCTCTTCGCCTGCTGCAGCAGCCTGTGGTCGTCCGCGTCCCACTCAAATATGCAGCCGCTGAGTCGCTGCATAAATGTGCCGTGCAGGGGTTGGGATTCGCTGGTCACGCCGATGGCGATGCGGCGCATAAAATGCCACACGTCCAGTCGCACCGTCATGCCCTCCCACCCCTCGAAGACCCCGACCAGCTTCGACGGCCCGTCCTGCGTGCAGCAGTCTCGGTCGGTGTACA
>OZ024855.1:47569351-47599351 GCA_964017155.1 Oasisia sp. SBJ-2009
ATTAATATGGAACTGCTCATAACATTGATACTGTCACATCACTACACATAAATACACCCACACACATGCACACACTCACATACATCTACATACACACCACCGCAGCTACACGCACACAGCAGCATGGCACACAACACACTCACTCACTCACACACATCTACATACAAACCACCAGAGTTACACGTACACAACAGCATAGCACACAACACACTCACCCACTCACTCACACACACATGTACACACACTCACACACATCTACATACACACCACCACAGCTAAATGCACACAACAGCATAGCACACAACAACACACATGTACACACACACATGTACACACACATGTACACACACATGTACACACACACGTACACACACACATGTACACACATGTACACACATGTACACACACACACACACACACAGACCGACAGACAACAAACACACATTTACACACACACACACACACACACACACACACACACACACACACACACACACACACACACATTTACACACACATACATTTACACACACACACACATTTACACACACACATTTACACACACACACACACACACACACACACACACACACACACACACACATGTTTACACTCACACACACGTTTACACACACATACACACACACACAGACAACACAAACACCACACACGACATAAATACACATATGTACACCTATGTATGTATGCATAAACACAAGTGTGCACTCACTCGTGTTCACACACTCGTATGCACACACATGTGCACACACATGTATGTGTGCATAAGTATGCACACACGGATTGATTCGCAGGTATACACATATAGACAACCAACACACACACACAGACAATACATAATCACCACACACACACCACATATACACATGCACACAAGTACACTTATGCACAAACAAGTATACATACACACACATATATATATGCACACACATGGGTATGCATACATACACACATGTATGCATACATAGGTATACACACACACACACACACACACACACACACACACACACACACACACACACACGTACAACCAACATACACATACCACGTACATACATAAACACACCACATAAACACACACACACACACACACACACACACACACACACACACACACACACACACACACACGATGTAGACACATACAAATCTCATAAATATACACACCCACATCTTACAAACGCACCGCACCCCACACACACACCAAATACACACCACATAAACACACAAACACAAATATAAGCACATAAACACACATGCATATAACAAATTCACACACAGAGATCATTCCATAGACTCATTGCATGAAGCTGTTGGAAAAATTCTTCCTAAGAGCACTCGATCTTTTTTCTGAGAAGTGGTTGCTGTAGTCTTCACCAAGCTATTCCTCATCCAGGTCCTGTTGCAATCCTTGGTGTCATTTCTGCAATTATAATTCAGGATGACAATAACTTTTACAATGAATTATAAAATTATAGAATAGTGTTAATTTTGAATTTACCCTGTAAAACAATCAACCACATAATAATGTTTATTATAATTCAGATAAGTTGTGTTTACCCCCAATGAATGCTGCAGGGCCTACAACTAAGCTGGATATTATTAGAAACAACTGGAATGTAGGAAAGGTATAATGAAGTCACTGTAATATAATAAATTATTGAAACAGCATGTATAATTTCAAATGCAATGATCATGATACGTCAAGTACAAAACAAATTAGACAGAAGATGGTCTTTGTGATTTAGTACTCAGTGTTACATAAACCTTACTTCTGACTATATAGTCTTAATAAAAATTAAGTCAAAGAGTAATAAATTGCAATTACCTGTAGAAGTTGCAAACTGTTAAATCAATGATCTTTTAATCCACACACCAAAGCCAGGAGCTGTCTTCCCTATCTAAGACACAGCTTGATATGAGGTCTGAAAATTCAAACCCTATACACTTGTATAACTACAAGCCAGCAGCTGCCAAGCAGAAGCCTGAAACAATATACACTGTATACTGCCCAATTTGTTAGGGGTAATTATCCCACTAATTGCTCAACTCCAGGGGTAAAAATGTCCTCCTGGGACAACCCACTTGGACAGAGCCACAACACTCATTTGATGTCAGCAGGGGAGCTTTTAAGCACATCAGACAAGCCCTTGCAATCAAAGATGTTGAAACTAGGCACAGGGTAGGGGAACATAAATAAATAAGGAAGTAACTCTTACCAACTGAGGTAGTGCCACCAACTAAGTGTCAGAAGGGAAAGTCATGCAGTAATAATTTGCATTAGTCACTGGGTAATGTTGGTTTAGGGCGGTTGACCAACTTTGGTCTGTATAGTTATAAATGGATAACAAAATTAATATCCATTCCTCAAAACTATATTACATATGTGACACAGTGATAGTGTAATTCTATTAGAAGTTCACTATTATTTAAACAGACACTCCAGATTTCAAGTTACATATTTCTAAATATTGAGCACAATATTGGTGATCAGCAGTTATAATTATACAGTGTGTATATATATATATATATATATATATATATATATATATATATATATTGATAATATATATACACTGTATATATATATATATATATATATATATATATATATATATATATATATATATATAATTTGCCAATGTTGGCTCAACGTTGGCCCAACATGTTGGGCCAACGTAGGGCCAATGAGCAAAATGACGTTGGCCCAACGTAGTTTTGCCAACGTTGGCCCAATGTAAAATCCCAACGTTGGCCCAACGTTGGATTATAATTTGCCAATGTTGGCCCTACGTTTGTCCAACATGTTGGGCCAACGTAGGGCCAACGAGCAAAATTACGTTGGCCCAACATTTGTTGCCAACGTTGGCCCAATGTAAAATGCCAACGTTGGCCCAATGTTGGATTATAATTTGCCAACGTTGGCCCAACGTGGGCAAAATGACGTTGGCCCAACGTATTTTGCCAATGTTGGTCCAATGTAAAATGCCAACGTTGGCCCAACGTTGGCCCAACGTTAGCCCAAATTTGTATAACTGAAAATTTTACTGTATAATTATGTGGATTGTGTCATTAATTGAACCACCACTGTACTGTTAATAATATCAAACTCAGTTTATTTGAAATTTATGTTGGCGGTACATCGTTGGCCCAATGTTGGCCCAACGTTGTTCACCCAACGCCAACATTATGCCAACGGTACCATAGTTGGGCCAACATTGGGCCAACATAGGCTTGCTATCTGGGTGGTGTGGTGTGGTGTGGTGTGGTGTGGTGTGGTGTGGTGTGGTGTGGTGTGGTGTGGTGTGGTGTGGTGTGGTGTGGTGTGGTGTGGTGTGGTGTGGTGTGGTGTGGTGTGGTGTGGTGTGGTGTGGTGTGGTGTGGTGTGGTGTGGTGTGGTGTGGTGTGGTGTGGTGTGGTGTGGTGTGGTGTGGTGTGGTGTGGTGTGGTGTGGTGTGGTGTGGTGTGGTGTGGTGTGGTGTGGTGTGGTGTGGTGTGGTGTGGTGTGGTGTGGTGTGGTGTGGTGTGGTGTGGTGTGGTGTGGTGTGGTGTGGTGTGGTGTGGTGTGGTGTGGTGTGGTGTGGTGTGGTGTGGTGTGGTGTGGTGTGGTGTGGTGTGGTGTGGTGTGGTGTGGTGTGGTGTGGTGTGGTGTGGTGTGGTGTGGTGTGGTGTGGTGTGGTGTGGTGTGGTGTGGTGTGGTGTGGTGTGGTGTGGTGTGGTGTGGTGTGGTGTGGTGTGGTGTGGTGTGGTGTGGTGTGGTGTGGTGTGGTGTGGTGTGGTGTGGTGTGGTGTGGTGTGGTGTGGTGTGGTGTGGTGTGGTGTGGTGTGGTGTGGTGTGGTGTGGTGTGGTGTGGTGTGGTGTGGTGTGGTGTGGTGTGGTGTGGTGTGGTGTGGTGTGGTGTGGTGTGGTGTGGTGTGGTGTGGTGTGGTGTGGTGTGGTGTGGTGTGGTGTGGTGTGGTGTGGTGTGGTGTGGTGTGGTGTGGTGTGGTGTGGTGTGGTGTGGTGTGGTGTGGTGTGGTGTGGTGTGGTGTGGTGTGGTGTGGTGTGGTGTGGTGTGGTGTGGTGTGGTGTGGTGTGGTGTGGTGTGGTGTGGTGTGGTGTGGTGTGGTGTGGTGTGGTGTGGTGTGGTGTGGTGTGGTGTGGTGTGGTGTGGTGTGGTGTGGTGTGGTGTGGTGTGGTGTGGTGTGGTGTGGTGTGGTGTGGTGTGGTGTGGTGTGGTGTGGTGTGGTGTGGTGTGGTGTGTGTACGTGTGAAATGGCGTCACTTTCCCCCGGAAGAGGGAGCTACGCGCGTGGCAGCTGTTAACGCATTTATTCAAGCAGAGTGTGTGGGTAATATGGTAATAACCATGTCTCGATGTGGAAGCATAAAGGGCTGTGGAATCCTCGCAGTAGAATTTTCATGCGGGACGGGGTACACTTTAACGACCTCGGGAATTTTTAATTATACCGTAGTTTCCGTGGAGCTTTGTTGTGGGCCGTGAGTCACCGCGGAACCGTGGGCGATAAACCAGGTATGATTAAGATAAGATAAGATAGCTTTATTGCCATGTGTTCACATTGTAGTTACAATAAAACATTGGAATGTGTAATGATATTGGTCGTCGTAATAGTACATTCACATGACAATACATTCACATGCACCAAACAATGATGTTAAAATATACTACTACATTAAATAAAATAAATAAGAACAATCACATAAAAAGGTCCGAATAAAAAATTGCTCATTATAACATCGATAAATAATTGATACAATCTAGTAGAAATATAGTAGCTTAAAATGTAAAATATGAAATAAAAAAATAAAAATATAAAATATAATAAATTATGATAAAATATACATACTAAAACTCATCGGAAAGTGGACTATGTGTTTGCTGCGGGTGGGAGAAAATCACTTCTGTTTTGACAGGGCTTGAACGGCTAAGGGGAAAAAGCTAGTACTAAAGCGGTTGATCCTGGTTTTTATGGATCTGAATCGGCAACTAGATGGGAGAGGTTCAAATAGGTCATGGGCAGGATGGGATGTATCTTGAGAGATGAGAGTCGCTCTTCCTAACAGACGCTGCTGATACAGTATTTCAAGACTGGGAAGGTCTCTGCCAATGATTCGGGAAGCAGTTTTCACAACTCTGTTTAATCTGAGCGTTTCCTTCTGTGTAATCGATCCAAACCATACTGAGATAGAAAATGTCAGAACACTCTCGATTAGAGCTCTGGTTACGAGGCCGATTGGTGTAGCCAGATAACGCCCGGCTATCCCCTGAAGCAGTGTTTTTAATTTCGAGTCTCCCAAGTCGCATAATACACGATAACTCTCATCCTACCGTTACACAGTCCTGATGTTTACCTAATCACATCCACATATGGGCGGTAAAGTATTTTTAATTGTTTCAATGTGGAAATTGTCTTCCGGGCGCTCGGATAGAGCATGTGACGGAAAGGGTAGAGAATACATTGGGGCATGGCCAGGGAGGATCTATATTAGTACATGTAGGGACGAACAATGCAGATATGGAGGGGACAACTAGAATAGTGCAAAGATACAGACAGTTGGTAGGGAAGCTGAAGAAGACAAGAGTTGAGCAGATTATTCTCTCAGGAATTTTGCCAGTGATGGGAGGAAGGGGTGTAGCATATAGAAACTGCAAGAGGATGGCAATCAACGTTCTAGTAGAGCAGATGTGTGAAGAAGAAGGAGTTAGATTTGTGGGGATACTTTGTTGGGAAAGAAGATATGTATATGAGAGATGGCCTCCATCTAAGCGGAAAGGGTGCAGCAGTTTTCTCCGAGAACTTGCTTCGATCTATGGACAGTGGAACAGGTTGCAGTTATTTAAACTAGATTCGCAGGGGGGATTCACAGAGAAGCCAAATACTGGAGGCACAGGTACGGATAGCACAAAGAAAACGGCAAAGAACAGTCTGGAAAACTCTACCACATTTGGTTATAAATGTGTTTGTTTAAATGCAAGGAGCATAGTAAACAAAAGAAATGAACTAAACATTATGGTAGAAGATACTGACCCTCACATAATAGGTATAACTGAATCTTGGGCCACCCCCGACATATCAGATGCCGAATTAGGAATGACAGGATATGTCATGTTTAGGAAAGATAGAATAGGGAGAAGGGGAGGTGGCGTTATTTTATATATTAAAGAATCCATCCAGGCTTACGAAATAAAATTAGAAAAAGAAGCAGAATGTGAAGAAGCTGTCTGGTATAACATAGTTTCAGGAAACTCAACGTTAACTGTTGGGTTAGTTTATCGAAGTCCAAACATAAACACAGACGAGAATGAGAAAATACAAAACGCTATAAAGGAAGTCAGTAAACGGGACTGTATAATTATGGGGGATTTTAACCATGGGCGTATACAGTGGAAATATCTACAGAGTACTGGGAGTGAAGATCAAAAGTTTTTTAATTTAGTACAAGACAGTTTCCTTATTCAACATGTGTTAGGACCAACAAGGGGTGAGAACGTGTTGGACATAGTGTTGAGCTCACAGAAGGAATTTATTGATAATGTCAGGATATGTGAGCCACTGGGATGTAGTGATCACAACCAGATATATTTTATCATCAAAGTAAAAGGAGAACAGAATCGAAAAATACGGTACATGAAATTTTTTCACAAAGGAAGATGAGGAAATATTTAGCAAAGATAGACTGGAATAACACACTGGAGAATAAGACAGCAACAGAATGTTGGAATATCTTAAAGAGTGAAATTGACTGCATTGTCGAAAAATTTGCCCCCTTGAAAAAACGGGAAACGGTCAAAAAAGAAACACTTATCAAAAGAAGCCATTAGAAAATTCAAATACAAGCAAATGATGTGGAAGACATATAGACATAATGGAAGTGAAGAAGACTATGCCATTTATAAAGAAGCACTTAACCAAGCTACAGCTCAAATTATAAATTCAAAGAGAAGCTATGAACAAAAAATAGCTTTTAATATAAAACATGACAGCAAGAGTTTTTATGCGTATGTTCGAAGTAAACAGAAAGTTCAGGATAAGGTCGGACCTCTAGAAGATAGTGATGGAAACATAATAACAGAGGGATTCTTAATGGCAGACAACCTAAATGAATACTTTAGTTCGGTGTTTAGTGTTTACCAGGGAAGATATTAGTGCATTACCAGTACCAGAGACTAAATTCGAAGGGAGAGAGTCAGACTATTTAGGACAACTAATTGTAACACCAAAAATGGTAGCTAAGAAAATAAGGGATATAAAGGATAATAAGTCACCTGGAGTGGATGGGATTCCTCCCAAATTACTACTGGAAATTGTAGAACAAATTAGCATACCACTTGCAACAGTGTTCAATTTGGCATTAGAGGAAGGAGTAGTTCCATTAGAATGGAAAGAAGCAAACATCATACCATTATTTTAAAAAGGATCAAGAAGCAAGTCAGAGAACTATAGACCAGTGAGTTTAACATCGGTGATTTGTAAACTATTAGAAAGACTAATTAAAGATCACTTGGTTGATATTCTTGTTAAAAATAACTTGATTAACCCATCTCAACATGGGTTTCTAAAAGCGAGGTCATGCTTAACAAATATCTTATGTTTTTTGGAAGATGTCACAAAGTGGGTAGATGAGGGATCACCAGTAGATATAATATACTTAGATTTTAAAAAAGCTTTTGACAAAGTGCCACATCAAAGATTACTACTTAAACTGAAGGCCCATGGCATAGGCAATGTTATGATTAACTGGATAGAAAAATGGCTTATTGATAGAAGACAAAGAGTAGTAGTTGATGGGGAGGTTTCAAACTAGAAATCGGTTTTGAGTGGAGTACCGCAGGGATCAGTATTGGGACCTATTTTGTTCTTAATATATATCAATGATTTGGATGATGATATAACAAGCAAGGTGTTGAAGTTTGCGGACGATACAAAAGTGTTCAGAAAAATAAAAAGTGATACAGATAGACAGCAATTACAAGATGATCTAAATAAGTTGACCAAATGGTCTGAGAAGTGGCAAGTCCTGTTTAATTATGGGAAGTGTAAGTGCCTCCACACAGGACATGGGAATGAAGATGCACAATATACAATGAGTGATACTGTACTAAATACTACCGTAAAGGAAAAGGACTTAGGGTTAACTATTAGTGTTGATATGAAGGTATCAGAACAGTGTGCAATTGCAGCAGCGAAGGGAAACCAAATTCTTGGATTAATTAGGCGAAATATAGTGTACAAGGAAAAAGAACTAATAATACCACTGTACAAAACAATAGTTAGGCCTCATTTAGAATATTGCGTACAGGCATGGAGGCCATATCGCAAGAAGGATATTGATATACTAGAAAGAGTACAAAGAAGAGCAACTAAAATGATACAAAAACTCAGGAATATTAGTTATGAAATGCGTCTAAAAGAATGTGGATTAACAACACTAGAAACCAGGAGACTGCGAGGAGATCAGATAGAAGTTTTTAAAATATTGAATGGGTATGAAAATATTGACAGAAATATTTTTTTCTCAGTCAAGGAAGAGAGAAGGACTAGAGGACATGGAGTTACATTAGCAAAGAAGCAGTGTAGACTAGATATTAAAAAAATCATTTTCACAAAGAACAGTAAATGAATGGAACAGATTATCGGCTGATTGTGTAGGTGCTAGTAGTGTTAATATGTTTAAAAATAAAATTGACATGTACCTGAGAAGGGCGGGGTACATTTAGATAGATAGGTTGGACTCTCGATGAGCCAAAGGGCTTCCTTGTCCACCTGCCATATTGAGTTGATTCTCTAGGTGGCAATCTTGTTAAATCTCTTGTTAAATTTATGTTTGGGAAATTCGGTCAGGCATGCCTTATTGTTGCATTACAATCAGTTTAATTAGACAAGGGTTGCTTGGCAGGTTATATATTACATTATCGGTTATGTACCTGCATACTGTGACGACCTGGCCGGTTGACAGCTTTCTTGTTCAGCTTGGCACGTCGGGCCAGATATTCTGGGTTTCTATTGAGTCCTGTGTACTACTTAATTATTGGCACCTTCGTTTACGTGCATTCTGTACGACCTGGCCAGCAGGTAATCAGGCAACTCAGCCGACATTGGCGTTTCGGCTTGATTGTCCAGCTTGGCGCGTCGGGCCAGATGTTGTCGTTTTATATCGAGTCCAGTATACTACTCAATTATTGGTGCCTTAGTTAGATGCATACTGTGACAACATGGCCAGTTGGCAATCAAGCAGTTATTGTCCAGCTTGGCACATCGGGCCAGATGTCTCAGTCTTATATTAGTTCTGTGAACTAATTAACTTACAATGCATACAAGTGACGACCTGGCCGGTTGGCAGTCAAGCACCTCCGCTAACAATGGTTTGGTGCTTGATTGTCCAGCTTGGCATGTCGGGCCATATGCGTTAAGTATCTTCTCATTATGTGGTGTAATTGCATAACTTTATCATCTAGTCAGTTGGCAGGCAGGTTAACCGGCCAATATTGTCGTTCAGCCCGCAGGTCAAGGTGGTGTGTCATATAACTTATATAAGCTATAACATGTATTCAGTCAGCACTTCGTTACTCACTAATGTTGGCGCTTCGATCTTAATATGCAGCTACTGCAGTGTAATGATACCTTTTCAACCATTGTCATAGCAGTTTGTTGAACTATAACAACGGGAAAAACCGGTTAAAGACAGGGCAGTGGGAATAACCTGGTAATTACCGGTAATTACCGTAAAAAGTGGTATTAACCGGGAAATACGTGGGAATAACTCTATAATTTATATTACCACTGACTAGTTCATGTCCATTTAGAATTTAGTTAATATATTCATATAAAACTAACAAGTTCACCAGTTTCTAGTTCATGTGTATCCTTGTATTTGTTTAAAACATGAATTCAGCAAGATATTCAAAAGAAAATTGATTATTTATTAACAAATGTCAGTGTCATTTTCACATGGGACAATGCCAAATACTAAAGTTTAGTACTGTCAGGTGCCAGTTGGTAATCTGTTTAATGAACAAAAGAAATGTTTGGCTCTGGACATTGGCAGGCTCTACTGTACCCACTCAGCAAACATTAGTTACCCTGTCTTGACATTCAGACTAAGGGACAAATACAGGCTAACTGGCTAAGGACCTGTAAACATCTGCAGTCATTGTCTCTGTGAGGTCCAAACCGGCTCCAGCTTAACATTTGAACTTGTAATCTGCTACAATCCTCTGCTGGGAAGCCATGTATCCCAGAAATCAGTAGACAGGCACTTTCTGTCAGACATTTTGTTACTGAACTTGAAGCAGTGGTAACTGGTCAGTTAGAATCAAAAGTGGAAGAGGAGGTAGACCATTTGACAATGTGTGGAATAATGTGGAATAACAGCCAATCCACTACCACGAGGGCACTGCACTGCTTAAATACATCGATACCATCAGTGACCTGTCTGAGCGGGGAGGTAATTGGCTTACCTATGATGAAACGTTCCGGGCCTTGCGCTCGTTAGAAGGGTGGGGGTGGGACACGACAGTGTCTGAATTGTGGCTGAGAGCAGCTCAGACGGGGAGTCCTATGGTGGAACCCCCTTTCAGAACAAGGGAGCGATCCGCCGATCATCTCCCAACCCCTGTTTTGCCTTCAATAAAGGACAAATGTGCGACATGCGTTTGTGCCGGTACCAACACAAATGTCGCCGTTGTGGTGCAGGCCACCCTATGTCAAAATGCCCAAACCCCTCACCCCCCCCCCCCCCCCCCCCCGGTTCCCGGGTTCAGAACCTCGCCATTAGGTGTCGTGCAAAAGAAAGCACCTGGAGAGTATCGGGTGATTCATCATTTGTCATACCCACAGGGGAATTCAGTAAACGACTGCATTCCACAACAATTTTCATCTGTCCACTATGCTACAGTACATGATGCCATTGCATTCATTAAGCGGTCTCCTGCCACTATATTTCTTGGTAAAGTTGACATAGAATCAGCATTTCGAATCATTCCAGTATCACCGCTAGACAGACCACTCTTGGGTTTCCAATGGCGAGGTTTATTTTACATGGACGCAGTCCTTCCAATGGGATGTTCAAGCTCGTGTTAAATTTTTGAAACATTTAGCAGTGCTTTGGAATGGGTGGCAAAGCAGAAGTTAGGAGTCAGTGGTATGGTGCATGTTGTGGATGATTTCCTCATATTAAGCGACAGTTTTGATAAATGTGCTAGTGACATGGATGCATTCATTAGACTCGGTGGGAAGTTAGGGGTCCCATTGGCACATGGCAAAACACAGGGCCCATCCACAACCCTCCCATTGTTGGATATCATATTAGACACAGTGCATTTGGAAGCTCGCCTACCCCAAGACAAGTTAGACAAATGTAGGTCGTTGGTGTGGGAATTTTTGTTAAAACAGAAAGTCACTCTCAAGCAACTCCAGAGCTTAATCGGTCTATTAAGCCATGCCTGTTATGTGGTAGTATACGCCAGAGCATTCCTCAGGAGGCTCATCGACTTAACTATAGGTATAACCAAGCCACACCATCACATCAGACTTACACAGCAAGTTAAGCTGGATTTGAGGGTGTGGCAGGAATTCTTGGACAACTTCAATGGTAGAGCGTTTTTCTCGATGAAGATTTTCTAAATGGTAACTATTTAGAGTTATACACTGATGCATCCGGGAGCATAAGTTATGGCGCGGTGTATGGCGCACAATGGTTTTATGGTACCTGGCCTTTGTCATGGCAGTCTCGTAATATTGCAGTGTTGGAGTTATTTCCTATAGTTGCTGCAGTGGAAGTGTGGGGTTCTGCATGGGCAAACAAGAGTGTATGCTTTAGAACAGATGAGGCATTGGTCCGTGTGATAAATAAACAGACATCTCGGGAGCCACACATCATGGCCCTCATCCGTCGGTTGGTTCTTACATGCCTTAGTTTTAATATTAACTTCATGGCACGTCACGTCCCAGGTCAAGCCAATATATTGGCTGACAAGTTGTCTCGAGGTCAGGTGTATCAGTTCCGTAATTTAGCACCTGGGGTGGATGTCATGCCTACCCAGTTACCTGCACATTGTTTACCAGAGAATTGTGACTGACGAGGTAATCTGAACAGGTCAACATAATAATGTCTTGTCATTAAATATGTTCAATGTATCATGTGCAGTATGTGATCAGGAGGGAGTTCCTGTACATATCAGGAAATATAATATTTTTACACGTTTCTATGCTGTGTAATGAAGGCTCGTCTCGGGCGAGTTCTTCTAATCATGGTATATAGGCATTATGATTCAGTGCTCGTTAGCGAATGCTTGTCTCGGGCAAGTTATTCTATATTGAATATATACAAATGCATGCTTTTTATGTTTCTGACAAAGGCTGATCTTGTCAAGTCAGGGTCTGTGTAAGGTTTCCTTTTACATAGTATTTTTAGTCAAGAATTATACACGGTTCATTAATACGGTATGAGTAAGCCTTGTCTCAGGCAAGTGCTTCCAATCATGGTTTATATGACAGATGCCTTGGTGTGTTTCTTGGTTAATGTTTAGGTGCAATAATTTGTCTCCAGTCATTTAATTTCATGGTCATTTATATGATTTATAGAAACATAGGGATGTTTCCAGGGATACCAAAGACCTACACTAATGGATATATGATGTATATGTAATGTATCGATGGCTTCAGAAACTTGTCTCGGGCGAGTTATCTAGCAATATCAAGGTGTTTCACACCTATAGGTTGGTGGGGCGGTCACATGTCTAGGTGACCTGGTGGCGGAATGGCCCCACCTCTCTGGGGATTAGCTAAAACAGGTTAGTTAAAATAATTAGATTATGGTATCACATATTTGGTCGGTATAATGTATATATGTTATTGTTTCATACCCATAATGTGGGCCTCATTTTGTTTTATGTTTATGTAGATGAGGCAATGTCTGAAGACCTATTGGCCCACATTTATTGTAACTATTGTATGTACTTTATAGTTCAAATGTCAGAAATAAATCCTGGCCATTTTCATTCCACCTGGTGTTGTGTTGTTGCCTTGCGTAAATAGTTTCTCGTCCGGATGGTTTGGAAAGGAACCGAGAGTGCATTTACTATATTTTGTGTTATGTATTCGGGTTTGCTGTGTTTGGCAACAAAGCGAAGTAGGTCGCGCATGCGCAGGGTCGCGTAGGGCAGAAAGTCGTAAACAGCAGCCGCGTTAAGCCGGGGTTTGCTGTGTCATGTTGGTTAGTCGTTCGTTTTGTGGCTATTATAACTGTTATTAATTAGTTCTTTTTGTGCATGGACACATGTGAGTAATGGCACATTTGGCTGACCAAATAAACCATCTTGACAGTGTGTCGTTGAATCGCTATAGCGCAGAAACTGTCATTATCGGGATAGATGTCCCAGACCCGTACAGTTTGGACGCTTGACACTGACAGGACGGAATGGGTAGATGATGTGTCAAAGTGGCGCTCTGTAGATTATGGCTGCATTTATACATAGTTCATAAACACTCCGGGTATGTACACTGCAGAAGCCCTGAAGTCGTTCAGAAGTCACGATTCGTACGCACCGTATCACGCAGCACATGTGGCGGTCGGGCCAGCAAGGGTGGCAATGGCAGTCGGGACAGGGAGGGTGGCAGTGGCAGTCGGGACAGGGAGGGTGGCAGTGGCGGTCGGGTAGGGAGGGTGGCAGTGGCGGTCGGGCCAGGGAGGGTGGCAGTGGCGGTCGGGACAGGGAGGGTGGCAGTGGCAGTCGGGACAGGGAGGGTGGCAGTGGCGGTCGGGCCAGGGAGGGTGGCAGTGGCAGTCGGGACAGGGAGGGTGGCAGTGGCGGTCGGGCCAGGGAGGGTGGCAGTGGCGGTCGGGACAGGGAGGGTGGCAGTGGCAGTCGGGACAGGGAGGGTGGCAGTGGCAGTCGGGACAGGGAGGGTGGCAGTGGCGGTCGGGACAGGGAGGGTGGCAGTGGCAGTCGGGACAGGGAGGGTGGCAGTGGCAGTCGGGACAGGGAGGGTGGCAGTGGCGGTCGGGACAGGGAGGGTGGCAGTGGCGGTCGGGCCAGGTAGGGTTGGCAGTGGCGGTCGGGACAGGGAGGGTGGCAGTGGCAGTCGGGACAGCGAGGGTGGCAGTGGCAGTCGGGACAGCGAGGGTGGCAGTGACGGTCGGGCCAGCAAGGGTGGCAGTGGCGGTCGGGACAGCGAGGGTGGCAGTGGCGGTCGGGACAGCGAGGGTGGTAGTGGCGGTCGGGCCAGCAAGGGTGGCAGTGGCGGTCGGGACAGCGAGGGTGGCAGTGACGGTCGGGCCAGCAAGGGTGGCAGTGGCGGTCGGGACAGCGAGGGTGGCAGTGGCGGTCGGGACAGCAAGGGTGGCAGTGGCGGTCGGGACAGCAAGGGTGGCAGTGGCGGTCGGGACAGCGAGGGTGGTAGTGGCGGTCGGGACAGCGAGGGTGGTAGTGGCGGTCGGTGCTGAAGCGATTTCCGTCTGAAGAAGAAATGTCACAATGACATATTGAAATATTATGAAGGATGACAAAATAATACAACAGTACAACAATAACTTTTGTGTACATTTCCAGCATTCACCAATAGGCAATACGGGTATTCGTCGCATGATTCGGCTAATGTATTAGCCAAATTACTAGCACTGTTTAGAACAAATTGCATATAATACTTAACATTTTTCAAGTTATCTATACCCTACAATTGCTTGCATATGGTGCTCTGTGCAGGAAGGGTAGTGGCTGGGATGTGTACACATGTCTTTGTGTTTTCACTTACCTTTGGATTTATCCAAATCTTCGACCTCTTGCCCCTCCTTGCTTCTCCGGCCACACTCCAGTTTTTCAGATCATGTGCTGTCTGTGGCTCTGGTTGAATGGTACTGATGTGATGACTTGGCAATATCTTGTCGAGTATGTAGTCTTTGTCCCGGAGGCAAGGGAAAAGTGTAAGCAGTCGTTCCCGTACCCCCGGAAGTGGGGTCTCTGGCGGTACAGACAACCTCTGTGATTTATAGAAGACGTTGCTTCATGCAAAATGTTACTGTTGGTATGAACATACAGTATCATATTACACAATTTACATATAATATTATGTGTTTTAGTCCATGCGTGGGGGTAAAATCAATTGACCTAGAATCTTTATCGTTGACCTTGACCTTATATAGAATTCAAATATGCCCAGTAAATGTTATCAACAATGATTAACATTAAATCAACTTAAAGATCAAGGTTATTGTCCAAACATTAAATATGGTAGCACATTAGAAGACCCGACATCCGATAACTGAAATTTCAGTGATTTAGGGGGTGCGTTAGGCCTTTCACCCACAGCGGGCACAATTTTCAAGATAGAATGGTCATCTTGGTACCAAATAGAAGCTTATGGCCTTGGGAAGTTTCCTATTTGGTAAAGAGTCCATATTGTTCATTTCGAAAAGCTTGTAAATATTAAGTTCTGACATGAACGTGTCAGGCGGAGGACGATATTTCATCATTTTTGGGACGCAATGACTCAAATTGTGGAATAGGTTTATGTAAAGCGCCTAAATCATATATAGTTGCCTTCCCTGGTATATGAAGATGCTTTCTGCCTAATATGGTGTTTTTATGTCTATTTGTGACGTCATAGTGACACAATATTTGAATATACCTAATTGTAGGCCCGAAAAGTTTTTTTTTGGCCCCCTGAGGGCGAAAGGCCCGAGTTGGGAGTGGTCATTACAAACTTGCGATGGCCCACAGTAACAGGAAATGATAGTGAAAAAAACTTAGCAGAAAACATCCTGAGACCTGGACCTGGCTCCCGGCCTAGACACTAATCTGGGATAAGGCCGCCCTGGCGGGTCGAAAATGCAGACCCATTGTTTCCCTAGGCGGGTGTGAAGGGCTTGAAAGTGCTGCCACCTCACGGAGCCTGGGTAACCGAGGCTAGACGTCTCCGTGCCGACCGCTCGCGCCAAACGGATTCATCCCGCAAACGCTACAATGTACAAGCGATGTATAAAAGAGAATAAAAGACATTTCAGACACATTGTATTACATTGTTTCCATTTGGTTGCTTGCAAGCGTCACCGCTACGGCTACGATTATTCATGATGTGTGAGGATGTAGTCAAAACAGTAAAATTAATACTTACTG
The DNA here is from genome assembly GCA_964017155.1 of Oasisia sp. SBJ-2009. NCBI lineage: Eukaryota > Metazoa > Annelida > Polychaeta > Sabellida > Siboglinidae > Oasisia > Oasisia sp. SBJ-2009. The sequence continues at coordinate 47,585,485 of OZ024855.1, forward strand.
TGAAACTAAATAAAAATCGTCTGCATCATCGTGTTGTTGTTCTTGCTGTTGTGCTTGCGTGTTTTGAATTGCTGCCAAGGTGTCGTTAAAATTTGTTAAAATGCGGTTTAATCTTTGTCTCATATCCATTCTATTGCGGGGAACGCGCTGCCGTGTCAAAGGTCGGTGCATGTAACCTAGTTTCGCGGTGCCATTGACCAATCAACATCGACGTAATGAGGTCGACGTCGCCGCTCGGTGCACCGACGTCGACGCTCGGTGCACCGAGCACGACCAATGAGGTCGACGCTTCAGTGATACGAACGGCCCTTGATAGAGAGCACGACCAATGAGGTCGACGCTTCAGTGATACGAACGGCCCTTGATAACAACGTCACTGTTGACAAGATAAAGAATACATACGTGTATTCTATTCATGCTAATGTCATAATGTAGATGATAGATACGTTCGTAATTAGGAAACGCCGCTTGTAGAAATAATAAATTAGGTCGTCAGTCTGTTAGGTTGTTTTCCACTTTTCACGGAATGCTGATCAAAATACATTTATCGTAGCAACGTTCTTGTTGTTGCAAACAAATTAGTATGCACCGTATATCAAATTACTAAATATATGTGCCAGGTAATTATCGTTAACCAATGTTCTCGGTATCTTATGACTAATCTGAAATATCTAAACTAGGCCTACTCACTCTATTGTAAACGTCAGCGACAACACTAACCCGTGGGCGAGTTCATTGTGGTCTTTATGTTAGCTGGAACTTGTTCATATCAAATTAGCGAAGTATACTGCGATTTCAATGCGCATGAAATAATGACTGAAATTGCGATGTTGCAGAAAAATCTCGAATGATTAAATTCAAGATGGCCCACCGGCGGAGAACCTAGTTTAAGTAGAAATCGATGCTGACTGGGACAACTGAGTCGTCTTTGATCAGATAAGTGGAAATATCAGTTTATTCTTTTAAGTTTTTCATGTACTGCATATGCTAACTAACGTCACATTAGATTTCGCGAGCTCGCTTAACCCCGGAATATTCTGCTCAAAAGTTTCAGGCTGGTTAAGTGTACGAACCTTAGCTGTTAAAACACACGAAACACACAACTAAAATTGTCCGAATCAAGTGAAGTCTTGAATACATGTATATATTTATTACAATCATGGAACAAATGACAACCGCTTCCTAAGTGTTTTGCACCTGACAGTTCTAAACCGCCTGGACGAGGGCAGAAGGATGTGATCTCTACGCAATTTAGCTACGCAAAATATGTATTGATGATAAAAAAATATTTAATTTCAGTGCCATAGAAAACCTTTTGGGTTACATTTATGATTAATAGAGCTACTCTATATAATTTATCCGAAACATACAGAACACGATAACAAGTTCAACGTGGACTTATTCAATACGACTTGCACGAGCCTGACGTTGCTGGAAGCAAGTCACAAAGACATTGTTAGTGTCGGGTACTTAGCGATGTCATCGTGAATCAAGTAAAGTTGTGGCGAAACCAGTACAGTAAACTCACATACCAACGCATGTTGGCGGGAAACTTGGTGGATGCAGATGTTTGAATTTGGTGGTGTATAAAAGTTGAAAAACAAGCGGAAGTATTGATTGATAAGTATTATTTTTGTGCTAAGGTTATTCATAAGGGTGTACTAGACATATATTGAGTGGCAGTTTTGGTTAAATTTAGTTAGTAAACAGTATTTTTGAACAAATTAGTATACGTGGGTGATAATAGGGTAATCTAGCCTTCGACAAATTGTAAACAAGACTGAACAAAATCTGTTTATTTGATATCGTATATAAGAGACAAAGCAATAAGCGTAACAACTATATGTGTAAGGTAACACTCTGAATAGGTATCATTGTTATTAAAAATAAACAAGCTTTTTAGTAGGAATCCTTAGTTTGTGCAGACTATTATTTATAGTGGGTGAAATAGGGTAATCTAGCTTTCAACAAGATTGTAAACAAAATTTAGCAAATCTGATAAATTGATATGATATATAACAGATAAAGTGGTAAGCAAAACAGCTGCATACATAGGATAATTCTTTGATTCGGTGCCATTGTTATTAAAAATAAGCAAGTGTTTTAGCAGAAAGCCCTAGTCTGTTTATATAGGTAGTGTCCAAAGTATCCGCTAGGGAACGGTACCAGTACAGAATAAAATTATTGTTCATGGTAGCATAGGAAGTAAGTTGTTTATAACACGTAGTGTGCTGCAGTTGCTGTACACAATAAACAAACAGTCTTTCTAAAGACTAAGTTGGTATAAACGAAGTTGATTTGATCAATCGTATTATGGCACCTTCCAAGCGGCAAGTGAAGGCAAGGAGGCACTTGCTGTGTGATCACTGCCACAGCTTGGTGGATTTTGCCTTATCGGGGTGCGGAAAGTCTTGGTCAGAGACAACGGAGGAAGGGTTTACTTTCCAATGTTTAGGGTGTTGGAAAGTGGACTGTCTGACGGCAGAGCTAGCTAAGCTAACGGATCTTGTGAAGGAGATGGAGAGAGGAGGGAGGATGATAGCAAGGAAAACAAATGGAGAAAGAACAACAGAAAACATGCCATGCATGAAGGAGACAGTGGAGAAAGTGACAGTAGAGAAGGAGGGAGGGACAAGGGGACAGGAGATGATAGAAGTAGATGCGACAGGAGGAAAGACGAAGGGAAGAAAGGAACTGAGAGTAGATATGACCAAACGGAAGTCAATAACAAGGAAGATGTCAGGAAGAAAAGAGACAGGAAAGAGAGGAACAGAGAAAGCGGCAGGGGGGGAAGTCAGCAACCAGGGAGATGCAAAACGGAGGAGCTACTCTGAAGCAGTGATCGAGGGTGCATTGAGAACAGAAAGGGTTTTTATGGGCGACTCAATTTTGCGAAAGACGGACAAGACGTTAAACAAAGGAGAAGATGTTGTTGTTTGTCTTCCGGGCGCTCGGATTGAGCATGTGACAGATAGGGTAGAGAACGTGTTGGGGCATGGCCAGGGAGGATCGATATTAGTACATGTAGGGACGAACAATGCAGACAGGGAGGGGACAACTAGAATAGTGCAAAGATACAGACAGTTGGTAGGGAAACTGAAGAAGACAAGAGTTGAACAGATCATTATCTCAGGAATCTTGCCAGTAATCGGAGGAAGGGGAGCAACCTATAGAAACTGTAAGAGGATGGCAATCAATGCTCTGGTGGAGCAGATGTGTGAAGGAGAAGGAGTTGGATTTGTAGATTTGTGGGGATACTTTGTTGGGAAGGAAGATATGTACGTGAGAGATGGCCTCCATCTAAGCGGAAAGGGCGCAGCAGTGTTCTCCGAGAACCTGCTTCAATCTATGGACAGAGGAACAGGTTGCAATTTTTTAAACTAGTTTCGCAGGGGGGATACACAGAGAAGCCAAATACTAGAGGCATAGCTAAAGACAGCAAAAAGAAATCAGCAAAAAACAGCCTGGAAAGCCCTACGAAATTTGGTTATAAATGTGTTTGTTTAAATGCAAGGAGCATAGTAAACAAAAGAAATGAACTAAACATTATGGTAGAAGATATTGACCCTCACATAATAGGTATAACTGAATCTTGGGCCACCCCCGATATATCAGATGCCGAATTAGGAATGACAGGATATGTAATGTTTAGGAAAGATAGATTAGGAAGAAGGGGAGGCGGAGTTATTTTATATATTAAAGAATCCATCCAGGCTTATGAAATAAAATTAGAAAAAGAAGCAGAATGTGAAGCTGTCTGGTGTAACATAGTTACAGGAAACTCAACATTAACTGTTGGGTTAGTTTATCGTAGTCCAAACATAAGCATAGAAGAGAATGAAAAAATGCACAACGCTATAAAAGAAGTGAGTAAACGGGACTGTATTATTATGGGGGATTTTAACCATGGGCATATAAAGTGGACATCTCTACAGAGTCCTGGGAGAGAGGATCAAGAGTTTTTAAATTTAGTACAAGATAGTTTCCTTTTTCAACATGTGTTAGAACCAACCAGGGACAAGAACGTGTTGGACATAGTTTTGAGCTCACAGAAGGAATTTGTTGATAATGTCAATATATGTGAGCCACTGGGATGTAGTGATCATAACCAGATACATTTTATCATCAAAGTAAAAGGAGAACGGAACAGAAAAATACGGTACAGGAAAAATTTTCACAAAGGAAGATATAAGGACATGAGGGAATATTTAGCGAAGATAGACTGGAATAACACACTGAAGAATAAGACAGCAACAGAATGCTGGAATATCTTAAAGAGGGAAATTGACTGCGTCGTTGACAAATTTGTCCCCTTGAAAAAACAAGGGAAAAGGTCAAAGAAGAAACACTTATCGAAGGAAGCCATTAGAAAAATCAAGTACAAGCAAATGATGTGGAAGACATATAGACATACTGGAAGTGAAGAAGACTATGCCATTTATAAAGAAGCACTTAATCAAGCTACAGCTGAAATTAGAAATTCGAAGAGAAGCTATGAACAAAAAATAGCTTTCAACATAAAACATGTCAGCAAGAGTTTTTATGCGTATGTTCGAAGTAAACAGAAAGTTCAAGATAAGGTCGGGCCACTAGAAGGTAGTGATGGAAACATAATAACGGAGGGATTCTTAATGGCAGAAAACCTAAATGAATACTTTAGTTCGGTGTTTACCAGGGAAGATATTAGTACATTACCAGTACTAGAGACTAAGTTCGAAGGGAGAGAGTGTGACTATTTAGGACAACTAACTGTAACCCCAAAAATGGTAGCTATGAAAATAAGAGATATGAAGGATAATAAATCACCAGGAGTGGATGGGATTCCTCCCAAATTACTACTGGAAATTGTAGAACAAATTAGCATACCACTTGCAACAGTGTTCAATTTGGCATTAGAGGAAGGAGTGGTTCCGGTAGAATGGAAAGAAGCAAACATCATACCATTATTTAAAAAAGGATCAAGAAGCAAGTCAGAGAACTATAGACCAGTGAGTTTAACATCGGTGATTTGTAAACTATTAGAAAGACTAATTAAAGATCACTTGGTTGATTTTCTTGTTAAAAATAAATTGATAAACACATCTCAACATGGGTTTTTAAAAGCGAGGTCATGCTTAACAAATATGTTATGTTTTTTGGAAGATGTCACAAAGTGGGTAGATGAGGGATCACCAGTAGATATAATCTACTTAGATTTTAAAAAAGCCTTTGACAAAGTGCCACACCAAAGATTACTACTTAAACTAAAGGCCCATGGCATAGGAAATAGTATGATTAACTGGATAGAAAAATGGCTTATTGATAGAAGACAAAGAGTAGTAGTTGATGGGGAGGTTTCAAATTGGAAATCTGTTTTGAGTGGAGTACCGCAAGGATCAGTATTGGGACCTATTTTATTCTTAATATATATCAATGATTTGGATGATGACATAACAAGCAAGGTGTTGAAGTTTGCGGACGACACAAAAGTGTTTAGGAAAATAAAAAGCGATGCAGATAGACAGCATTTACAAGATGATCTAAATAAGTTGATAGAATGGTCTGAGAAATGGCAAATGCTGTTTAACTTTGGAAAGTGTAAGTGCCTCCACACAGGACATGGGAATGAAAATGCACAATATACAATGGGTGGTACTGTACTAAATACTACTGTAAAGGAAAAGGACTTAGGTTTAACCATTAGTGCTGACATGAAGGTATCAGAGCAGTGTGGAATTGCAGCAGCGAAGGCAAACCAAATTCTTGGATTAATTAGGCGAAATATAGTATACAAAGAAAAAGAACTAATAATACCGCTTTATAAAACAATAGTTAGGCCTCATTTAGAATATTGTATACAAGCATGGAGGCCATATCGCAAGAAGGATATTGATATGCTAGAAAGAGTACAAAGGAGAGCAACAAAAATGATACCAAAACTCAGGAATATTAGTTATGAAATGCGTCTAAAAGAATGTGGTCTAACAACACTAGAAACCAGAAGATTGAGAGGAGATCAGATTGAGGTTTTTAAAATATTGAATGGGTATGAAAATATTGACAGAAATATTTTTTTCACGGTCAAGGAAGAGAGAAGGACTAGAGGACATGGAGTTGCATTAGCAAAGAAGCAGTGTAGACTAGATATTAGAAAATTTTCATTTTCCCAAAGAATAGTAAACGAATGGAACAAATTATCAGCTGATTGTGTAGGTGCTAGAAGTGTTAATATGTTTAAAAATAAAATTGACATATACCTAAGACGGGCAGGGTATACTTAAATAGATAGGTTGGACTCTCGATAAGCCAAACGGCTTCCTTGTCCACCTGCCATCTAGAGTTGATTCTCTAGGTGGCAATCTTGTTAAATCTTGTTAAACCGATAAGCAGTCACCACAGCGGCTGTCCGACATTTCCCCAGTAGTTTATATAGGATTAGGACATTGTGTGTGTGTGTGTGTGTGTGTGTGTGTGTGTGTGTGTGTGTGTGTGTGTGTGTGTGTGTGTGTATGTGTGTGTGACATGTTCCTTAGAAGTAAGTCTATATCGTGCGTGTATGTATGTGACGTGTTCTATAGAAATAAGTCGTGTATGTATGTATGTGACTAGTTCTGTAGAAATAAGTCGATGTCGATGTCGTGTGTGTGTGTGTGTGTGTGTGTGTGTGTGTGTGTGTGTGTGTGTGTGTGTGTGTGTGTGTGTGTGTGTGTGTGTGTGTGTGTGTGTGTATGTGTATATATATATATATATATATATATATATATATATATATATGTATGTGTGTGTGTGTGTGTGTGTGTGTGTGTGTGTGTGTGTGTATGTGACGTGTACCTTAGAAATAAGTCTATGTCGTGTGTGAGTTTGACGTATTCTATAGAAATAAGTCGTATTTGTCGAGTGTGTATGCGTGTGTGTGACGTATCGCAGGTCGTGTATGTGAAACTCTCCAAGGTAGGCAACACTGTGATGCACAACAACGTTAGATTAATACTGATATAAATGAGATCGAAAGTCTGTCCGCCTTTTCCGTCTGTTCCTGCCGCACTACTTAGTAGGTCCTTGTCGCAGTCAGATGCTATCTGTATCAACACACACTCCCAGTTATAATACATCTGGCCTTTGAATTGAGACGACGGTAATAGTATACTGTCATGCACGTCAGGCCCCGTACCTAAATGCGGAAAGGTTAACCCACACACAAAGCGATTAAATAAGCCTACTTAGCGATAACATGCGTGGTTTGAAGTGCAACCGTGCTGATTTAAAATAAACACTAATTTTGAACACCCTGTTATGAATGGCATTAGGTAGTAGATACATTGTATGCATTTATAATTTAATAATTCGCTGTTTTAGCATGTCCATTACTGTTGTTGATGTTGTTGTTGCTATTGCTGTTGTTGCTGTTGTCGTCGTTGTTGGTGTTGAAATAAAGTTTCAGTAATTAATTTATTAATTCAAGGAAAAACGGAAACGAACGAACGCGAGAAAGTGTAGGAAAAAGAGATGGTTAGATCATATCTGCATAACACTATTTTTGGGTTCAGATGTGTGTGTGTGTGTGTGTGTGTGTGTGTGTGTGTGTGTGTGTGTGTGTGTGTGTGTGTGTATGTGTATGTATGTATGTATGTATATATGTATATATGTATGTATGTATGTATGTATGTATGTATGTATGTATACGTGTGTGTGTGTGTGTGTGTGTGTGTGCGCGCGCGCGCGCGAATACTAAGCGTGCATGCCTGTGTGAAAAATATGCTGTACCACACCGTCAATTAGCATATTATATTTCGCACATAATAACGTTCCTTGCTACCTGTGCTAATCTTTTCAGTGATCGGTGTAATTACAATCCACTCAGCTTTTAGAAATTTAGAAAATACTATGTAGGAATATGCCGTATTATATGTTATCAGATTAAATACACCAGTCTTGTATAATTGCATCTTAAAACATGGCTATAGCACAGCATCGCATGTTCAAATCACTCGTTCTCGTTTCATAACATAAATTGATGCAGACATGGCACATCCACCACGTTACATAAAAGTGCGTGTGAAAACTGTTAAAATACCGCAATACTGCAACTTGAAGCAGTGAATAAAAATCCTGATTGTTGAGTGAAGCGAGATGTCTACGACTGTGATTTTGGATCAAAATGATGATAACAACCAATCTGCCATATCATTATACAGATTAGTACTAGCTGCAATATTTCACAGTCGCTAAAAACTGATATTATCTTGTTAACTATTGTTTACCCCGAAGTCACTGACCACCCGTTGAACTTGGTTGACTGGTAGAAAACTGTGTCAGAAAGACTAGCAACTATAGTGTGAGACGTATATAGGAAGAGTTAGTCATACAAACAACAACTCACGTTTGGCATGTTTACTGTTAGTTGCATTGTCTAGTTAAATCGAACATTCGACCAGACAGGCACACACTAACAATAACACTAGAATAAATCAATGTAGTTTGGTGGACAGTTGCTGGCTGATATATAAATTCCAAAACATATCAAAAGCGTTGACACATATGCTGTTTTCGTTAAAGTAACTATCGTGCACCATCATCTGTTTTATATATATATATATATATATATATATATATATATATATATATAATCCGACCGACCGACCGACCGACCGAACGACCGAACGAACGAACGAACGAACGATCGAACGAACGAACGAACGAACGAACGAACGAACGAACGAACGAACGAACGAACGAACGACCGACCGACCGACTCATTCACCCGCTCACCACCCATTCTTCAATCACTCGCTCGATCGCTCGATCGCTCGATCGCTCGATCGCTCGATCGATCGGTCGATCGGTCGATCGGTCGATCGGTCGATCAGTCAGTCAGTCAGCCAGCCAGCCAGCCAGCCAGCCAGCCAGCCAGCCAGCCAGTCAATCAATCAATCAACCAACCAACCAATCAGTCGCACAGTTCGCGCAGTTCGACAAAGGTATCTTTATAACGAGCATATACTTTAGTCTCTACATCTGCTACCATTACTGTTACCACCACGGCCACCACCACCACAACCACCACCACGACCACGACCACCAACACCACCACCACCACCACCACCACCACCACCACCACCACCACCATCACCACCATCACCACCACCACCAACAACAACAACAACAACACCACCACCACCACTTTGTTGTACCAACAAACCGGAACATTTCCTCTTCACAAATGTGAAATTCCCGCAGCGGTATTTACACTGACGACCTTTAGTTCGATAACATCACCATATGAATGTTCTCTGAGACCGAGTGAGTCTGTCAGTGACCTCTCCCTTTGTCCGATGATCTTTTGCCTAACTCGGTGTTTTAAATCCTTGTCCCATTTGCTAACAACAAGATATTAAAAAGACAAAGTAAATTAGTTAAAGTTATAAACGTAAGCATATACGCAGCCCGGTGTCGTGGTCCCAGATTCGGCCGGACCGAGACTCAGCGCGAATCTGGGACTCTGTCGGTAGCTGGCAGAGAGTCGGAGCGGGCCGGCCACCAGTCTCCGTTGTCTGCCTTTCTCGTAATATATATATATATATATATATATATATATATATATATATATATATATATATATATATATATATATATATATATATAATGAGAAAGGCAGACATGCAGTGACCGAGGTTAAATCATCTACTTCCTGTTCAAGCGTCTTTTATGGAATCATGTTACTGTGTTTATTTATAGCGTGCATTTGTCGAGCTATGTGTGCAGTCAACCGTGACGTGACTCCGCTACATGTTCCTATCTCGGTCGAGTGAGCTGACAACAGTGACCGACCGACCGATGTGTTCGTTCGTAAGCGTTCGTACGGATTCGTACGGATTCGTACGGATTCGTTCGTTCGTTCGTTCGTTCGTTCGTTCGTTCGTTCGTTCGTTCGTTCGTTCGTTCGTTCGTTCGTTCGTTCGTTCGTTCGTTCGTTCGTTCGTTCGTTGACGACACGTCAATTATTGACCTGTCAAACTGTGCGGTGGTGTGCGAGGAAGTGGTCTCATATATTGTCCGGTAGTATGGTGATAACTTCCTGAACCTTAACGCCCAAATAACCTGGGAGCTCACCATCTACTTGAGGAGAGACCCACCCCGTCCGTGACCCCACACCATCCAAAGATCACAGTACTAGTACCTACGTTCCGTAATCCGCCACACAGGGATAGCTTTCAATTTAAGGGGGCAGTTGACTGGAGGTCTGGATAAAAAAAACCACTACACGGAGGCACCTAGAACTTGAGGCTATTGAGGACAACGTTACGAAGCAACATTTCCATGTTTTGACATACCAGATTAACCAGTGAGATCGATCCAATACTGAACTATCAGTTCACCTTCTGGTGGCATCAGTTTCCTCGAACAATATGACACTACTCTGTCACTTCTGTTAGACAAGCAAGCCCCAGTTCTGACACGAGCAATCACGATTCGACCCAAAGTTCCCTGGTTTAATGGTGACATCAAGATGGCAAAGCAGAAGAGAAGGCAATTGGAGAGAAGTTGGAGACAGTCACGACTTACAATTCACCGTGACCTCTCCAAAGAGCAGAGACGTCACGTCAATCAACTCATCGACTCCGCTAAGTCTGAACATTACACTGCAAAAATCACAGAAGCAGAGTGTGACATTAAGCAATTATACAATGTTGTGAATGCCCTATTGATGAAACCAGAACCTGGCCTGTCTGATTGCGGTTCAATGGACCAACTTGCCAGCAAATTCAGTGCATTCTTCCAAGATAAAATTCGAATGATCCAGGAGAATTTAACGTTCAAGGCCGACCCTAACTACGTGCCTGAGGATAATCCAGACGCAGTGGACAATAAACTAGGCGTTCTCGTGCCTGCAACATAAGACGAAGTAAGAGGACTGATCAACAAGAGCCCCTCAACTTCATGCTCACTTGATCCAGTGCCGACTTGGCTACTGAAAGAATATTCAACTAGTCTCCTACCAACCATTACAAACACTGTCAACTTATCTATGTCAACAGGAATTGTGCCTACTGCAATGAAAAGTCCGCTCGTGACGCCGTATCTGAAGAAGCCTTCCCTGGACAAGGATGTCATGAACAACTTTCGCCCTATCTCAAAGTTGTCTTTTATTTCAAAGTTGACAGAGAGGGTTGTGCTGAGGAGGCTTATCGACCACGTCTCGTCCGGCAACTTACATGAAACATTCCAGTCAGCCTACAAGCCGAATCACACTACGGAAACTGCGCTGACGAGAATCCAGAATGACATCCTGATGGCCCTGGACAACAAGAGAGGTGTCGTGCTGGTCCTACTCGATCTGTCAGCGGCCTTTCACACTGTAGACCATACGCTCTTGATGGCTTGCATGAAGAGGATATGTGTCATAGACATTGCGCATCAGTGGTTTGAGTCATACTTGTCTTCAAGGACTCAAACTGTCTGCCTAAGCCAGACCAAGTCAGACACACTGGAGCTGCTCCAGGGAGTGCCGCAAGGGTCTGTTCTTGGCCCAGTTCTGTTCACACTCTACACAGGACCCATCGGGCAAATAATTAGATGGCACCGTCTTGACTTCCATCTCTTTGCTGATGACTCTCAATTGTATGTTTCATTTAAGATCAATGACACTAATGACGAGACCATTGCACTTGCACGCACGCATACAAGCATGTGTTGGTGAATTGAAAACATGGACGATTCATCATCGACTTCAGCTTAATGACAGCAAGACTGAAGTACTGGTATTCACCACACCAAGTTCGGCTGGCAAACACAACCTGACTGATGTTGTCATCGGTGACAGCATCCTCAAACCAACTTCCGTCGCTCGCAACCTGGGAGTTATGTTTGACAGTGCGTTCAACATGAAATCCCAAGTGTCGAAGTTGTGCCAGGCAGCATATTACCATCTACATAGAATCCGTGCAATAAGAGATTGCCTGACACAGCACGCTACTGAACTCTTGGTCCACGCCCTCGTTATATCGCTTCTCGACTACGGAAACAGCCTCCTCTACGGCCTACCGGAACTGCTATTAGACAAGCTGCAGAGAGCACAAAATGCAGCAGCCCGAGTTGTGGTGAAAGCTAGTCGTTAAGACCACGTAACACTAATTTTAGAGACTTTCCATTGGCTCCCCGTGCGATATCGCATTCAGTACAAGATCATACTAACAACGTACAAAACCAGTCATCTACTTGCGCCTAGCTACCTCTCCGATCTGCTCGAGTTCTACCAGCCAATCAGAACATTGCGGTCGTCATCAGAGACAGAGTCCCTACTGGTTGTACACAGGGCACATCTCCGCCAGTTCGGTGATCGAGCGTTCTGCATCGCTGCTCCTCACTTATGGAACGATCTACCACGCAATATGCGAACATGTGATTCGTTATGCCAGTTCAAAAGACTTCTTAAAACTTATTTATTCAAAAGAGCTTTTTACTCATGAACACTGAACACTGACGGACGTTTTAAGTTTTTAGGATTTATTTATTATTCAGAGCTGTTTTTAGTATTATTACAATCATAATATGTACTATTATTATTATTATAAGTATTTTTTATTATTATTAGTATGTGTATTTTTATGATAATTTATTTCGATATTTGATGCCATGTTTTATGAATTTTTACTTTTAGTTTCTTTCTATGATATGTTGTAACAGCGCCTTCGAACAAGGTAACTTGGATTTATAGCGCTATATAAATGCTTTTATTATTTATTTATTATAAACAAATCATAGCATTGAGATCGACAAACAATTTTGTTTCTATGGTCTTATGTTTTGCTTCGTATTTAAATCACATCACATTTATGCAGCACATATATCGGCCACAGGTTAGAACGAGAGCAAATGACGTAAGAACGTCGTAACGTAAAATACGTCATAACAACGCGCTTACTGTAACGTCCATTTTAAATCTGGCGTGAAGCAAAGCATTTCATCATAATAGACCGCCTGTGGATTGTGTGTATCACGTGTCACAGAACGATTTGTCAAGTGAAGTTATGTTCGGCAGAAAGAACTGGTTATTTCGAGTTTACCTCTTGCTGCTTCCGATAGTTACGGTGAGTACGTGGTGCAGGTACATTGTGCATGTGTCAACCGGGTCTTACCCCGAAGCTTCAACCGACGACAAGATAATGATTCAACTTCGCAGATACGGATCGTGGATTGAACTGGACAACCCTGGCATTGATGACTTCGAATATATGAACACTGACATGTTTAAAATCAAAGGCGAGTGTGTAGACAATTATCAACAAACATCTATAGGATCCCGGGGCCACGCAGGGTGGTTGTTTGGATGTAACTCAAACAAGTGGCTGCTGAGGGGCGTCGTACTCACGCGCCTGGATCGTGACTGGGTTAACGTTTGGGAAACATATACATGGCTTTCTTGCCGTGACAAGTTGGTACTAATAGAACCAATCCACACCAACACCACTGTGCTGTGGTCAGCACTGATTTAATGCGGCGCACTTGACGCACAGTTCACTTTACATCGCGACATCGGCTAACTAGCCCCACTCCCCGGGGACGTGTTTCACGAGCATGTGTTCATGTAACAGAAATAAACTACGTTCTCATGACTACAGCATACGTGTTAAATGTGTACTGCCACCCAATTTATATTTAGTTACGTTATTAAGCTGCGAACAGTGTTCACAACCTGAAAGCTTCTGCATGCAACACGCTCAAACACTAAACAAAACATCCAGATTATAAGTAATAATATTTGGCAATAACCCCTAGGTGAACAGAGCTAACCACAATACCCTTTGATGTTTCATTTTCCCACGTTCTATAAACAACAGACTTCCAGTTACAAATTACTGCTCCTCCAGTTATGGGCAGAGGTGTTGGC
>OZ024855.1:47604351-47641851 GCA_964017155.1 Oasisia sp. SBJ-2009
ACACACACACACACACAAACACACACACACGCACACACATACACACACATACATACATACATATATTTACTTTCCATCACCAAGCACACACAAATTATACAAACAATAACATCGTAAAACCATGCTATGGAAATGTACATTTAGAACCTACGGTTAACACATTTTAAGACAATGGTACATATCATGACATAGTATAACTTAATGAGATATTATCTTTAGTGTGCGTTTGATAAAGTGCAAGGAACCCTTTGAGCACTACCTGAAACTCGTTGAAATGTCATATTTTATACGCTTAGCATAACATTATTTTTATTATAGCGTATGCCAAGTACTACACATTTAAACAGCAGTTTTCATTGCGTCGAAACTATCAATTTTTCTTTTTTTTCTTTCGTAGAGAAGCTGTAATTCATTAAATATGTTCACAATACAATCGTGTTTAGAGTAGATTGCGAATTAATAAGAATTTCAACAGTTTTGGAGGGTGTGTGCCGGTTCATTTCCCAGTTTTTGCATACTAAAAATGCAAGTGCGTCTTTTGACAAACGCTTTTCTGTACGTTCTTTACAGCAAAAACACCTTTCAGCACCACGAGAAGCACATCTAAATTTCTTATTTTGAAATAATTAACATAATATTTCATCAGACTCTGATACAGAGGTGAGGTTCTGTTCAACGTATACTATTTCTGAACTCCACTTTGACTAGCGGAGAGTCTAGGGGAGTACGTGAGAAATACATTCACAACAGGCAACAGTTATGTTAGATTGATCTCACAGTAAATATTAATCAAAAAAGAATTTAATCATTAAACTAGCCTTGCCTGAACTAGGTAGTTCAGCATATCAAACCAGATGCCAGCCACATGTAAGTCCTCAGAAACATAATACGTCTCGATAAAAAGAAAAATTATAAAATATTTCTATAGAAGCTAAATACAAACAATGACACAATTAATGTAAACAATACTTTTTTCTGAAGTTGGCCCTCTCATTTGTTTAAATATTAATACTTACACTCTAATGTTATGCATAATATTGTGTTAAGATGAGGATGACTCAGTTAGTCAGTCGCACATGCGTGAACGATCTAGGTGTCGTCGGGTTTTGACATAGGAAGATAAGACGAGGAGGGTGGATTGCTTTTACACGTGTTCGCGGCATCGTCCACAACTTCAGAACGTCTAGAGCAGACAGACTGTGCGATGGCGGCAATTCAGATTCAAAATATGTATAGGACACGTTATTCTAACGTCAACATAGCGAGGCTACATTGCAAAAGTCTAGGTAGACAAGTGTCCTTCAATACAACCAAATCCTACCATTACCCGCTCAAGAAAGTCTGACCCTACACCAAGTGATCGTGTCAATTGTATTGTTCAGTATATGATATTGTTGAATTAGTCACACACTACTATAGCGGATGTTAATTGAACTCGATTGATCCGGTGGTTCCCTTACACGACCCCGGGCCGTTGTTTTAAAACCCGACCTGCTCTCAACAGGGCTAATATATGAAAATACGTTATGCGTGCGTGCGTGCGTTCGTGCGTGCGTGCGTGTGTGTGTGTGTGTGTATGTGTGTGTGTGTGTGTGTGTGTGTGTGTGTTTGTGTGTGTGTGTGTGTGTGTATGTGTGTGTGTGTGTGTGTGTGTGTGTGTGTGTGTGTGGTGTGTGTGTGTGTGTATGTGTGTGTGTGTGTGTGTGTGTGTGTGTGTGTTTGTGTGTGTGTGTGTGTATGTGTGTGTGTGTGTGTGTGTGTGTGTGTGTGTGTGTGTGTGGTGTGTGTGTGTATGGTGTGTACGGTGTGTGGGGTGTGTGTGGTGTGGTGTTTGTGTTTGTGGTGTGAGTGATGTGTGTATGGTGTGTGTTTGTATGTGTGTGATACGTGTGTGTATGGTATGTCTGTGTGGTATGTCTGTGTGTTTGTGTGTTGTGTGATATATATATATATATATATATATATATATATATATATATATATATGTATATATGTGTGTGTGTTTGTGTGTGGTGTGTGTTTAGTGTGTGGGGTGTGTGTTTGTGATGTAATATATTTATTTACCTATTTACATGTATGTACATACCCGTGAACATTATATTAAAGCTTAACTATATTTAATTATTTATTTACATACTTACATGTATGTACACACACTACGCACCCGTGAGCATTATATTTTAACTTAACTTCATTTATTTATTTATTTATTTACCTATTCAAATATATGTACACACCCGTGAATGGGACATACGTACCGGATTTGATGGTGTCAAAATGAAGTTTTATTATTATTATTATTATTATTATTATTAAAAACATCGGTCCTTAAATTGTTTTGACTGCTATTTAAATGTTTGTTCGGAAATTGCTTGGCAGCCTACATGTTCTTCGAGTAAATTGATTATATTAAATATGCGATAGAGTAAGTAGGCATACTATGAATATTATATCAGGTATTTTATTTATAAGTATGTTGAATACAAGGACTCACTAACAACACCAGATTACCGTTCATTCGTGTTTTGACTATTGACCATCTAAGGAAGCAAAGATGGCGGTGGACACAGTTAAGGAAGTCGTAGGATTTCGACATCCGTCGTCGGATATATTGTGCTAACATTCTGGTAGTAATAATAAGCGGACAGGTAACGCGTGCATGAGCACGTTGACAAATTCGCCAATGTTTCTTTGAACGTTACTTTGACATATTCGACTTGGCCCGTGTGCATAAAAACAGCCCTAGTGTATGATACAATTTGGAACACACTCACCAGTTTTGGATTATCAGACTGCTAGTCACGTGAACTCGAGTTTGAATGCTTTGTTGGCGTGCCGAGCCTTGTACAAATTAGTTGTATCAACTTTGGTATAGGTCACTCGACTGAGGTACCAGCCACTAGATAACGTAGCGCTAGGGCTCATTGGCTGAAGCGTCTGATTCTCAATGAAGAGACCACGAATTCGAACCATGTGTACCATGTTGGTCCTTAGGCAAATTATTTCCGTGTGCGTTGCTCAGGTCACCCGAACGTAAACACGGGTACATGGGATAGCTTGTGTGGCGGATGTTTTTTATGCACGAAGTGTCTTCGCGTAATTGGAGCGTGGCTGAGTTTCCCCCAGATTATAGTGCTCGACTGACAAGTCGTCCAGCGTGTAAAGTTGAAAGTGCTTTGAACAGTCCCATTGGCTGGCTACTGCACTATAGAGTAACGTACAGTTTTAACACATGCTTACAAGACGAGCAAGATGTCGGAATGAAGCAATAAAACCGTTATGAAAGATCAATGTTGGAGAGATTATCATAGTTCTCTTAATTGTACACTTAACATGCATGCAAATTGACCGATCAATTTGCACGCGGAAACACTTTTATATACATTTTTTAGCCCACCACATTGTGTTAGAATGGCAAATTAAAGTATTTAATTTATTTTGTGGTTCGTCGTTATTGTTACAGCACTCTCAAGTTGATAGCGCGATATGAATGTAACGTGGACAAAGGTTGTTCGACCTTATTGACTGCAGCAAAGTGTTCGGTAATTTGAAAATCTAGTAAATTGTCTCATATATCATAGTATAATCTATATCATAGTCTGTCATCGTTCGTGGTCCTTTGGTGGCTGTGACCCAAATGTTTGTTCGGAAATTGCTTGGCGGCCCACACGTTCTTAGAGTAAATTGTTTATACTAAAGGTAGGATAGCGTAAGTAGGCATAATATGAATATTAAATCAGATCTGTCTTTTAAAAAAGTATGCTGAACACCAGGAATCAGTGCCAAACACTGCACTTTCTTTGATTTCTTGACTATTGACCAGCTAACGAAGCACGGACGGCGGTGAACACAACTGACGATTCCTACGATTTCGACATCCGTCGTCGGATATATTATGCTAACATTCTGGTAGTAATAATAAGGAGACAGGTAACGCGTGCATGAACACGTTGACAAATGCGCCAATGTTTCTGTGAAAATTACTTTGACATATTCGACATGGGCCGGGTGCATCGAAAACAGCCTTATAATGTGATACCATTTATTTGTAACATACTCACGCAGCTCTTAATTATATACTTTATATGCATAACAAATTGACTTATCAATTTACTCGCGGAAACACTTTTATATACATTTTTTAGCTTACCTCTTTGTATTAAAATGGCAAAATTAAAGTATTTATCTTATTTTGTGGTTGGCAATTTTTATTATAACACTCTCAAGTTCATAGCCCAACATGAATGTAACGTTGACAAGGATTGGTCGACCTTATTGACTACAGCAAAGTGTTTGACACAGCGACGCGATAAAACACGACCTGACGTTCAAGTATTACATGTGCAAATTCATCTACATTACAACAGGTCTACACTAAAATGAGTCAAGCACTCAATTATGTAATCAATAAACATGTTCGTATATTAAAAAGTAGTTACACAGCCAATTTGATGCATTTATCCTACTTAAAAACATCCGTCCTTAAATTGTTTTGGCTGCGATTTAAATGTTTGGTCGGAAATTGCTCGGCGGCCCACACGTTCTTAGAGTAAATTCATTATACTAAAGATGGGAGAGAGTAAGTAGGCATACTATGAATATTATATCAGGTATTTTATTTGTACGTTTGTTGAACACAAGGAAGAACTAACACAACACTGTACCGTTCTTTCATGTATTGACTATTGACCAAGTAAAGAAGCAAAGATGGCGGTGGACACAGTTAAGGAAGTCGTAGGATTTCGACATCCGTTGTCCGATATATTATGCTAACATTCTGGTAGTAATAATAAGGAGACAGATATCGCGTGCGTGAACACGTTGACAAATGCGCCAATGATTCTGTGAAAGTTAATTTGACATATTCGACATGGATCGGGTGCATAAAAACAGCACTATCTAGTATATGATACAATTTGGAACACACTCACCAGGTTTTGGATTATCAGACTGTCAGTCGCGTGAACTGGAGTTTGACTGCTGTGTTGGCGTGTCGAATATTTATCTCAACAGTTAACTCTCAACTTTGGTTTAGTTCATTCAGCTGAGGCCAATAGATCACGTAGCGCCGTGGCTCAGTGGCTGAAGTGTCTGATTCTCAATGAAGAGACCACGAATTCGAACCATTTGTACCATGTCTGTCCTTAGGCAAATTATTTCCCTATGCGTTGTTCCAGGTCACCCGATCGTAAAAACGGGTACATGGCTATAGATGGTGGTGAATGTTTTTATTCACGAAGAGTCTTCGCGTAATTGGAGCGTGGCTGAGTCTTTCCCAGAAAACTACTTATAGTGCTCGATTGACAAGTCTTGCAGGGTGTAAAGTTGAAAGTGCTTTGAACAATATCAGTGGCTGGCCTCTGCACTATATAGGAACTTACTGTTTTAACACATGCATACAAGACGAGTAAGATGACGGAGTGAAGCAATAAAACAGTCTGGAAAGATATGCATAAAAATGGACTGAAAACATTGCACGCGACAACACTGTTATCAAATTTATTAGTCCACCTCATTGCGTTAGAACGGCAAATTAAAGTATTTAACTTATTTTATGGTTCGACGTTTTTAATGTAACACTCTCAAGTTGCTAGCACGATATGAATTGATCGTGGACAAGGATTGGTCGAACTTATTGAATAAAGAACAGTGTTCGGCAATTTGACCCAGTGATGCGATAAAACACGAGCTAGTGTTAAATTATTACATGTGTAAATTCATTTACATTACAGCGGGTCTACTCTAAAATGAGTCAACCACTCAATTAAGTAATAAAATGTTCGTTTATTAAAAAGGAATTTCACTGCCAATTTGATGCATTGATCCTACTTAAAAACATCGATCTTTAAATTGGTTTGGCTGCGATTTAAATGAAATGTTAGTCGAGAGACTTTGCAGCCAATGTCTTCGATAAATATACGTGTTGTACAGCATGCGCCTAGTATAGGCAACCGATACACTAAATTAAAGACTTGAACAACAATACTAGACACTCTTGGCGATCCGCTCAAAATAGTTTGGCGACCCAAATTTATGTCGCGACCCAGGGGTCAAGAAATGTTGCCCTAGATGGATTCAGCCGTCCGGCATTCCCGATGTATTTATCTCATCCCCCATGAAATTGTATATATGAAAATCAAGTAAATTGTTCCATATATCATAGTATATTAGTCTGTCATCGATCGTGGTCCTTTAGTGGCTGCGACCCAAATGTTTGTTCGGAAATTGCTTGGCGGCCCACACGTTCTTAGAGTAAATTAATGATAATAAAGGTAGGATAGCGTAAGTAGGCATAATATTAATATTAAATCAGATCTGTCTTTTTTAAGTATGCTGATCACCAGGAATCACTACCAAATACTGCACTTTCTTTGATTGATTGATTGACTATTGACCAGCTAACGAAGCACGGACGGCGGTGGACACAATTGACGATTCGTAAGATTTCGACATTCGTCGTCGGAAATTTTATGCTCACATTCTGGTAATAATAATAAGGAGACAGGTAACGCGTGCATGAACACGGTGACAAATGCGCGAAGTTTTTGTGAAAGTTACTTTGACATTTTCGACATAAGCCGGGTGCAACGAAAACAGCCTTAGTATATGATACAATTTGGAACACACTCACCAGGATTTTGGATTATCAGACTGTCAGTTGCGTCAACTCGAGTTTGACTGCTGTGTTGGCGTGTCGAACCTTGAACTAGTTGGTTCTCTCAACGTTGTTTTAGTTCACTCAGCTGAGGTACAAGGCAATAGATAACTGGCTCAGTGGCTAAAGCGTTTGATTCTCAATGAAGAGACCCCGAGTTCGAATCATGTGTACCATGTCGGTCCTTAGGTAAATTCTCCCCTATATGTTGCACCAGTTCACTCGATCATATAAACGAGTACATGGCTAAAGTTGAAAGTGTTTTGAACAATTCCAGTAGCTCGCTACCGCACTAGACAATAAATTACTGTTTTAAAACATGCACATAGGACGAGCAAGATGACGGAGTGAAGCAATAAAACAGTTTTACGTATGCACTCTCAAGTTCATAGCACGATATGAGTGTAACGTGAACAAGGCTTGATCGACCTGATTGACTACAACACAGTGTTCGGTAATTTAGCTACTGCACTATATAGGAACTTACAGTTTTAACACATGCACACAAGACGAGCAAGATGACGGAGTGAGGCAAGAAAACAGTCTTGAAAGATAAATGTTGGAGATATTATCATCGTTCTCTTAATTGTACACTTTATATGCATACAAATTGATTTATCAATTTGCATGTGGAAACACTTTTCTATTATATTTTTTAGCACACCTCACTGTGTTGGAATGGCAAATTAAAGTATTTAACTTATTTTATGGTTTGTCGTTTTTGTTATAACACTCTGAAATTCGTATCGCGATATGAATGTAACGTTGACAAAGATTGGTCGACCTTATTGACTACTGCATATTTTTCGGTAATTTGACACAGCAACGCGATTAAGCACGACCCGATGTTCAAGTATCACATGTGCAAATTCATTTACATTACAGTAGCTCTACTCTATAATGAGTCAACCACTCAATTATGTAATAAATACATATTTTCATATATTCAATAGAAGTAACACTGCCAATTTGATGCATTTATCCTACTTAAAAACATCGGTCATTAAATTGTTTTGGCTGCGATTTATATGTTTGGTCGGAAATTGCTTGGCGGCCCACACGTTCTTAGAGTAAATTTATTATATTAAAGATGGGAGAGAGTAGGTTCGCACACTATGAATATTATAACAGGTATTTTTTTTAAACTATGTTGAACACAAGGAATCACTAACAAAATACTGTACCGTTTATTGATTTATTGACTATTGACAAGTTAACGAAGCAAAGATGGCGATGGACACAGTTAAGGAAGTCGTAGGATTTCGACATCCGTCGTCGGAAATGTTGTGCTAAAATTCTGGTGGTAATAATAAGGAGACAGATAACGCGCGCGTGAACACGTTGGCAAATGCGCCAATGTTTCTATGAAAGTTACTTTGACATATTCGTTATGGGCCGTGTGCATTAAAAACAGCCCTAATGTATAATATAAAATGTGGAACAAACTCACCAGTTTTGGATTATCAGACAGTCAGTCGCGTGAACTCGAGTTTGACTGCTGTGTTGGCGTGTCGAAACTTGAAGTAATTAGTTCTCTCAACTTTGGTTTAGTTCACTCAGCTGAGGTACCAGCCAATAGATAACGTAGCGCCGTGGCTCAGTGGCTGAAGCGTCTGATTCTCAATGAAGAGACCACTAATTCGAACCATGTGTACCATGTCGGTCCTTAGACAAATTATTTCCCAATGCGTTGCTCCAGGTCACCCGAACGTAAAAACGGGTACATGGCTATAGGTTGTAGCGGATGTTTTATGCACGAAGTGCCTTCACGTAATTGTAGCGTGGCTGAGTCTTTCCCAGAAAACTAATTATAGTGCTCGACTGACAAGTCTTCCAGTGTGTAAAGTTGAAAGTGCTTTGAACAGTCTCAGTGGCTGGCTACGGCACTATATAGGAAATTACTGTTTCAAAACATGCACACAAGATGAGTAAAATGACGGAATGAAGACATAAAACAATTATGAAAGATAAATGTTGGAGTGAATATCATCGTTCTCTTAATTGTACACTTTATATGCATAACAAATTGACTTATCAATTTTCTCGCGGAAACACTTTTATATACATGTATTAGCCTACCTCGTTGTGATAGAATGGCAAATTAAATTACTTAACTTATTTTGTGGTTCGTCGTTTTTGTTATAACACTGTCAAGTTCATAGCGCGATATGAGTATAACGTGGACAAGGAGTGATCGGCCTTATTGACTACAGCAAAGTGTTCGGTAATTTGACACAGCGACGCGATAAAACACGTCCTAGTGTTCAAGTATTACATGTGCAAATTCATTTACAGTACAGTTGGTCTATTATAAAATGAGTAATCCACTCAATTATGTAATAGGTTTCGTATATTAAAAACGATATGCACTGGCAATTTGATGCATACTTCCTACTTAAAAACAATGTCCTTAAAAGTGCATAAGTCAGACTGATCTAATTTATCTAAACCTTGAATGAAATATGTTATTTAATTACATCTTATGTAAGAAAATGAAGGATCGAGTGACATGTTGGTATGAAATTTCTTGTTGTTGCGTACGAGTTTACTGGACTTAATGGGAAGAGTCTGGATTAACAGTATTAACCTTCACAATGATTAAAGTGTTTTTCGAAGTATGTAACCTAACGTGTTCTATCGTTTCTAATATCTAAACATATTGTTACATATTACATTTCAGCATATGGTGATCTGTCCCGCAATTAACTGCACGCATGGCTTGTGTACTGTGGATGTCCAGCTTTTCCCGACATGATGATGATGATGAAGTCGATCATATGCAGTGTCCGGGACGATGATGCCGCCAAGTAATCTTGCGTTCATCCTTCTGCTTGAATAAGGTGTTCGTCACTGTCAGTTCGAACTCAGAGCACAGAGCTAGTAGATGCTCGCCATTGGAGTTGCATTTCCCAATGCCATGTTTTACCATGACCAAGGGCCACTTGTCATTATGTCTTCCTATCCTCGCATTAAAGTCTCCTATAAGCAGTAGCTTATCTGTACGTGGGATGCCACCAGGTACACTTGCCAGCTGGTTGTAGAAAGCCTCTAAGTGTTCACTTGGGTTTGTCATTGTAGGAGCGTACACACTGATAAGTGTAGCAAAGTTTTCCTTGCTCAGAGGTAGTCTCTTCATGACTCTGTCACTTACCCGCCATGGCATATCTGTCACCTTTGTGGCGATATCCTTTTTGAGAGTAAAGCCCATTCCAGCCTCTTCTCCTTCGGATTTGCCACTCCACAAGAAAGAGTTATCAATAGTAGACTTACCGGGTTATGTGCATTTATATAAACATAAATCTCACTATAAATAAACTAAAATATTTAATCGTGATGTGATTGTTTGTGATTCTGCGCACACATATTATGTTGAAGCACGATTACTGACAAACTAGTTGGCGAATATGCAAGGTGTATATTTTTTAAGTTGCACTGTAAATGAAAAACAATATTTAGTGGGGTGAACTTCATGTACTAGCGGGTATGGCTGTCTCGTTTAAATGTGGACAAACATTAACGCTTGCGTGTGTGTGGTGCGTGTGCATATGTCCGTGTTAACATTTGTGCATGCATGTTTGCGTATAAAGTTGTGTTCAGTATGTACACGTGCATCCCAAACAATCTATCATAGGAGGTTTTTTTGATCTTTGAATACGTAGCTTGCAGTCGCAGCTCAATCTTCTGCCCGCTTAAATTCTCACTTCTACGCTAGTAACAACTCATGATGGCCAACGCTCATTGGTAAGGATAGACATCGCCCCCACCCTCCTGACGACAGCTTGTACGTCACTGTCTTCACGCCTGGCGCTATATAACCTATATAAGGCCTGGCTTGTGGGGCTGACATCACATTGGGGAGAACGTCTCTTCAACTGACCAGCAACATCATCGGGAGAACTACGACAATGACTCGAGCATCGACGTATGTCTTCTTCGTGCTGTGTGCACTGGCCAGTGTGTCTATCGGTAAGTATCACGTTCTAGTTCTTCAACTGTAATGCTCATAATTGCTTAATTGTTCCGTGATCGAACACTGGTCTTGCCTGCTCCGAAGTACATCACAGCTCAATAGTTAGTGATCAATGGGTGGGTTAGTGTCGAAGTTAATGTAAGTTGGAATAGTGTTACTTGAGAAAACCTTATTATGCAACTACTCAAAGAATGTATGGTAATTGTTGTCAGATGCAATAGCAATACTGAGTTGTAACTATAAGCTAAATCTACGTTCCACATCAAATTATACGCATATAATTGCCACATTTACAGCTCTGGCGGCTTATTGTGTCGACCTGACGACGGGCAAGACGTCCGTTCTGCCGAACAACACGGCCTACTTTAAGTGGACCAAGAACCTGACCTCGAACGCCGGACAATGCAACCTACGGGGGGTTTTAAAGATCACACACCCGAGCTGGACCAAGACACTGTCCTTCCAAATGGAGTTCGAGAATTCGAACAAATATTCGTTCGACATTGGAGAATCTCCGACCATCAACGGCGATGGTAAGACTGCTATATTGTGGTTTTAGAGAAAAATTATTCACTGAAATTGTTGGCATTTAATTTTTTTTATTTAATATTCCTATGCACTCGTAACCTGTATGTTAAGCTTTGTATCATGGCTGTTTTTTTTCTATTGATTTATGACAATAGGCGCAGTTATCGAATATTTAGCCACGCAAAATTATAGATGATACTTCGGTCAGAAGACTGGTAGTAATGTCGTGTATTGTTGACAAGCACGTAAAATAGCATAATATAGACCCTCGGTGATAAACATAGATGAGTATCGTGTTTCGTGAAACAACAATGTCGGAGAATTATTTGAGAGGAGCATCGAAACATTATAGTAATTGTGCGTATTAATATAGTCTCTGTTTGTGTGTTAACATTTATGTATGTGTGTTTTTCTGTTTATGTGGGTGTGTTTGTGGTATGGTCGAGTATGTGTGTTTCGTGTGTTTGTATGTTTAAAATTATACTGTACTGTAGCTAAGATACCGATGCAAAATATGCAGTATTATTACATGCGTTTTACTTGAAATTGTAATACATGTCACGTCTCGTTGCCATGTGTTTCTTAACAGGTGCTGACAGTGGCGCAAATACTTATGTTTTGAACGCCGAGATCCACAGCTACAACAACTACCTGAAGGCGTATCGAAGCGCCGTCGGAGGTAACAACCTCATAAAGTTATCCCGCTCGGTCAAGAAGAAATTGTTGATTCGACTGTCAACGAGGCAGATGTTCGTCACCAACCACGAAGGCTTCAACTACTACAAAGAAGACAGCGGTCTCTTCGCCTTCAACACGATGTACATGGGTCTGAATCGGGTCGTCGACAACATCTACGGGCCTCCTATTGCCGGTCGCACAGGCCGAGGTCTGTGCTCCGTGTGTATCTCCTTTATGAATAAATCCGTCAGCGATCTGCACAACGTTAATACCTAACAGATATACTATCACAACAAACGGTGATTCAGTAAGGACAATTAATAAATAGCCGGTTATTTGTCGAGGTACTTAGTATTGGTACCACACTAATTTGTGCTTTTTGTTAACACCTGGTAACACAGATGCGAATTGCATTGTAGGAATAATATAGGTTCTCAGTACAACGACAAGGAAATAACCTGGCGAACATTATCAATAAGAATGAATCGTAGTTGTAATAGAGTACTGCATTGTTTTCACCTCTACAAATAAAAGTGTGTGGTCCAATTGATTTCAAATGTATTCTATTTCTCTCTTCGCTGAATTTTATGTTATAAGCATTTAGAAAAAGTGTCACCTTTCATTTATTCATCCATTCATCCGTTCATCCGTTCATCCGTTCATCCGTTCATCCGTTCATCCGTTCATCCGTTCATATATTCATCCACTCATCCACTCATCCTCTCATCCATTCATCCATTCATCCATTCATCCATTCATCCATTCATCCGTTCATCCGTTCATCCGTTCATCCGTTCATCCGTTCATCCGTTCATCCGTTCATCCGTTCATCCGTTCATCCGTTCATCCATTCACCCATTCACCCATTCACCCATTCACCCATTCACCCATTCACCCATTCATCCATTCATCCATTCATCCATTCATCCATTCATCCATTCATCCATTCATCCATTCATTCTTTCATCCATTCATCCATTCATCCATTCATCCATTCATCCATTAATCCATTCATCCATTCATCCATTCATCCATTCATCCATTCATCCATTCATCCATTCATCCATTCATCCATTCATCCATTCATCCATTCATCCATTCATCCATTCATCCACTCATCCACTCATCCATCCATCCATCCATCCATCCATCCATTCATCCATTCATCCATTCATCCATTCATTCATCCATTCATCCACTCATCCATTCATCCATTCATCCACTCACTCACTCAATCAATCAATCAATCAATCAATCAATCAATCAATCAATCAATCAATCAATCAATCAATCAATCAATCAATCAATCAATCAATCAATCAATCAACCAATCAATCAATCAATCAATCACTTACTCACTCAATCACTCACTCACTCACTCACTCACCAAATCACTCACTCACGCATTCATTCGTGCATTAGTTCTATCATTCATTCATCGAAAGTCTTAACTGACGTTTTCGATCCGCACTTGCGGGGCTCCACTGTCGATTGAATTTGAAAACGAGGCTACACGCAACACAACAGCTTTCGATGAGATAGCCGGAATGGACGCTGTGTTAGACTGTTTGTATAAATATTTGGCTAGTTTATGCGTGTGTATATAAAACGAATAGTGTGTGAGTTGATAAAAACGAGTAAGAAGGCCATCGGCAAACGGTACGATTTGTTCTGGGTCTCTTAAATCCCCAGCTTAGAAGGAACATGTTAACATTCGTTGTCATATTTCGCAGATAACAGATTATAGTGTTCGGCTGACACGTCTTACAGGGTGTAAAGTTGAAAGTGCTTTGAACAATCCCAGTGGCTATCCTCTGCACTATATAGGAACATACTGTTTTAACACATGCATACAAGAAGAGCAAGATGACGGAGTGAAGCAATAAAACAGCAACACCTTTATACAGTTTTTTTTAGTTAACCCCACTGTATGAAAATGGCAAATTAAAGGATTTAACTTATTTTGTGGTTCGTCGTTTTT
Source organism: Oasisia sp. SBJ-2009 (assembly GCA_964017155.1). Taxonomy (NCBI): domain Eukaryota; kingdom Metazoa; phylum Annelida; class Polychaeta; order Sabellida; family Siboglinidae; genus Oasisia; species Oasisia sp. SBJ-2009. The sequence goes on from OZ024855.1 coordinate 47,618,164, forward strand.
ATTATAACACACTCAAGTTCATAGCGCGATATCAATGTAACGTGGACAAAGATTGATCGACCTTATTGACTACAGCAAAATGTTCGGTAATTTGACACAGCGACGCGATTAAACACGACCTAATGTTCAAGTATTACATGTGCAAATTCATTTACATTAAAGTTGGTCTACTCTAAAATGAGTCACTCACTCAATTATGTAATACAGAAACATTTTCGTATATTTAAAAGGAGATAAACTGCCAATTTGATGCATTTATCCTATTTAAAGACATCGGTCCTTAAATTGTTTTGGCTGCAATTTAAATGAAATGTTGGTCGAAAGACTTTGCAGCCCATGTCTTCGATAAATATATGTGTTGTACAGCGTGCACCTAGTACAGGAAACCGAGACACTAAATTAAAGACTGAACAATTATACTAGAGACGCTTGGCGATCCGCTCAAAATTGTTTGGCGAACCAAATTTAGATCGCGACCCAGGGGTCAAGAAATGCTGCCCTATATGGATTCAGCCTTCCGGCATTCCCTATGTATTTATCTCATCCGCCATGAAATTGTATATATGAAAATCAAGTAAATTTTTTCATATATCATTTTATAATAGTCTGTCATCATTCGTGGTCGTTTGGTGGCCGCGACCCAAATGTTTGTTTGGAAATTGCTTGGCGGCCCACACGTTCTTAGAGTAAATTGATGATACTAAAGGTAGGATAGCGTAAGTAGGCATACTATGAATATTAAATCACATCTATCTTTTTAAAGTATGGTTAACATAAGGAATCACGAAGAAACACGGCATCGTTCATTGATTTATTGACTATTGACCAGCTACCGAAGCGCAGACGGCGGTGGTCACAATTGACGATTCGTACGAGTTCGACATCCGTCGTCGGATATATAATCCTAACATTCTGGTAGTAATAATATGGAGACAGCTAACGCGTGCATGAACACGTCGACAACTGCGCCAATGTTTCTTTGAAAGTTACTTTGACATATTCGACATGGGCCGGGTGCATCAAAACCAGCCCTAGTAAATGATACAATATGGAACACGTCAAGCGCAATGGCTCAGGGGTAGAGCTTCGGACTCTCGATTACGAGAACCCGCATTCGAATCTTGTGCTGCGGTGCTAAAACCTTAGGCAAGTTTTTTCACTCTACATTTCTCTAGTCCACTCAGCTGTATAAATGAGTACCTGGCAATAGACGGTGGTGGATATGTGTACGAGCAGCCTTCGAGCATTAATTGTAACATATGGTTGGATGCATCGCAGAGAAGCTGAGATGGTGTCTGATGAACAGGTGCGCTTTGATCGGTCCTGAGGACTGGATACTGCGCTATATAAGAACTTACCTTTTTAACACACTCGCAGTTTTGGATTCTTAAACTCAGTCGCCTGAGCTCGAGTTTGACTGCTGTGTTGGCGTGTCGAACCTTGAACTAATTATGAACGAAGCAGAGATGGAGGTGGACACAGTTAAGGAAGTCGTACGATGTCGACATCCGTCGTCGGATGTATTTTGCTAACATTCTGGTAGTAATAATAAGGAGACAGATAACGCGCGCATGAACACGTTGACAAATGTGCCAATGTTTCTGTGAAAGTTACTTTGCCATATTCGACATGGGCCGGGCGCATTAAAAACAGCCATAGTGTATGATATAATATGTTGAACACACTCACCAGTTTTTGGATTATCAGAATGTCAGTCGCGTGAACTCGAGTTTGACTGCTGTGTTGGCGTGTCGAAACTTGAAATAATTAGTTCTCTCAACTTCGGTTTAGTTCACTCAGCTGAGGTACCAGCCAATAGATAACGTAGCGCCGTGGCTCAGTGGCTGAAGCGTCTGATTCTCAATGAAGAGACCACGAATTCGAACCATGTGTACCGTGTCGGTCCTTAGGCAAATTCGTTCCCTATGCGTTGCTCCAGGTCACCCGAACGTAAAAACGGGTACATGGCTATAGGTTGTGGTGGATGTTTTTATGCACGAAGAGTCTTCGCGTAATTGGAACGTTGCTGAATCTTTCCCAGAAAACTAATTATAGCGCTCGACTCTTCCAGGGTATAAAGTTGAAAGTGCTTTGAACAGTCTCAGTGGCTGGCTACTGCACTAAACAGGAACTTAGTGTTTTAACACATGCATTGAAGACGAGCAAGATGACGGAGTGAAGCCATAAGAATTTTTTTTGAAAGATCAATGTTGGAGAGAATATCATCGTTCTTTTAATTGTGCACTTTATATGCAAAATTGACTTATCAATTAACACGCGGCAACACATTGAAATGATTTATTAGGCTAAGGAAGTCGTAGGATTTCGACATCCGTCGTCCGATATATTATGCTAACATTCTGGTAGTAATAAGGAGACAGATAACGCGTGCGTGAACACGTTGACAAATGCCCCAATGATTCTGTGAAAGTTAATTTGACATATTCGACATGGGTCGGGTGCATAAAAACAGCCCTAGCTAATATTTGATACAATTTGGAACACACTCACCAGGTTTTGGATTATCAGACTGTCAGTCACGTGAACTCGAGGTTGACTGCTGTGTTGGCGTTTCGAAACTTGAAGTAATTAGTTCTCTCAACTTTGGTTTAGTTCATTCAGCTGAGGCCAATAGATAACGTAGCGCCGTGACTCAGTGGCTGAAGCGTCTGATTCTCAATGAAGAGACCACGAATTCGAACCATGTGTACCATGTCTGTCCTTAGGCAAATTATTTCCCTATGCGTTGCATAACATCAAGCGCGTGGAGAAATTCCAATGGAACAGCCAGCGGAGGCGTCGGACTGCTAGTCAGCAAGAAAGTCGAACAAGCTCTATCTGATGTAAGACCAATTAACAACAGAATACTAATGGCCATCTTCAACGGAAACCCAAACACAACCATCGTCATCAACTACGCTCCAACAGAGGGCAGTGAAAGCGCAGAAGATCATTACGAGACTCTGACCAACGCTGTGAATGGCATACCAAAACATAGCATGGTAATAGAATGTGGAGACTACAACGCTCATATGGGAAAGGAATCAGCTCCATATACATACCACGAGACAACAAATCAAAATGGAAAACTACTACTTGACCACGCAACAGAATGTAATCTACACATCACAAACACCGCATTTAAGAAACGAAAGGGCAAGCTCTGGACATACATATAATATATGAATAACAGAAAATCGCAGATCGACTACATCCTCGTGAACAGAAAATGGAAAAACTCCATACATAACTGTGAAGCGTATAACTCCTTCAGCAGCCTAGGCAGCGACCATCGTCTCCTAACGGCCAAAATCAAACTCAGCCTACGCATGACCAAAACTCCCGCAAAGAAAAAGCAGTATGACTGGACAGCACTCCGAAACTCCAAACTACAACATCATTACACCGTTACTGTACGCAACCGATATGCCGAGCTCTGCACTGACGATGACACCATCACCGAACGGTACGGCCATTTTGTCCAAGCAAATGCTGAAGCCACTGAGAAGCTAATTCCACTGAAACAGAAAAACAATGGTAAGAAAATTGCAGAAGATCCATGGATAAATGAAGCACGAGAAGCAGTACAAAAAGCATTCACAGCCTTCTCCAACAACCCCACTACACAACTACAACAACAACTCCTGGAAGAAAAATCTAAGCTCAAAGAAATCTACGATGACATATACAAGAAAAAGAACTCGATGAAATGATTAATCAAGTAGAGATGGCAGACAACAAAAGAAAGCACGGAGAGAGCTGGCAACTAATCAACACAATCACTGGACGAAAGTCATCCAAGCGAGGAATCCTAAAGGGAAACACGAAAGAAGAACGAGTAAACAAATGGTTCGAACACTTCAGCAACCTCCTCGGCAAGGAACATGTATTACTAGAAGATCCCCCTGAAGAAGATCTAGCAAAAGTCCTAAATGACATTCATATAAACGACGACGACTTTACACTCGATGAATTGAAAGTAGCCAAGTATAACCTTCGCGAAGGAAACACATCCGGACCTGACAACATCCGGCCAGAAGTTCTGAAAAGATGCGATCTGGACGACATTCTTCTTGAATTTGCCAACAAATTACTAAACGATAACATTAACCCAGACCAATGGTCAGAAATTGACATGCTCCCTCTCCCAAAATCTGGAGATCTGAGCCTCACCGCAAACTACAGAGGCATCAGCCTATCATCAATGGTTGCTAAACTTGTCAACAAAATGATACTAAACAGACTACAGCCAAAAATCGACAAACACCTTCGTCCAAATCAAAACGGATTCCGATCCGGCCGATCAACAACCTCACACATACTTGCACTGCGTAGACTAATTGAAGGAGTTAAAACCCGAAATAAAAAAGCAATCATATTATACGTAGACTTCCGCAAGGCATTCGATTCCATACACAGATGCATGATGATGACAATTCTGAAAGCGTATGACGTTCCACCAAGACTACTTGCAGCAATCAACAAACTGCACGAGAACACAAGAGCAATAGTGATTACACCAGATGGAGAAACAGAATTCTTTCAAATCATCGCCGGGGTACTTCAAGAGGACACACTAGCTCCATACCTTTTCGCAATCGTCCTCGACTACGTCATGAGAAAAACATTCCAAGGCAGAGAGGAATAACTTGGATTTCACCTACAAAAACGACAGAGCCGACGCGTTCCCCCAACAATAGTAACTGACCTCGACTTCGCAGACGATCTCGCCCTAATAACTGAAGAAACAGAGCAGGCACAAGAGGTACTAAAACGCTTAGAACTAGAAGCAGGAAAAGTCGGCCTACACTGCAATGCAAAGAAAACAGAAATTCAAACATTCATCCATGATACACCGATAATTGTAAACTCAAGTGACGGAACAAAATTAAAAATCATTGAAAACTTTAAATACTTAGGATCATGGATGGAAAGCACAGACAAAGACTTCAAAGTAAGAACAGCTCTTGCCTGGAGTGCCTGTCACAAACTAAGAAATATATGGTCGTCAACACTCTCATAAAGGATAAAAATCAGACTGTTTATTGCTACCCTCGAATCAGTTCTCCTATATGGTGCAGAAACGTGGACAATAACAAAAACTATGAAAAAGCAACTTGACGGATGTTACACTAGAATGCTACGGATGGCCCTTAATGTCTCATGGAAACAACACATAACCAACATACAACTATATGGTGAATTACCACCAGTATCCACCAATGTGCAACAGAGAAGAATGCGGCTCGCTGGGCATTGTGTCAGACACGAGGATGAAGTTGCCAACAAACTTGTCCTGTGGCAGCCAACGGATGGAGATGCAAACCGGGGAAGACAAAAAATGACTTATGTTGACAACCTGCTGCAAGATACAGGGCTGGGAAACATAAGAGAAATGCAGACAGTCATGATGGACAGAGGGTGCTGGAAGGGCTGTGTATTCAACGCGGGGCGTCTTGAAAGACGACCTAGGTGAGGTGAGGTATGCGTTGCTCCAGGTTCACCAGAACGTAAAAACGGGTACATGGCAATAGGCTGTGGTGGATGTTTTTTTTTGCACGAAGAGTCTTCGCGTAATTGGAACGTTGCTGAATCTTTCCCAGAAAACTACTTATAGTGCTCGACTGACAAGTCTTCCAGGGTGTAAAGTTGAAAGTGCTTTGAACAGTCCCATCGTATGCAGTGTCCGGAACGATGATGCAGCCAAGTGCTCTTGCGTTCATCATTCTGCTTGAATATGGTGTTCGTTACTGTCAGTTCGAACTCAGAGCACAGAGCTAGTAGATGCTCGCCATTGGAGTTGCATTTCCCAATGCCATGTTTCCCATGACAAAGGGCCACTTGTCATTATGTCTTCCTAGCCTCGCATAAAGTCTCCTATCAGCAGTAGCTTATCTGTACGTGGGATGCCACTAAGTACACTTGCCAGCTAGTCGTAGAAGGCCTCCACGTTTTCACCTGGGTTTGTCATTGTAGGAGCGTACACACTGATAAGTGTAACAAAGTTGTCCTTGCTCAGAGGTAGTCTCTTCATGATTCTGTCACTTACCGGCCATGGCATAGCTGTCACATTTGTGGCGATAGCCTTTTTGATAGTAAACCCAACTCCAGCCTCGTTCTCCTTCGGGTTTGCCACTCCAGAAGAAAGAGTTATCAATAGTAGACTTAGCGGATTATGTGCATTTATATAAACATAAAACTCACTATAAATAAAATAAAATATTTAATCGTGATGTGATTGTTTGTGATTCTGCGCACACACTATAATATTATGCTGAAGCACCTTTTTATGACAAACTAGTTGGTGTATATGCAAGGTGTATATTCTGAAATAATAATTATAATTTATGATGTTAAGTTGTGCTGTAAATGAAAAACAATATTTAGTGGGGTGAACTTCATGTACTAGCGGGTATGGCTGTCTCTGAATGGGAGGGGTAATTTATAGTCTCTGCATAAGACTATGCAAGTTTTTGTGTCGTTTAAATAGCAATAATCAATGTCCAGGTGTGGGACAAACGCCTAGTGACACGCAGACAAAACTGTTTCCAAAACAACGTTTAAAGTGAAAAAAAGGCTACAGTTTAGTGTTATGCACCTAAAAGAGTTTACACTAGCTAATCATTTGCATCTACAATCCAATTTTTCACCTTAGTGGTTACCTCAGAAAGTGGTCTTAAAGTGGGAAAATCTAGCTAAATCACCGACACCATGAACCGGCCCATCTTGGATCTTGCAACCAATCACAACCCAGCAGTTTGGAAAAGTAATACGTCAGAGAGTCGTCTGCTGGTTCAGCTGTCATAACAGAGAGCCAAGCGGTACGCTAAAAGTTGCCTTACGTCGGTTTACAACGAAATCGCGACATCAATATGCCACACTGTTCCTCAAACGCTTATAGTAATAGTACAGTGAAAGACAGTATCAGTAAGATGTCTTCTTGTTAACCTATGAATCGAGCAGAACTGAAACAGTGGTTCGGTGGATTCGTTTGGACAGTCACAGACACAGCGCGGATCCTAGACGACCCGATTTGATTGACCTAACCATCAAAACGACCACCAACAGCCGCCAAACTTCTCCTCACATATCTTACATACATATGCATACACTACATTATGTAATCTTCCAAATATGCCATATTATTGGTCAATTTAAAAACGTACAATAGCATTTTAAAAACAAGTTTTCGTAAAGCAAAACAACTCTACTATGATAAATGTTTTAATAATTTTAAATTTGATATAAAAAACACATGGAAAACTATAAATGAAATCATTTCTAAAAATAAAACTAACAAATCCTTTCCCAAATATTTTAAAGACTCTGATTCTATTGTGAGAGATAAATCAGAAATTGTAAACAAATTTAATGATTTTTTCACAAATATTGGTAGTAATCTGGCAAGTAATATAAAATATAAAGGCACTCGTGAACATACATATTATCTAAATAAAATAGTAGACAGAAACTTTACATTTAGCTACGTTGAAGAAGATATTATAAAGCGGACAATAATAAATTTACCTAACAAAAGTAGCTGTGGATATGATGGTCTCTCCACTAAATTACTAAAAATTCTTGAACCAGCACTAACCAAATCTTTAACATTATTAATAAATCAAGTATTAACAACAGGAATATTCCCCGATAAACTAAAAATTGCAAAGGTAATTCCTGTTTATAAAAAAGGTGAAAAAACAGTTTTCAGTAATTATAGGCCTATATCACTTCTACCAGCTATTTCAAAAATACTTGAAAAAAATATATTTGAACAATTATCATCTTATTTAAGAGACTCTAGGCTTTTGTTTGATCATCAATACGGTTTCAGACCGAAACATTCAACAGAATATGCGGCATTAGAATTAATAGATAGAATAATAACACAACTGGATAAAGATGAAATACCAATTAATATATATTTAGATCTCTCCAAGGCTTTTGATACCATTGATCATATAATATTAATTGATAAATTAAAATATTACGGTGTACATGGAACTAATCTCAACTTATTCAGCAGCTACCTAGAAAATCGTAAACAATACACGGAAATTGACAATATCAAATCAAATATGTTACAAATAACAACAGGTGTACCTCAAGGTTCAATTTTAGGACCACTATTATTCATCATATACATAAATGATTTTGCACAAGCAAGTAAAATGTTTAACTTTCTCATTTATGCAGACGACACAACTTTGTCAAGTACACTAAATGTGTTCAGTGATAAAACACATGACCAAAATTTTGAATCTTTAATAAACGAAGAACTTGTTAAGATAAATGATTGGCTCAAAATCAATAAATTATCACTAAATGTAGTAAAATCAAAATTTATGATATTTCAAAAGAAAAAGAAAAATATACAGATATTAAACCTGAAGATAGACAATGTAAACATTGATCAAGTTAAGGAATTTAATTTCTTGGGTTTAATTATAGATACAAATTTAAACTGGAAAAAGCACGCTGAAAAAATATCAAATGCATGTTCTAAGAAAATTGGAATCTTAAACAAACTGAAACATATCTTACCTCTAGATATTAAAAAAATATTATATAATTCATTAATAGTGCCACACATTAATTACTGCATCATGGCATGGGGCTTTGAATCAAATAGAATAATAAAATTACAAAAAAAAGCCCTGAGAATTATTACTTTGAGTAACTACATTTCCCACACTGAACCACTGTACAAACAACTTAGCTTATTAAAAGTAGATGACATTCTTAAATTACAACAATTAAAATTCTACTATAAATATCTACACAATGACCTACCTCGCTATTTACAAAATTGGAGGTTTGTGTTTAAATGTGAGGTACATGGTCATGACACAAGATACAAAAATAAAATATACACTTATAAAATTAAACATGAATTTGCAAAGAAATGTCTCAGACATAATTTGCCACTGTTATTAAATAACCTTCCTGAAATAGTGAAAGAAAAACTTATGTCACATAGTACACAGGGATTTGTAAATTATGTTAAACTGTATTTTTTACAAAGTTATGAAGTAATATGCACTAGACAAAACTGCTATGTATGTATGCATAATTAAGTATCTGAAACCACCTAAAACACTTCATTCAGTATTAAAACTTAAAAACAGAGCCTTTTACTTGAGATACAAAAATCTTGTCAGCTGCGCAAAAGCATCTTCATATTATGCGTGTTTGGTGATTTTTCTCTTTTCTTGATTTTTCTTTTTATCTTGGTCTGTTTCTGAAGAATTTGTTCTAAATGAAGAAATTATTCTGTAAGTTAAATTTTCTGAAAGGTGGCTCCTCGATAGCGACCAGCCAGGTCTTAGAGGAGTCTCCTGACCCTACTTTTATTATTATTTATACGCATTATTACCATGTTTGCTAGAATTTTCATGTTTGTATTATTCAGATTATATATGTATGACATGGATAACGTGTATGTATGTATTGTGTTGACAAAATGGTCAAATAAAAACAAATTCTTCAAATTCTTCTAATAAAATCTCTTGCATTCCTCTGACGAAGAAATTTCACACACAAAAACGCGCAGACCTCGAGTACAACTTGTCCGGCCGCTCAGCGGTACCGTAAAATCGCTTTTAAAAGCTTTACATAAAATACCGCTAGACGCCACGTTTCTGACTGCTAATATTTAATTGTTTTACTTCACACGCGCGAAATAGTTTAATTACTTATAAATAATATAATAATAATAATTAATTATTATCATCACTATGATTTGCAGGAAATTATAAGTTTTATTATTTTTATATCGATATTTTATTTTTATAATTGTTCATATATGTTTCTAGTATATTTATGTTTTTTTTCTTCTGGTGTGTATTTGTTGTTTAGCATTTTAATGTATGTAAAACGCCATGAACAAGTTTAAATTGGATGTGGCGCTATATTAAATAAACAAACAATTGTTTTTATTATAATATAATATTTTATTTATGTAGCGCCACATCCATAATTGTTTGTGGCGCTTCACAAAATAATGCTATTAAAAATACAATAAAGAGAAAACTACTCACAGATAATATTATTTAAAAATAAATAATGAAAATACATGTTTCTATATCATTAACTAAGCTGACCTATCAGTCATAAATAAACATACAAATTACATAACAACAATTGAAATAAATGAATATAAAAGTATGGTTAATAGTAATAAATAATTAAAGTAGTAAAATAAGTACGACGTAATAATAATTTTTATTCAGCACATACACAACCATTATGCATAAGAACATATTACTGAAGCTATTTGTTCTACTCATGAATGACATTTCCACCATCAGATATGTAATAATTATTATTTTTGAACAAGACACTTTATTAATTATCGGAACAATAAATCTCTAAAATGTAAAAAGGAATATGAATATATGGGAAATATTATGGTGGTAGAAAAAGAAGGATTTAAAAACAGTAATATTAACATGTTATTGTTTTAGTTATTATTGTTAAAACATCGCTTATGTAATATAAGCTTGCATGCTCGCAGTACACGCGGGATGTTTATAGAAATATTGATGAAATAAACAATGTGACTTCATTGAAAAACACGTAATTTCCTTTTTCTTTTATAACTAATAGGCAATTTTGGATAATTATGCAGACACATGTATTTTTAATATTTATTTTTAAATATTACCTGTGGGTAGCATTCTTATTATTGCATATACTTTAATAACAGTATGTTGAATAGAAGAGAAGAGAATTGTAGATTTGGCGCTATATAAAATAAACTAATAAAATTATATATTTGTATATTAAATTGTTATTTTTTATCAACTCTATTAGACCCATATCACCAAAGCGTTGCCTTAGTTTGCCGTTTAACATTTTCTGTAGATCATAGTGATGCAGCTAATTATTATTATATTATTTATAATTAATTAAACTAATTCGCGCGTGCGAATGCAGTAAGGTTAATAAATATTCGCGCGCCATCTAGCGGTATTTTGTGTAAAGCTAACTTATAATAGCGAGTTTACGGTAGTCGAAGTTGTCGAGTTGCCGTTCGCCAAGATTTGCGTTTCTGTTGTGAATTTTCTTCGTTAGACGAATACAAGTGATTTTTTGTAATGTAGTGTATGTATATGTATGTAAGAAATGTGGGGAGAAGTTTGGCGGCTGTTGGCGGTCGTTTTCGTGGTTAGGTTAGAAAGTAACAGATAATAATATGCATGCACAGTTCACGCCGACCAAGAAGACTCTCTGACGTCATTTTGTTTCTAAAATGGCGTAGTCTGTAGACTTTCTATGTCTATGTGTTTTACATTTTTTTCCTGGTAAACCACTGACGTTAAAAATATGATTGTTGTTGGAAGTTGTTACTTTTTATTCACTCTGTTAATCCCATATGATCCAAACATTGACTTTGTTTTCCCTTTAAATGTGGACAAACATTAACGCTTGCGTGTGTGTGGTGCGTGTGCATATGTCCGTGTTAACATTTGTGCATGCATGTTTGCGTATAAAGTTGTGTTCAGTATGTACACGTGCATCCCAAACAATCTATCATAGGAGGTGTTTTTGATCTTTGAATACGTAGCTTGCAGTCGCAGCTCAATCTTCTGCCCGCTTAGATTCTCACGTCTACACTAGTAACAACTCATGATGGCCACCGCTCATTGGTAAGGATAGACATCGCCCCCACCCTCCTGACGACAGCTTGTACGTCACTGTCTTCACGCCTGGCGCTATATAACCTATATAAGGCCTGGCTTGTGGGGCTGACATCACATTGGGGAGAACGTCTCTTCAACTGACCAGTGACGTCATCGAGAGAACAGCCACAATGACTCAAGCATCGACGTCTGTCTTCTTCGTGCTGTGTGCACTAGCCAGTGTGTCCATCGGTAAGTATCTTGTTCAAATTTTTCAACTGTAATGCTCGTAGTTGCTTAATTGTTCTGTACTCGAACACTGGTATTGCCTGCTCCGAAGTGCATCACTGCTCAATATTTAATGATCAATGTGTGGGTTAGTGTCGAAGTTAATTTAAGTTGGAATGTTGTTACGTAAGGAAACCGTATTATGCTACTGCTAAAAAGTGTGGATGGGAATTATTGTCAGATGCAGTAGAAATACTGACTTGTAATTATAAGCTAGATCTACGTTCCACTATACGAATATAATTGCCATATTTACAGCTCTGGCGGGCGGACCGTCGGCGGCATATTGTATCGACCTGACGACGGGAAAGACGTCGTCCGATCTCCCGGGAAACACGCCTGACGTGATGTGGACCAACAAGCCGACCTCGAACGGCGGACGATGCAACCTACAAGGGGTTTTAAAGATCACACCTCCGGGCTGGGCCAAGTCAGTGACCTTCGAAATGGCGTTCGAGAATTCGAGTAAATATTCGTTCGACATTGGAGACTCTCCGACCAACAACGGCGATGGTAAGACTGCTATATTGTGGTTTTAGAGAACAATTATTTACTGAAAGTGTTGGCATTTAAACAGTTTAATTTAATATCCCTGTGTTCTAGTAACCTGTGTGTTGAGCTTTGTATCATGGCGTGATTTGTCCTATTTATTTATCATGGCGTGATTTGTCTTATTGATTTATGACTATAGGCGCCGTTATCGAATATTTCGCCACGAAAAATTATAGATGATGCTTCGGTCAGAAGACTGGTAGTAGTGTCGTGTATTGCTGACAAGCACGTAAAATAGCATAATATAGACCCTCGATGATAAACAAAGATAAGTATCGTGTTTCGTGAAACAACAATGTCGGAGAATTATTTGAGAGGAGCATCGAAACAATATAGTAATTGTGCGTATTAATATAGTCTAAGTTTGTGTGTTTGTGTGTTTGTGTGTTCACATTTATATATGTGTGTTTGTCTGTTTGTGTGGGTGTGGTTGTGGTATGAGTATGTGTGCTGTGTGTGTTTGTATGTTTAAAAATGTTACTGCACTGTAGCTAAAATACCGATGCAACATTTGTATTGAATGCGTTTTACTTGAAACTTTAACAAGATTGCCACCTAGAGAATCAACTCAAGATGGCAGGTGGACAAGGAAGCCCTTTGGCTTATCGAAAGTCCAACCTATCTATCTAAATGTACCCCGCCCTTCTTAGGTACATGTCAATTTTATTTTTAAACATATTAACACTACTAGCACCTATACACAATCAGCCGATAATCTGTTCCATTCATTTACTGTTCTTTGTGAAACTGAAAATTTTCTAATATCTAATCTACACTGCTTCTTTGCTAATGTAACTCCATGTCCTCTAGTCCTTCTCTCTTCCTTAACTGAGAAAAAAATATTTCTGTCAATATTTTCATACCCATTCAATATTCTAAAAACTTCTATCTGATCTCCTCGCAGTCTTCTGGTTTCTAGTGTTGTTAATCCACATTCTTTTAGACGCATTTCATAACTAATATTCCTGAGTTTTTGTATCATTTTGGTTGCTCTTCTTTGTACTCTTTCTAGTATATCATATGCCTGTATGCAATATTCTAAATGAGGCCTAACTATTGTTTTGTACAGTGGTATTATTAGTTCTTTTTCCTTGTACACTATATTTCGCCTAATTAATCCAAGAATTTGGTTTCCCTTCGCTGCTGCAATTGCACACTGTTCTGATACCTTCATATTAGCACTAATAGTTAACTCTAAGTCCTTTTCCTTTATGGTAGTATTTAGTACAGTATCACCCATTGTATATTGTGCATCTTCATTCCCATGTCCTGTGTGGAGGCACTAACACTTACCATAATTAAACAGCATTTGCCACTTCTCAGACCATTCGGTCAACTTATTTAGATCATCTTGTAATTGCTGTCTATCTGCATCACTTTTTATTTTTCTGAACACTTTTATATCATCCGCAAACTTCAACACCTTGCTTGTTATATCATCATCCAAATCATTGATATATATTAAGAACAAAATAGGTCCCAATACTGATCCCTGCGGTACTCCACTCAAAACCGATTTCCAGTTTGAAACCTCCCCATCAACTACTACTCTTTGTCTTCTATCAATAAGCCATTTTTCTATCCAGTTAATCATAACATTGCCTATGCCATGGGCCTTCAGTTTAAGTAGTAATCTTTGATGTGGCACTTTGTCAAAAGCTTTTTTAAAATCTAAGTATATTATATCTACTGGTGATCCCTCATCTACCCACTTTGTGACATCTTTCAAAAAACATAAGATATTTGTTAAGCATGACCTCGCTTTTAGAAACCCATGTTGAGATGGGTTAATCAAGTTATTTTTAACAAGAAAATCAACCAAGTGATCTTTAATTAGTCTTTCTAATAGTTTACAAATCACCGATGTTAAACTCACTGGTCTATAGTTCTCTGACTTGCTTCTTGATCCTTTTTTAAATAATGGTATGATGTTTGCTTCTTTCCATTCTAACGGAACTACTCCTTCCTCTAATGCCAAATTGAACACTGTTGCAAGTGGTATGCTAATTTGTTCTACAATTTCCAGTAGTAATTTGGGAGGAATGCCATCCACTCCAGGTGACTTATTATCCTTCATATCCCTTATTTTCTTAGCTACCATTTTTGGTGTTACAATTAGTTGTCCTAAATAGTCTGACTCTCTCCCTTCGAATTTAGTCTCTGGTACTGGTAATGCACTAATATCTTCCCTGGTAAATACCGAACTAAAGTATTCATTTAGGTTTTCTGCCATTAAGAATCCCTCTGTTATTATGTTTCCATCACTATCTTCTAGAGGTCCGACCTTATCCTGAACTTTCTGTTTACTTCGAACATACGCATAAAAACTCTTGCTGTCATGTTTTATATTAAAAGCTAATTTTTGTTCATAGCTTCTCTTTGAATTTCTAATTTCAGCTGTAGCTTGGTTCAGTGCTTCTTTATAAATGGCATAGTCTTCTTCACTTCCATTATGTCTATATGTCTTCCACATCATTTGCTTGTATTTGATTTTTCTAATGGCTTCTTTTGATAAGTGTTTCTTTTTTGTCCGTTTCCCCTGTTTTTTTAAGGGGACAAATTTTTCGGCAATGCAGTCAATTTCACTCTTTAAGATATTCCAACATTCTGTTGCTGTCTTATTCTCCAGTGTGTTATTCCAGTCTATTTTTGCTAAATATTTCCTCATGTCCTTATATCTTCCTTTGTGAATTTTTTTCCTGTACCGTATTTTTTTATTCTGTTCTCCTTTTACTTTGATGATAAAATGTATCTGGTTGTGATCACTACATCCCAGTGGCTCACATATCCTGACGTTATCAATAAATTCCTTCTGTGAGCTCAACACTATGTCCAACACGTTCTCACCCCTTGTTGGTTCTAACACATGTTGAATAAGGAAACTGTCTTGTACTAAATTTAAAAACTTTTGATCTTCACTCCCAGTACTCTGTAGAGATTTCCACTGTATATGCCCATGGTTAAAATCCCCCATAATTATACAGTCCCGTTTACTGACTTCCTTTATAGCGTTTTGTATTTTCTCATTATCTTCTGTGTTTATGTTTGGACTTCGATAAACTAACCCAACAGTTAACGTTGAGTTTCCTGAAACTATGTTACACCAGACAGCTTCTTCACATTCTGCTTCTTTTTCTAATTTTATTTCGTAAGCCTGGATGGATTCTTTAATATATAAAATAACGCCACCTCCCCTTCTCCCTATTCTATCTTTCCTAAACATGACATATCCTGTCATTCCTAATTCGGCATCTGATATGTCGGGGGTGGCCCAAGATTCAGTTATACCTATTATGTGAGGGTCAGTATCTTCTACCATAATGTTTAGTTCATTTCTTTTGTTTACTATGCTCCTTGCATTTAAACAAACACATTTATAACCAAATGTGGTAGAGTTTTCCAGACTGTTCTTTGCCGTTTTCTTTGTGCTGTCCTTATATGTGCCTCCAGTATTTGGCTTCTCTGTGAATCCCCCCTGCGAATCTAGTTTAAATAACTGTAACCTGTTCCACTGTTCATAAATCGAAGCAAGTTCTCAGAGAAAACACATGTCAAGTCTCGTTGCCATATGACTCTTTACAGGTGGTGACAGTGGCACAACTGAGTACAACGCCGAGATCCACAGCTACGACAACTACTTGAAGGCGTATCGTAGCGACGTCGGAGGTTCCAGCGTCATCACGTCTACCACAACGGTCAAGACGGACATGTTGATTCGACTGTCAACGATGCAGATGTACGTCACCAACTACGAAGGCTTCAACTACTACAAACCAGACAGCGGTCTCTTCGCCTTCGACACGATGTACATGGGTCTGAATCGGGTCGTCGACAACATCAACGGGCCTCCTAGTCTCGGTCGCACAGGCCGAGGTCTCTGCTCCGTGTGTATCTACTTTCTGAGGGAAACCGTCGGAGATCTGCACGGGTAATTTTCCGCAGTTCCCGTTGGAGATATGGCTGATATCTAACAGATAGACTATCACAAAAAACGGTGATTCAGTAAGGACAATTCATAAATAGCCGGTTATTAGTCGAGGTACATAGTATAGGTACCACACTAATGGGTGCTATTTGTGAACATCTGGCAACACAGATGCGAATAGCATTGTAGGAATAATATAGGTTCTCAGTACAACGACAAGGAAATAACCTGGCAAACTTTATCAATAATAACGAATCGTAATTGTAATTGTAATTGCGTACTGCATTGTTTTCACCTTTAAAATAAAACTGTATGGTCCAACTGATTGCAAGTGTATTCACTCAGTCACTCAGTCACTCACGCATTCATACGTGCATTCGTTCATTAATTCATTCATCGAAAGTCATAATTGATCTTTTCCGCACTTGCCGGGCGCCACTGTCGAGTACACTTGAAAGCGAAGCTACACGCAACAGCATTCGATAAGATGGCCGGAATAGAAGCTGTGTTAGACTGTTGGTGTAAATATTTGGCTAGTTTATGCGTGTTTATATCAAACGAATAGTGTGTGAGTTGACACAAATGAGTAGGAAGGCCATTGGCAAAGGGTACGATTTGTGCTGGGTCTCTTACATCCATAGTTTAGAAGGTACGTTCGTTGTCACATTATTTTCGTGAGCTTCACTTGCCATTGTTCGAAAGTGTTTAAGTATTCACAGTTTTGAAATTAGTTTATCGTTTCAGCATATATTACTTCGAAACATTTATCGATAAACAGTGTCTGGATGTTACTAGCATCATTTTGACTTAGTGGAGTGGGCGAAAATATGCTCAGTTGCTATGCAGACACGGCTTTGATTTTGCTGTTGATTTGTTTTCGTGTGTTTGTATAACAGTGAAGAAAAATATGTATATGGCCAGAAAGTGATACCGTTCGAGACTTAGCTCCAAGTGACTTTAAAACAAAATTTCCAACCACTCGAACCATTTTTGATTGCACTGAATGCCCAGTTAAAAAGCCTGCAGCAGCTGCTGCCCGACAAGGAACTTTCACAATTTATAACAACAGAAATACAGACAAGGTGCTTGTTGGGGTGGCACCTGCTGGGCATGTCTCCTATGTTTCTCCAACCTATGTGACATGCAGATTGTTGAGAGAAGCAACTTGACACAAATGGTGGACCAGGGAGATTAAGTCATAGCTGACAAACGATTTGACGTGCACGACATGTTTGCCCACTGTGACTGTAAACATTCCCACATTTGTTTAGGAAAAACAAAAAAAATGTCAGGAGAAACGGTCATAAGAGTTCGAAAGATTTCTAGCAAGCGGGTGCACGTAGAACGCATAATAAGACTTGCAAAGACGTACAAAATCCTATGATCCATACAGAATCACGTCTTGCCTCAGAAATAATATTTCTTTGTTTCATTTTGACAAACTTCAGAAAAAGCATTGTCCCAAAGATTACGTAGACACAAAGTAAATTACGGTACAGTAAATCACATTTTCTAAGCTATTATTAGTTATGTGTTGTTTCTTGTATAAATACATTCATGTATGCAATCGCCATAGGTTAGTCTACATTTTAAGCCAAGTTGATTGTTCTTTCACAACTTCTGCAACACTTTATTCGGCACACCACTTCGGCTGTATTTTGAAGAAAATAACTTCCATTTTATTTGTCATTTTCTTTAAGTATGCTGAACACAAGGAATCACTAACACAACACGGTGTCGTTCATTGATTCATTCACTATTAACCAGCAAACGAAGCACGGACGGCGGTGGACACAGTTAACGATGTCGTACGATTTCGACATCCATCGTCGGATATATTATGATAACATTCTGGTAGTAATAATAAGGAGACGGGTATCGCGTGCGTGAAAATGTTGACAAATTCGCCAATGTTTCTTTGAAAGTTACCGGGTTCCGGGCCGGATGCACAAAAACATCCCTAGCATATAATATAATTTGGAACACACTCACGCAATTTTGGATAATCAGACTGACAGTCGCGGGAACTTGCGTACCTTGAGATAATTAGTTCTCTCAACTTTGGTTTAATTCACTCAGCTGAAGTACCAGCCAATAGATGATGAAGCGCCGTGGCTCAGTGACTGAAGCGTCTGATTCTCAGTGAAGAGACCCCGAGTTCGAAACTGTACCATGTCGAGCCTTAGGCAAATTATGTCATGTACGTTGATCCCGTTCATTCTAACGTATAAACGAGAACATGGCTATAGACAGTGGTGGATGTTTGTGTACGAAGAGTCTTCGCGTCATTGCAGCATGGCTGAGTCTTTCCCAGATAACAGATAATAGTGTTCGGCTGACACGTCTTACATGGTGTTAATTTGAAAGTGCTTTGAACATTCCCAGTGGCTAGCCATTACACTACATAGGAACTTACTGTTTTAACGCATGCATACAAGACGAGCAAGATGACTGCGTGATGCAATAACACAGTTTTAAAAGATATGCATAACAAATTGGCTTATTTGCACACGGCAACACTTTGATATTCTTTTTTTGCCCACCCCATTGTGTTAGAATGGCAAATTAAAGTATTTAACTTGTTTTGTGATTCGTCGTTTTTATTATAACACTCTCAAGTTCATAGCGCGATATGAATGTAACGTGGACAAAGATTGATCGAACTTATTGACTACAGCAAAGTGTTCGGTAATTTGACAAAGCGACGCGATAAAACACGGCCTAATGTTCAATTATTACATGTGCAAATTCACTTACATAAAAGTAGGTCTACTCTCAAATGAGTCTATCATTCAATTCAATTCAATTCAATAAACATTTTCGTATATTAAAAAAGGAGTTAAACTGCCAATTTGATGCATTTATCCTACTTAAAAAACATCGGTCCTTAAATTGGTTTGGCTGCAACTGAAATGAAATGTTGGTCGAGAGACATTGCAGCCCATGTCTTCGATAATTACATGTTTTGTACAGCGTGCACCTAGTACAGGCAACCGAGACACTAAACTAAAGACTGAACAAGTATACTAGAGACTCTTGGCGATCCGCTGTTTGGCGACCCAAATTTAGGTCGCGACCCAGGGGTCAAGAATTGCTGCCCTAGATGGCTTCAGCACGCCGGCATTCCCTACGTATTTATCTCATCCGCCATGAAATTGTATATACATAAAAATCAAGCAAATTGTTTGATATATCATAGTATAATAGTCTGTCATCGTTCGTGGTCCTTTGGTGGCTGCGACCGAAATGTTTGTTCGTAAATTGCTTGGCGTTCTTAAAGTAAACTGTTGATACTAAAGGTGTGGTAGCGTAAGTAGGCATACTATGAATAATAAATCAGATCTATCTTTTTTAAGTATGCTGAACATAAGGAATCACTACCAAACACTGCATCGTCCATTGAGTTATTGGCTATTGCCCAGCTAACGAAGCTCGGACGGCGGTGGGCACAATTGACGATTCGTACGATTTCGACATCCGTCGTCGGATATATTATGTTAACATTCTGGTAGTAATAATATGGAGACAGGTAACGCGTGCATGAACACGTTGACAAGTCCGCCAATGTTTCCGTGAAAGCTACTTTGACATATTCGACATGGGCCGGGTGCATCGAAAACAGCCCTAGTATATGATACAATTTGGAACACGTACGGCGCAATGGCTCAGGGGTAGAGCTTCGGACGCTCGACTACGAGAACCGGCATTCGAATCCTGTGCTGCGTTGTTAAACACTTGGGCATCTTTTTAAACTGTACATTGCTCCAGTTCACTCAGCTGTATGAATGAGTCCCTGGCAATAGGCAGTGGTGGATATGTGTACTAGCAGTCTTCGCGCATTAATTGTAGCATATGGTTGGATGCTTCGCAGAAAAGCCGATATGGTGTCTGAGTGAACAGGTCTGTCAGGGAAGTAAAGTGTAAAGCGCTTTGAACGGTCCTGAGGACTGGATACTGCGCTCTATAAGAACTTGTCTTTTTAACACTCTCACGCAGTTTTGGATTATCAGACTGTCAGTCGCCTGAACTCGAGTTTGACTGCTGTGTTGGCGTGTCGAACCTTGAACTAATTATGTTTTCAACTTTGTTTTAGTTCACTCAGCTGAGGTACCAGCCAATAGATAACGGAGAACCGTGGCTCAGTGGCTGAAGCATCTGATACTCAATGAAGAGACCCCGAGTTCGAATCCTGTGTACCATGTCGTTCCTTAGGTACATTTTCCCCTACATGTTGCTCCAGTTCACTCGATCTTATAAATGAATAAATGGCTAAAGTTGAAAGTGCTTTGAACAGTCCCAGTAGCTGGCTACCGAACTAAATAACAAAATTACTGTTTTAACACATGCATATAGGACGAGCAGGATGACGGAGTAAAGCAATAAAACAGTTTTTAGTATGCACTCTCAAGTTCATTGCGCGAAATGAATGTAACATGAACAAGGATTGATCGAGCTTACTATATAGGGACTTATTGTTTTAACACATGCTTACAAGACGAGCAAAATTACAGAGTGAGGCAATAAAACAGTTTTGAAAGATAAATGTTGGAGATATTGTCATCGTTCTCTTAATTGTACACTTGATATGCATAACATTTGACTGATCAAATTGCATGCGGAAACACTTTTGTATATATTTTTAGCACACCTAATTGTGTAAGAATGGCAAATTAAAGTATATAACTTATTTTGGCGTTCGTAGTTTTTGTTATAACACTCTCAAGTTCATAGCGCGATATGAATGTAACGTGTACAAAGATTGGTCGACCTTATTGACTACAGCAACTTGGTCGTTAATTTGACACAGCGTCGCGATAAAACACGAACTAATGTTCAAGTATTATATGTGCAAATTCATTTACATTACAGTAGGTCTACTCTAAAATGAGTCAACCACTTAATTATGTAATAAATAAACATTTTCGTATATTAAAAAAAGTTACACTGCCAATTTGATGCATTTATCCTACTTAAATGCATCGGTCCTGAAATTGTTTTGGCTGCGATTTAAATGTTTGGTGAGAAATTGCTTGGCGGCCCAAACGTTCTCAGAGTAAATAGATTATACTAAAGAAGGGTAGAGTAGGTAGGCATACTATGAATATTATATCAGTTATTTTATTTATAAGTATGTTGAACACAAGGAATCACTAACAAAACACTGTACCGTACGTTCATTGAGTTATTGACTATTAACCAGCTAACGAAGCAAAGATGGCGGTGGACACAGTTAAGGAAGTCGTAGGATTTCGACATCGGTCGTCGGATATATTGTGCTAACATTTTGGTAGTAATAATAAGGAGACGGGTAACGCGTGCGTGAACACGTTGATAAATTCGCCAAAGTTTCTGTGAAAGTTACTTTGACATATTCGACATGGGCCGTGTGCATTAATAACAGCCCTAGTATATGATATAAAATGTGGAACACACTCACCAGTTTTTGGATTATCAGACTGTCAGTCGCGTGTACACGAGTTTGACTGCTGTAGGCGTGTCGAACCTTGAAATAATTACTTCTCTCAACTTTGGTTTGGTTCACTCAGCTGAGGTACCAGTAAATATAACCAATAGATAACGTATCGCCGTGGCTCAGTGGCTGAAGCGTCTGATTCTCAATAAAGAGACCACGAATTCGAACCATGTGTACGATGTCTGTGCTTAGGCAAATTCTTTGCCTACACGTTGTTCAGGTCACCCGAAGGTAAAAACGGGTACATGGCTATAGGTTTTGGTGGAAGTTTTCATGCACGAAGAGTCTTCGCGTATTTGGAGCGTGGCTGAGTCTTTCCCAGAAAAATAATTATAGTCCTCGAATTATAAGTCTTCCAGGGTGTAAAGATGAAAGTGCCGTGAATAGTCCAAGTGGCTGGCTACCTCACTATACAGGAACTTACTGTTTGAACACGTGCATACAAGACGGGCAAGATGACGGAGTGAAGACATAAAGCAGTTTTGAAAGATCAATGTTGGAGAGAATATCATCGTCCTCTTAATTGTACACTTTATATGCAAAATTGACTAATCATTTTACACGCGTCAACACTTTTAAATATTTTTTATAGGCCACCTTATTGTGTTAGAATGGCAAATTAAAGTATTTAACTTATTTTTTTGGTTCGTCGTTTTTGTTATGACACTCTCAAATTCATAGCGAGATACGAATGTAACGTGGACAAGGATTGATCGAACTTATTGACAGCATGAATGTGTTCGGCAATTTTACACAGCGACGCGATAAAATACGACACCATTTTCAAGTATTACATGGGCAAATATATTTTCATTATAGAAGGTCTACCAAAAAATTGGTATCCCACAAAACTATGTAATAGATAAACTGTTTCGTAAAGTAAAAACGATTTGCCCTGCCAATTTGATGCATTTATCCTATTTAAGAAAAACGTCCGGAAAGGTGCATAAGTCAGACTGATTTAATTTCTCAAAAATATGTTACTTAAGTAGACCCTATCTAAGAAAATGAATGATCGAGTGCCATATTTATATGTGATTGCACGTATGAATATGTATGTAATGTTTCTTCTCCGGCAACGGAGGCTGAATAAATAATAATAATATTGGATTGACATTTTATGTTATTCCGTATGAGTTTACTGGCGTTAATGGAAAGAGTCTGGATTAACGGCATTAATCTTCACATAGGTGAAAGTGTTTACAGAAGTATATAGCCTAATGTCTTCTCTCTTGATAATATCATCTAAATATATTGTTACAAATTACGATACTATTATCCCGCCAGTGGACTAAACTGGTTGATGGCTGACACAACACAACCCTAGGTTTGCATGACTTTGCCTTGTCCGACCTATACGTAAATGAAATTCAGACAGGTGTTCTTTGTGCCAGTTGCTGTGTGCATTAATATATAGGGTAACCTGGTAACCACAATATAAATTATAACAACTGTCAGGCATCATCAAAATAATTAAGACCGTTTGATGTGAGGTCTACATGCAACGACCATATTTAAGAGCATTGCCGAATCTTGCCCCGGTTGAATCTCGGACCTAAAATACGAATTCCTTTTCAGTTCTTAATGACGTCACCGGTGGAAGTACCCCCTGTGACCTATCTTTTAACACAGAGTGGGGCAAAGCGACCTGTTATTTCAAGCTGTACACGGGATTGCAGGCGTTGAATGTATTGTTATATCACCGAAAATAATTAAACATACAAATGTGTTAATGGAAATACCCAGGATTTGGTCTTTGCTCTTAGTACTTTTAACGGCAAACATATTTCATGATGATAAATGATCTATTTATTGATGTCGACCAA
>OZ024855.1:47646851-47666851 GCA_964017155.1 Oasisia sp. SBJ-2009
CTTTGCTATGTCTGTATGAAATCGAATACATTTCTACATGCAAAGTCCTCATGACTATAATTATACAAACTATAGTACAGAGTACACGTCATAATCTAGCGCCAGGCTGCATTAAACATTGCATTTTAAAAGTTACATTTTACAATGAATAAGAAACACTTCAACATATAGGTTTAAAGTTGTTGTTTATAATATATGGAATCAAAAAAATAGCATACCGGGTAACTATATTTCATAATTCTGTAACAAATCTTTAGTTAATATCCGCTTCATTGAATCAGGTCACACATGTGAAGGTCGCTGTTTCAGAGGTGGTCACATGACTGCCGTCATGTGTCGGAGTGACCTCATCAGCTGGCATGCCACAAAAAGACAATGACAGTTGGTTTGGTGCCAGTGCGAGTGTCTCGCATGACGCCCCACTTGCAAGGGACTTCAGCTCATCAAATCAACAACAAACCGACTCCGTTACACCGCCATCAGATGGAAGTACTGTCTCGCTGCTCCAGAAAGACTCGTTTTCATACAATGCATTGGACCAAAACGCATCGTTGCCTCCAGATGTCAGCACTGTGGCTCCGTTCTCGCTGTGGAACTCTTCGAGGCGACAGAAGTTGTTGCTTCTCGCTCTTGCACTTGTTGACCTCACATCAAACATGTCTCTGTCTGTGCTTGCTCCGTTCTTTCCTGATGAGGTATGTCTGTTTATTATCTTGTAGTTGTACTTTTTAAGTTGCAGCACAGCTGTAATGTCACAAAGTACATTTATTTCATTTACCGTACTTAAGTAGAACAGTTTATTTATTTTTCTTGTGTAACTAAGTATATTTTTGGAAGTACTTTTATGTGTAACAAAGTTTACTTGTCTTGAATATTTGAACAAACTACACATGATCAGGGAAAGTACTTGTACTTGTTGTGAAGTACAAATACATGTAACTTTTATAAATGTAACGCTGAAAGCATGACACAGATTGCTGTCAGCTTAGATTTATTTACATATAGCAGCAGCAACAATAGACAGACATGTTAAATGTCCCAGACTTAATAGATTTTAAACCATGTCAGTTGAATAAAAGATATGCTTTGTCACTGGATGAAGCTAGTGAGATAAGTGTAATCTTGGGTCTGGCACTAAACCAGAATGGTGAGTGAGGTGGACCCAGCTGGCTAGCCCAGCCAGTTGCTGTCAGACAACAATGCCCAGCGGTTATTTAAACACTGACTAGAATTTAGAAAACAAAAACAGCTGCTTCTTACTTTGCATTGTCTCCCCTGTTGTTTACACAGTTTAAAATATTAGCTTTAGGTGATCGCTGTGTATAGACTGTGTTGTAGATATCTTGGTTTTGCCATTATTGCCCATGGTTTTGCCATTATTGCCCATGCAAACCTGCCGATTTTGTGGAAACACATCTTTATAATCTCTGTCTATCTTTAATATAGATCAGTGTGTGGAACTGAATGCAATCAGTTTCAATACATATTTAGATGCCAGCAGGGCTTTATGCAGGACCAAATTGTTGCCAGTCACACATGTTTTGGTGGACACATGGAAGTTGACTGTTAAGCCAGTTTACAAACTTTCAAATGTGGGTCGACGGGTCTCTGCATAAAGCTATGGATCCTAGTTGAATGTTTTATATAATTAATGTATTTTATTTATTACAAATAAATGTACTTGTTACAGCTCTGCTTCATTGTTTGTAAAACTTGATAAAAAAAGTGCATCATTTTGTAAAAAATAACAATTTTCTTTCATTGTTAGACTGAACTCCATGTTTCCCCCAACAATAGCGCAAGGGCTTAGTCGGGTGTCTAATCATTTTTCATTCACAAACTGACAGTGATGGGTGAACATACAAATATTATATTATTTTCAGTAATATTGTATTTAATTGAATCAGCTTGTGATTGAAACCTTTTGATCTACAATTTAAAAAAAAACATTTCAATTTATAATGAATGATGACTGATATATTTGATATTGTGTGGTTTTTATGTATGTTTTATCCTTATTGTTTTATTATATTATAATTGTTGTTTTATTATTATTTATATATATTGTTCATTTATCATCTGGACCTGTTGGATTTGGGATAAATACAGTACAGTGCAGTACAAATTGCATACAGCTGTACATATCTAAGATAGACAACACATAGAAAAATGTGATGAAGAATCTTTGTATTTCACTTGTACATGGTACAATATATCCATGTCAAAAATAATACAGCTACATTTACTGTAAATAATAAAGTTTATTTCAGACAAGATGTCGTCCATATATATACATAAAATACAATTAAAAAATATGAAAAGTACAATACATATAATATAATCAAAGCAGTGATGTGATCAGTGTAAAGATATGTGTAAAGTTAAAAAAATATGAATAAATATGTCAGGAAATTAATTAAATAAGTTGTAAAAATAAAACAAATTTGATTAAAAGAAATACAATACAAATGTTATGTGTATAATAGTGACCTCCATGGTTTGATGTATAACAGTGGAATATAACAGAAATGAAGGGTCCGAAGATTCCTCTAAGACAAAGTCATTCTGCATATCTACAAAAATGTCCAGGGCTGCATCGACAGAACATGGTACATGAATAACATGATACTATGATAGGAAAGCACAGTTTGAGATGACGGCTATTGGGGTTAACACGAATGTTGGTTTTGAAAATATTGTTTGCTTGCAGGCAGCCAAGAAAGGGGTCAGTGACACTACAAGTGGGTTCATATTTGGGGTGTTTGCCCTTGTCCAGTTCATCACATCTCCAATCTTTGGCAAACTGGTAAGACGCTTGTTAGTTATACATTATAAAACAATGCTTATTTTCACTTTCCTGCTTTTATATACCCCGGCATATAATTTAATATTGCTGTGGAATAAAGTCTGAAAACAAATTACTGATTGATGTTGACAAATATCAAACGACCTCCCAGGTAATATTACAGAGGTAGAAATAACTGCAGCATTTCTTGTACTCAGCAGGTCTGAGATATCTGGTAGTCCAGAAATGGCCCAATTTTAAGCAAAATAAAAAAATTCTTTTTACATATTTCAAAAATTTTTGGTAGTCCATCGAGTTATTGCTAACATCATTTTGATAATCCATGTTTTGTAGTCCTCAGACTACTACCGTTGTGACCCCTGCATTAACACTATTAATTAACTACCCATAACCTTTTATGCCTAAGTTGGGTTTTTGAAGGACCTGGGTGGCATTTCACTAACGTTGATTACACCTGTTAAACTTGATGTGGCTCTTTAAAATCAACTTTGATTGTTAACAATGATCCTGTATACCTGAAAACGGTCAACTTTGTGACCCGCCAACGAGACATCATCACCAGTGTGTCATGGCAATAGTGTCCTCACTAATATGGCAACAGATATTTATATTTAAAACAAAATATTAAATTTAACAACGTATTTTGTTTAATGATGACGTTTCATTAACAGCTGTTGTTTTGAGTGAAACGATCCTGTTTCCACACACAATTACTTGACAAGGTTAAAAAATGAATTTTATTTGAATCCAGCTATGTTCGTATGTCATGTTTGATGCATTTTTAAAATAAAACTATCTGCAAGAGGGTGAGGTGAGGGTTTGTGGCATTCCTTTCAGATGCCCGTTGTTGGCGCGAGGTTCCTGCTCCTGGCCGGCCAGTTCTTTGGTGGAGGATGTGTCCTTCTGTTTGGGTACGTCACACGGGTTTGCACTGATGTAGTAATTTAGCTTGCTCACTGATGCTGGACAGTTTTCATTTATTTATTTTAATAAAAAAACTGATTTCCTTTAATTATCCAGGGTCCATACGGGGCCTTGAAATTATTGAAAAGCCTTGAATAAGATTGGAACAAATTCAAGGCCTTGAAATACTTGAATTTACAAAGTAGTCTTGAAAAGTCTTGAATTAAAAATAATTAAATAACTCATGTGCACATTGGGCAGTCAGCATTTCATTGTGGTTGGCAACATTGTTTTCTTAGTAGAATAAAAAAATTATGTTAATATACTGCGCTTAAAAGTACAATGTTGTTAAAATAGTATTGAATTTCTTTTTCAAATAGCCTTGAAAAGTCTTGAATAGCCATTTCAAATGTCCAGATGTGTACAGACCGTGATTATCTTATGTTTGTTATCTGTCTTTTTGTACTTTTGGGGCTTTTTATTGATGTTTTATGTATTAGAATTACATACAGCACCACACTCATTGACTGCTGGGCAGGGTGTTATCCATCTGATAATGTTATTATTGTCTCTGTGTATTTATATTCTTTAAACAGTAGTAATCGCAGCAAACAAGGAACCATTTCTGAACCAGTTGGCATGTGTCATACTGGTTCGTAATTGGTACCGCTCCACTGGTACGTGTTTTCTTTCACATGAATACATGTGTTCTGCCTGATGTCACGAGTTTTGAATGAGTTTGACACGAGTCGTACTGGGTCAGAACTGGTACGGTTTCACTGGTACGTGTCATCAGGTGAAAAATTTGTGATTTCACGGTAAACACGTGTCGATATACCGTTGAACTCGTGAATTCACTTACAGAACATGTGAAATCACGGGATGTTATTTGCTGGGGTATAATTAAACATAATCGTAAAAGCTAAGTCTCGATCTATTGCCTGTTAACATGAACATTGTGAATTGCAGCACGCTGGACTACATTCCAACCAGTGACGAGAACACAACACTGTTCACTGTCATGTGTTTTGTGGTGCGGGGCTTTGCGGCCACAGGGTGTACTGCATCTAACACCGCCAGCTTTGTCATCACAGCCAACGCCTTCCCCAATAACGTCGCCACTGTCTTTGGGATTCTGGAGATGGCTGCTGGTCTAGGCTTAATGATTGGACCAGCCATTGGAGGGGTTCTGTTTCAGGTAGGTCCATGTCGAGGGGTGTGGAAAGGTTTGTGAGTGGACAGGTTGTTGTAACGGTGTCCTCTGTCGTGTTGGTGGAATAACTTTGTGATGATGTCTGAGCCAGGTGTTGGAGGGTCGTCTTTCAGGTCAGGAATTGCATTCACTGGCAACGGTTGGGGTAGATTTATGGCCTACTGCTGTCAAATGCAAAAGTATGTAGTCATTCGAGTAAGTTGAAAACATTACTAACATGATGGTAAATTATGGTCTAGACACGCCGGGTCAGCGTATATTTTGAACAATGCTCTATCCCTCTCTCCCTCTTTCTCTCCCTCTCCCTCTCTCTCCCTCCCTCTCTCTCTCCCTCTCTCTCTCCCTATCTCCTTCCCTCTCTCTCCCCCTCTCTCTCTCCCTTCCTCTCTCTCTCTGTCTATCTCTTTCTCTATTATATATATATATATATATATATATATATATATATATATATATTCAGGAATGTAAAAGGTAACTTTACTTCCCTGGCAGACCTGTTCAATCAAACACCATCTCAACTTCTCTGGGAAGCATCCAGCCACATGCCAATTAGTAAGCAAAGGCTGCTCATACAAACATCCACCACTGCCTATCGCTAGGTACTCATTCATACAGCTGAGTAATAGAAGAAGAAGAAGGAATATAATTATATGAAATGAACACAATGGTCATAAGCATCAATCTTTCAATAGGGTGGTATATTGGACATTTTGTGAGACTATTTATTTGTGTTTTCAGCTCTCGGGATTTGCGTTGCCTTTCGTGACACTGGGTGCCTTCATGATGCTCTCGGTGCCAGTGTGTGGCTTGTGTCTGCAGCAGCAACAGTTTGGTTAGTTCATGTCTCAGCCTGACAGCATGTTTGTTGTGTGTGTGTGTGTGTGTGTGTGTATGCATGTGTGCGTGAATGCGTGTGTGGGTTGGTGGGTGTGTGTTTGTGTGTGTTTGTGTGTGTGAGCATGCGATATTTAGCATCTTATAGTAAAGGGTAGTGCAAAGTTGTCAACAGTTGGATGGGTGAACTAAGACGCTAGGGTGATGTGTGTGCCTTCTGTCTCTTGCAGCAGCAGTTTCATTCATTTGTATCTGGAGGTACTCGTGATATTGTCTCTGACTGTCAGGTGAATGTGTATAAATATTATATGTGGTGTGTGTGTGTATGTGTGCGTGTGCATGCATAAGTGTGATGCATTTATCTGCTCGGTGTTACTGTGTGTATCTAGCTACATTGTGTGTATCTAAATACATTCGTTGTAATTAGACTCCACAGAATGTGATTGCATATAAAAAAAACACAAGCACACTCAAAAAACCATCTGTGACCGCAGACAGCTGTGTGTCTGATTTTCACAATGTTCCCAGCTATCGCAGGAGTTTTGTGCCTGTGGTCTTTAGAATGTTGAATGCTAAACGAGTCATATTGCTGTCAACCGGTTGAATTGTTCTTGTAGTGGATACATCTGGAAATTCATTTGCATTTTGTTGTGACCATCCCATATATTTTAAATGTGATCATGAGTTGTACAATGCATATCCTTTTTAAGGACAATAAAGTGAAAGTGAAAGCTCTCCGTCACTCACTGTGATATGTCTGTCCTTAGGAGACCTACACCGACTGGCCACCGTGCCCTTAGCCAGCCTCCTGCGAGTTCCCGCAGTCTTCATTGTGTGTCTCGCAGTCACCCTTGGCGCCCTCGTGTGGTCCGTCATTGAACCAATACTGCAGCCCCACCTGGTGGTGGTGGGTAGACTTATGTTCATTATCAACCGATGTGGTTCACCTGGGGAGACCGTTTGAGTAGCGAGGAGTCTCACTTAAAAATTAAGGCCCTGAAAGCCTGGAGTTTTCTAAACGTCAAGGAAAAGTGTGGAATTATTGTTCAGAAATAAAATGGCATACACCTGTAAGGATTGGTTCTCTGCCTATAGAAACTGTGAGTGGTGAACTAGTTATCTTCCATGCAGGCCTGAGGTCAGTTCTAAAATGAATTGGAATTGAATTTACCCAATTCCGGAACAGAAATTGAAAGATTTCTAACAACAGGAATTGTAGCGGGAATTGGAATTATGATGTTTTGAATTGCATTTTTTGGAATTGAATTTAAACGAATTGACCCCGGCCCTGTTTCTAGGCCTCTGTCAAAACAAGATTTATCTTTAATACTGTAAATGTAATAGTGCTTAGTGATTAGAAGTATAGAACTGTTTCCCGTGATTTGTTCAGTTATAAGCTAGTCCTGGTGTGTAATAATTGACTTTAGAATGTCACTCTTGTGTACTGAGTGTAGCCATCATGCTTTAATATAAGTTTGCTCAGTCCCCTGTACCTGCGTGTTTGTTGTTACAGTTTGACCTCAGTCCCCTGTACCTGTGTGTTTGTTGTTACAGTTTGACCTCAGTCCCCTGTACCTGCGTGTTTGTTGTTACAGTTTGACCTCAGTCCCCTGTACCTGTGTGTTTGTTGTTACAGTTTGACCTCAGTCCCCTGTACCTGCGTGTTTGTTGTTACAGTTTGACCTCAGTCCCCTGTACCTGTGTGTTTGTTGTTACAGTTTGACCTCAGTCCCCTGTACCTGTGCGTTTGTTGTTACAGTTTGACCTCAGTCCCCTGTACCTGCGTGTTTGTTGTTACGGTTTGACCTCAGTCCCCTGTACCTGCGTGTTTGTTGTTACAGTTTGACCTCAGTCCCCTGTACCTGCGTGTTTGTTGTTACAGTTTGACCTCAGTCCCCTGTACCTGCGTGTTTGTTGTTACAGTTTGACCTCAGTCCCCTGTACCTGCGTGTTTGTTGTTACAGTTTGACCTCAGTCCCCTGTACCTGCGTGTTTGTTGTTACGGTTTGACCTCAGTCCCCTGTACCTGCGTGTTTGTTGTTACAGTTTGACCTCAGTCCCCTGTACCTGCGTGTTTGTTGTTACAGTTTGACCTCAGTCCCCTGTACCTGCGTGTTTGTTGTTACAGTTTGACCTCAGTCCCCTGTACCTGCGTGTTTGTTGTTACAGTTTGACCTCAGTCCCCTGTACCTGCGTGTTTGTTGTTACGGTTTGACCTCAGTCCCCTGTACCTGCGTGTTTGTTGTTACAGTTTGACCTCAGTCCCCTGTACCTGCGTGTTTGTTGTTACAGTTTGACCTCAGTCCCCTGTACCTGCGTGTTTGTTGTTACAGTTTGACCTCAGTCCCCTGTACCTGCGTGTTTGTTGTTACAGTTTGACCTCAGTCCCCTGTACCTGGGTCTCATCTTCCTCCTCATGGCCGCTTTCTATGCTGTCTCATCACCACTGTGGGGCTACGTCGCCGACAAACTGGTCAGTCTACCTCACCTCGCCACAGTTGCCAGTGACTGTTATATATATATATATATATATATATATATATATATAATATATATGTATAGTATATATATATATATATATATATATATATATATATATATATATATATATATATATGTATATATATGTGTGTATATATATATATATATGCATATATATATACATATATATATATATATACATATATATATTATATACATATATATATATTATATATATATGCATGCATGTATGCACACACATACATGTATACATACATACATGTATACATACATACATGCACGCCGCACATACGGTGTACGTATGTACGCACAATGTCGCACATACATACGACATATATAAATACAATATCTGTAATCTTTATAACACTAATATGTGGTCACTAACACATTTATCAATGATTAATTTATGTAAATGTGTTATATATCTTGACATTCCCAACACATGACATCTCACTAGCACACTTGTCAGTGACTGTTATATAAGAATGATTTCATGTTGGGTGTCTTGTAACCTGAGGTCCTCCATCTATGTTTGTCCTCCGTGAATCCAGTTCTTTTAAGTCCAGGAGTGTAGCATGCTAGTAGTTGATAAATCTTTATATAACATGCTGGTCTGTGTCAGTGTCATTGACCAAATGATGCAGTGGTTCAGTAAGCATAACTACACCAGCACATGTTGTAGGCTGATGCAACCCTCATGCTCGTCTTTGGCTTTGTCTTTTCGGGCCTGGGTCTGCTCATTCTCGGGCCATCGCCTCTCTTTGGGTTTGACCCACTTTACAAGTAAGTTGTCACATCAGTGGCACACATGTATTAGACTGATGATGTGACATCATACATTGTACTGGACTGTGTTTGTGATGTCTGGTGTTGGTTTTGGGTTATGTGTGTTGTTTGGGGTTCTGTGTGATATATGGTGTTGTTTTGGGTTGTATGTGATGTCTGGTGTTGTTTTAGGTTCTGTGTGATATGTGGTGTTGTTTTGGGTTGTATGTGATGTCTGGTGTTGTTTTAGGTTCTGGTGATATCAGTTGTTCTGTGTGTGATTGCTGTATCATGTTGTGATTGGTGTGTTGTGTTTGTGGTGTGTGTTGTCTATGGTGTGTCGTGTTTGTAGTTTGGTACATTACTATAAAATTATGTTGTGTTCTGTACAGCATGATGTATACGTTGTTCTAGGGTTCTTGTTTGTTGTGATGATTTGGCCCTGTCATGGATGATGCAAGTTGTTCTACACTGTGCGATGTGTTTTTAGTGATGTATTCATTTGTATGTTGTGTGATGTCTATTTTTCTGTGCTTGTAGATATGTTGTCCTAGCTGTCCTGTGTTGTCCTAGCTGTCCTGTGTTGTATACATTGTTCTGTGCTGCGTGGCATCTGTTGTCCTGTGTACTGTATCTTGTATTGTATTTTGTGTGTGATGCATGTTATCCTCTGTGTTATCCTCTGTCCTATTTACTGTGTTATCCTCTGTGCTATCTACTGTGTTATCCTTTGTGTCATCCTCCGTGTTATCTTCCGTGTTATCCTCCGTGTTATCCTCTGTGTTATCCTCCGTGTTATCCTCTGTGCTATCCTCTGTGTTATCCTCTGTGTTATCCTCTGTTATTCTCTGTGTTATCCTCTGTGCTATCCTCTGTGTTATGCTCTGTGCTATCCTCTGTGTTATCCTCTGTGTTATCCTCTGTGCTATCCTCTGTGTTATCCTCTGTGTTATCCTCTGTGTTATCCTCTGTGCTATCCTCTGTGTTATCCTCCGTGCTATCCTCCGTGTTATCCTCCGTGTTATCCTCCGTGTTATCCTCCGTGTTATCCTCCTTGTTATCCTCCGTGTTATCCTCCGTGTTATCCTCTATGCTATCCTCTATGCTATCCTCTGTGTTATCCTCTGTGTTATCCTCTGTTATTCTCTGTGTTATCCTCTGTGTTATCCTCTGTGCTATCCTCTGTGTTATGCTCTGTGCTATCCTCTGTGTTATCCTCTGTGTTATCCTCTGTGTTATCCTCTGTGTTATCCTCTGTTATCCTCTGTGTTATCCTCTGTGTTATGCTCTGTGTTATCCTCCGTGTTATCCTCCGTGTTATCCTCTGTGCTATCCTCTGTGTTATACTCTGTGTTATCCTCTGTGTTATCTCTGTGTTATGCTCTGTGTTATCCTCTGTGCTATCCTCTGTGTTATGCTCTGTGTTATCCTCCGTGTTATCCTCTGTGCTATCCTCTGTGTTATCCTCTGTGTTATCCTCTGTTATGCTCTGTGTTATCCTCTGTGTTATCCTCTGTGCTATCCTCTGTGTTATCCTCTGTGCTATCCTCTGTGTTATCCTCTGTGTTATCCTCTGTGCTATCCTCTGTGTTATCCTCTGTGTTATGCTCTGTGCTATCCTCTGTGCTATCCTCTGTCATGTATGATGTCTATATGATGTCCTGTATATTGTTTGTGTGATGTATCTATCCAGTGTGCCACTGTGGTGTTTTGTGTGATGTTGTCCTAGATATTGTGTGTGATGTCTCTGTTCTATGTGCTGTTGCTGTCCAGTGTGATGTATGTAGTGAGTGATGTGGGTGATGTGTCTCCTGTGTGATGTAAGCTATGTGTGATGTGAGTGATGTGTCTGCTGTGTGATGTAAGTTGTGTGTGATGTGTCTCCTGTGTGATGTAAGTTATGTGTGATGTGAGTGATGTGTCTCCTGTGTGATGTATGTTGTGAGTGATGTGGGTGATGTGTCTCCTGTGTGATGTAAGTTATGTGTGATGTCAGTGATGTCTCATGAGTGATGTATGTTATGTGTGATGTCAGTGATGTCTCCTGTGTGATGTAAGTTATGTGTGATGTCAGTGATGTCTCCTGTGTGATGTCCGTACTGTGATGTCAGTGATGTGTCTACTGTGATGTTGCAGTGAGCTCTGGCTCAATGTGCTGGCCCTTGTCCTGCTCGGTGTTGCGGTCAGTCTTGCGGTCATTCCAACGTTTGTGAAGCTCATCAGTGCTGCCAAGTAAGTCCACCTCCTACTTCAGTCACCCGTCTGTTGTCTTACTCAGTACCCCTGCCATAACAAGTGGGGTACTAAAGAGTCGTTCATAATTGTCAACATGTTCTGTAGCGTACAAACCAGAGACTTCCAAATGTATAAACTATTGTAGTAACCCACTTGCTGCTGTTGGGACATACTAGTTACAACAGGCAGTAACTTAATATACTCTTTGGGGAAGGAAAAAAGTGTACGCTTTGTGCGCTTCAAAAAAAATTAACAAACCCAAAGTTAAACTAAGAAATAGTCACATTTGGTAAACTGAAGCAAACCTATAAAAAGTGGTATATTGATTTTAAATTTTGTTTTTTAAATTAGGCTATATACAAAAACAGTTACCTTGTGCAACCATGTGTGTAATGTTTTTTAATGTAATAAATGTGCAGATGTGCTCATTTGCAGACTGTGTGTGATGTTGTGTGATTA
Organism: Oasisia sp. SBJ-2009; assembly: GCA_964017155.1. NCBI lineage: Eukaryota > Metazoa > Annelida > Polychaeta > Sabellida > Siboglinidae > Oasisia > Oasisia sp. SBJ-2009. The sequence goes on from OZ024855.1 coordinate 47,658,569, forward strand.
TGTTGCAGGAGGGCCGGCCTGGCTGATGACATGACTCTCTACGCCAGCACCGCAGGACTGTGGGGGTCCATGTGTGCTCTAGGGTAGGCTGACTCCTTCTCTCCCTCCCTCCCTCCCTCCCTCCCTCCCTCCCTCCCTCCCTCCCTCCCTCCCTCCCTCCCTCCCTCCCTCCCTCCCTCCCTCCCTCCCTCCCTCCCTCCCTCCCTCCCTCCCTCCCTCCTCTCCGTCCTTGCTCTTTCTCCATCCACACTTCCTCTCTCTTCTCATTCTCGTCCAACCCTCTCCTACATCCTCACTGTTTCCTCCCACACTCCCTCTTCCTTCCCTCTCTCTTCCTTCCCTCTCTCTTCCTTCCCTCTCTCTTCCCACACTCCACTATCCCTCCTCTCCACTCCTTGCTCTCCTTCCCTCTATCCTCATACACTCCCTCTCCCTTGTCTCACTCCACCGTCGTTCCCTCCTCCCTTCCTTCTCTTATTCAATTATTATCCTATTTATTATGGATAGGTGAATACATTACAAGTTTTTAAAAACCTGACCCAATTACTGTTTTAAAAATATCACTGTACAATTAATTTTACATGTTAATAAAAAAAACATTTACAATTGTAATTTATTAATACTAATCATGTGATATTATATGTCCTTGCAGTGACTTCCTGGGTCCTACCATCGGTGGCGTCCTGTTTGACATTGTGGGCTTCGCATGGACTGTCACCTATGTAGCCATTGGCTGCTTCGTTATGGTAATTACAAAGGTTTATTCTTCCGCCAGCATAAATTCACTATACTGCTGCAGTTCACCGTTTCTCAAATGACAAACAGCTATTTGTCATACGGTTATTGTAGAATTTCTAAAAGCTTTATAGGTATCAAATTTGTTTTATAAGTGAGTATTATTACAGAAATAATTGCACAAAACCCAGTAGTTTATAATTTTCGCAAAGATGAATTTGAAATGAGACATGCAAAAACATCGGATTAAGGGGATAGCTTTAAATGGCTACAATGGCATGATTTAAGGTCACCCTTTGGCTCAATGTCCTGGCCTTTGTACGGCTGGGTATTGTATGTAGTCAGTCAGAATAATTGTATTTAGAAAACTTTCCCATCGAATGTACTTGGAATGTACTCTGATAGTTTCTGTTTCCGGCTCTGTTGTTGTGTATACTCTGTGTTGGTTGTATTTGGAATGTACTTCAATGGTCTCTGTTTCAGGCTCTGTTGCTGTGTATTCTCTGTGTTGGTTGTATTTGGAATGTACTCCGATGGTCTCTGTTTCAGGCTCTGTTGTTGTGTATACTCTGTGTGGTTGTATTTGGAATGTACTCCGATGGTCTCTGTTTCTGGCTCTGTTGTTGTGTATACTCTGTGTTGGTTGTATTTGGAATGTACTCCGATGGTCTCTGTTTCAGGCTCTGTTGTTGTGTATACTCTGTGTGGTTGTATTTGGAATGTACTCCGATGGTCTCTGTTTCAGGCTCTGATGCTGTGTATTCTCTGTGTTGGTTGTATTTGGAATGTACTCAGATGGTCTCTGTTTCAGGCTCTGTTGCTGTGTATTCTCTGGGTGTTTGAGAGAACATGTCGAACGTCATCACACAACACAAAGCATTCCGTGCCAAATGGTCTTGATAGCAACATAAAGAGTACGGGTTTCACGTCAGAACGACAACAAGATTCTGAGACGACACCTCTTTTTTCTGCATATCTGACATGACACACAGTTTTACAGTTGCATGCCATTGTTAATTCTGTGGTTTTAGTCCAACTAGAGTGTACTTCATACGAACAAGATGTCTTTGTGTAACTCAGTATTTTCTATACAATTTACATATGTTGAGGTTTAAGAAATATTGTGATTTGGAAACATTTCCATTTGCCATTATTTGAAAATGTGCAACAGCAACAGGTCTTATGATGTAACACTTCTGAGTAAACATACCTCAAACATCTATCATCTAAGAACAAGATTTAGTAATGTATACATTAGACTTTGTGTAAGTTATTAATTTTATACAGACGCAGATAATGTTACATGTGGTGAAACTATAATAGCACGTGGCATGTACATTGGATAACTTTAGTGTATAATATTGTCAAATTTAGTTTGGGGAATCTGTATGCCTGTATATAGGAAAGGTGTTTTTTAGTGTTTTAGCGTGTATTTTGACACATTTGTAGTGAGTGACAAATGTCAGCAATATGATTGAATAGTGTTAACCACAGACGTGATTGAATTTGTGTGACATTTTATAAAATTAATATATTATACATTATTATTTGATGCACAGAGGTTTATGTTGATATTTGTTCAGGTGCACATTTGCTTCTACCAGTTTTTGTTTTTATCTTTGAAAGGTACAATGCGAATTTTCTAGCATAACTGTTATTTGTGTTTTAAAGAAGTGCAGTGTAATTGCTCTAAGGCGATGTTACATTCTGGCTGTTTACAGCACAACATACATGTTCATAGATAGTCATGTCACTGACTGTCATCATTGCTGTGTCCTTGTGATCACACAGCTGTGGTCATTGCTGTGTGTCCTTGTGATCACACAGCTGTGGTCATTGCTGTGTGTCCTTGTGATCACACAGCTGTGGTCATTGCTGTGTGTCCTTGTGATCACACAGCTGTGGTCATTGCTGTGTCCTTGTGATCACACAGCTGTGGTCATTGCTGTGTGTCCTTGTGATCACACAGCTGTGGTCATTGCTGTGTGTCCTTGTGATCACACAGCTGTGGTCATTGTTGTGTGTCCTTGTGATCACACAGCTGTGGTCATTGCTGTGTATCCTTGTGATCACACAGCTGTGGTCATTGCTGTGTATCCTTGTGATCACACAGCTGTGGTCATTGTTGTGTGTCCTTGTGATCACACAGCTGTGGTCATTGCTGTGTCCTTGTGATCACACAGCTGTGGTCATTGTTGTGTGTCCTTGTGATCACACAGCTGTGGTCATTGTTGTGTGTCCTTGTGATCACACAGCTGTGGTCATTGCTGTGTCCTTGTGATCACACAGCTGTGGTCATTGTTGTGTGTCCTTGTGATCACACAGCTGTGGTCATTGTTGTGTGTCCTTGTGATCACACAGCTGTGGTCATTACTGTGTATCCTTGTGATCAGGCCAGAAGGTGCAGTTCTGCTCATAGCTGGGAGTGATTAGTTGATTCGCCATATTGATGCTTCACTTGACCTGTTTAATACACGTAATGGTTTTTAATGGAAAATAAACATATCATTTATTAATATAAAATACATGTATGCATTGTTTTGATCTGAACGACATAAACACACTATTTGCGTGGAGTAAATAATATTGTGTACTTGAAATTTATACACATGTCAGAATATAGACCTGACCCATGAGATTGAAACGGATTACCCGTATCCGATACGGATTTTGGCAGTTTTTAACAGTGACTAAGTAAATCGATTCGAAACGAACAAGCTGAACCACCGATTAGTTTATTGAAGCGCATAATAAATGGCGCGCTGGTAAATTTTAGTTCTGAAAACTGCGGCAGGCTCCGTGAGATGGCAGCACTTTTAAGCCCCTCAACTGCCTGTGAAACTAATGCTCTGCATTTGTAACCGCCAGGGCGGCCTTACACCAGATTAGGGTTGAGACGCTGATTGCATGGCTCTCAGGCCAACTATGAAATAAAATAAAAATAACGATATAGTTTTACAAGAAAATTATATCCTATGAAAAGTATTCAACATTGAACTTATATTAACACAAAATAAGTAAAACTTCAAATTTACAGTTGTTTATAAAAGAAGAATTACGGCAGGATTACGTCAGGTGGCAGCATTGTTTAATCCCACACGGATAGCATATTACTTTTAATTGTGTTAGATCAATTTAATGTCGTCGAGTCGACATAAATAAGCCGATGTCACTGGCCCTAAGCAGTTAGCGCTCCCCAGACGGATCACGACCGCAAAGGCGATGTCTTGCGATTTGCGAAAAGTGTCCCCAAAACTAAAGCTACATCATTAATTTTTATTCTATGTAATGCAGGTATATTTGTTTTAAGCATACGTTGATAAAATATGGCTAATTGGTTTCATATATTTCGACTTCGCAATGCACACGCTAGACATCGCCTTTGATAAAGCCGGGATTTGAGGCACTGATGCGTCTGGGCTGCGCTAACTGTTCGCGCCTTGTGACATCGGCTTATATACATCGACGTCTAGCAACCTGGCAACTATTATTTTGATAAAATGAGAGTGGAGGTTGGAGGGAAGGTGGAGAAATTGGTGACGAATACGTGGACTGGTCATGTAGAAGAAAATTGGAGATAGAAAACTGGCAAAGAGAGCAGATGCCCAGAAAGTGGAGGGGAACTGGGGGCGAGGAAGACCGAAATTGAAATGGGGAATTGCATTAAAAGTGACATATAGAGAGTGAGAGAAGAATGGAAACAACGACAAATAGAAGGAATTGGAGACCGCTGTTCGGGAAAAGTGAGATGAAGAAAAAAGACAATGGAAAAAGAAATCATGGTCAACTCAGCCCCGACTAGAGTGATGCCAAGAAAGTAATAACAACAAAACGCAATGTAAACCTAGTCTAGTAACCGGGCAACTATTATTTTGTATCCTTAATAGCCATTAGCCATCATGCACATTGAGAATAATGACATTTTCGTTGTTCTGTCAATAGAACTGTTATGCTGCATTCAGCGACAGAAGTGGAGAATTCCTAATTTAATCCAATTTGAATGATGACATCCTTTGCGAAAGGGTAGGACTGGGAAGGAAAATTGTACAAAGGCCTCTTGAAACCCACAGTACTTTGCGACTCTATGAATTAGGCAGCCAGTTATTGGTCCTCCGTTCCCCACCATCCTAACCTTTTTCTGGGATTGGGGGTCATGGCCCCCCCCCCCCAGCTACGCCACTGCAATACACGCATTGCACACATGTACTTATTACGGAATTGCTACTGTGGTTGACGGTTAAACTCGAATTGAATCGTTTTGCCTTCGCGGATAGCGCGACCACACGGAAAGACAGCGGAGCGTCGGAACTCCGGTAGACCGGAGACAGACTACGGATGTAGAGTAGAGCTAGTACTGACGTAATGAGCCCCAGCGACACATGGCTAACGAGGATGTTGTAATTATTACAGTTATATCACCTCATCCGTGATGTTGATACACAACCAAATCGGTGTGCTCTTCACCATGAGACGGGTATCCGCTACCATACCGTGGACTGTTTCGAAGGCTAGCCATAGTTGAACACAACGGGCGGCTCCATGCTATGGCATTCAGCTAAAGGCGTTTTGAGGACATTTGCTAACTACCGCATACAATATTGTGCCGACTGGCTACTTAATATAATCTACCGAATTTCGGAAACCGATTAAGAAGCGTATTATGCCGAGTGGATTATGTGCCAAGTCTATGCGGACTAACTTGAGGCCTGTAATTGGAAGCTTAACTTCTACTTAGTGTGCTGGGTTTATTTGTTGAAGACTACGGCCAAATACCGCGGGAAACCAATGCGGAGACGAGCAGAAGTTACAAGTTAAAAACACACGGCAGTATCTAGGATATAACTCAAGGATATCAACCAGAATAAAACAACAAAACAATGAGTTTTCACAGTTATGTAACCAGACAAAACAATAATAGTAATTTAAGTGTGATCAGAACATAAATAAAAAACAGGGACAAACTTATATAAACTACATACCGTACTGTTGCATGTATATAATGTACTGCACCTATCGCTAAATAAAAGGGACAATCTCAAAAACAATTTTTTATAAATTCATACACGGAGGTGTGTTTATTAAGAAATTACTATTACTGCTTGATGAGCAAGAAATATCAATAATTGTATCATCTCCCACACCAACGTTTACTGAAATAGATTATGCATAGTAATGAACTGTTTTCATAATATAAGTATTATTGATTGTTTCACTTTAATGAAATATACTTTACACACACACACACACACACACACACACACACACACACACACACACACACACACACACACACACACACACACACACACACACGCACGCACGCACGCACGCACGCACGCACGCACGCACGCACGCGCGCGCGCACGCACGCACGCACATATATATATATATATATATATATATATATATATATATATATATATATATCTTGTTATTAATCAACTTATTATTGTGTGCATCATATATTACAAGAAGTAGAAATTATTATGTAAGTTTTAAGTGCATCGAGTTGTTTCAACTAATTTATTTGTTTCTGGAGTCCTGGCATTCATTATTAACTCATGGTCCATGTTTGATGTACTTTAGATGCCAAATAAATTTCAATTCAATTTAGTTCAATAAGTAAGGTTCCAGCACTTGCATGTATCACTATGGCTTGTTACTAATCTCAATAAGGTAGCTCTTTACATTTCTTCAATTGATCGTTTACAAATATTTCTGTCTGGCGGTCGACCGAGCGTTGTCACAGTGACACTTGTCTGCCGGTGTCTCGCCATCGCTGGTTCTTTTTTATACTGCATCGTCAGTTGTCGGGATGTCTGAAGATTGACGGTTTTCTTTTCACTGACGAACCATCCTGTCGTTGGGCTTTGATCGCTGATCCCGTAGTGCCGCTGATGGCCACCGATGTGGGTGCAAACTGATTAGAACTTGACCAACATGAGTTCTTTCGCCAGCACCATGTCGCCTTGCTGAAGACCTGCTCGCGGTGCGTTGGCTTGTTTGTCCGTGTATGCTAGCGTCTTGCTTTCCCGAAGTTGCGCGCCTTTCACTCATCGGGGAGTCGATCGGTTTGTCGAAGACCAACGGCAGAGAAACTACCCGGAGTGACTAGAATGGACCTGTGTTAGCTACGGAGAAATTGGTGCAGTTCACGATGCCATTTTCGACATTGTACGATGGCTAAGTTAACTGCATTCATTAGCGACTTGTTAACGTTCTGCGCATTAGATATAGACGTGATTATATGGTGGCAACTAGACGTCAAGTTCCAACGAAGTCGGACAATGCTTTGCTTTCTTTGCTTTCTTCATGTGTACCATCGTTGTGTGACTATCGTTTCCCGTGGCAAACGGGGGGAGGGGGTAAGGCGGCAGCTGCATGCTCCCTAGAATTAGTAATAATAGTAATTTTTGTTTCGAAACGGTCAGTCTACACGTCAGACCGTCCAATATATAAGAACTGCAACGAAAACAATCTGACTACAACTCCACCTCTAAAATGTGGCGCCGACCTTACTGTAATATTCTCGTTCCCATGCGCCCATTGTTTGAAACGGATCCCTCTTTATCTCACCCTCTCCCACCCCCCCCCCTCTCTCTCTCTCTCTCTCTCTTACTCTCTCTCTCTATCTCTCTCTCTCTCTCTCTCTCTTACTCTCTCTCTCTCTCTCTCTCTTACTCTTTCTGTCTCTCTCTCCCTCCCTCCCTCCCTCCCCTCCCCTCTCTCTCTCTCTCTCTTTCTCTTTCTGTCTCTCTCTCCCTCTCTCCCCTCCCCTCTCTCTCTCTCTCTCTCTTTCTCTTTCTGTCTCTCCCTCCCTCCCCTCCCCTCTCTCTCTCTCTCTCTTTCTCTTTCTGTCTCTCCCTCCCTCCCCTCCCCCCTCTCTCTCTCTCTCTCTCTCTTTCTCTTTCTGTCTCTCCCTCCCTCCCCTCCCCTCTCTCTCTCTCTCTCTCTCTCTCTTTCTCTTTCTGTCTCTCTCTCCCTCCCTCCTCCCTCCCTCCCTCCCTCCCCTCCCCTCCCCTCTCTCTCTCTCTCTCTCTCTTACTCTTTCTGTCTCTCTCTCCCTCCCTCCTCCCTCCCTCCCTCCCTCCCCTCCCCTCTCTCTCTCTCTCTCTTTCTCTTTCTGTCTCTCTCTCCCTCCCTCCTCCCTCCCTCCCTCCCTCCCTCCCTCCCCTCCCCTCTCTCTCTCTCTCTCTCTCTCTTTCTCTTTCTGTCTCTCTCTCCCTCCCTCCTCCCTCCCTCCCTCCCTCCCCTCCCCTCTCTCTCTCTCTCTCTCTCTTACTCTTTCTGTCTCTCTCTCCCTCCCTCCTCCCTCCCTCCCTCCCTCCCCTCCCCTCTCTCTCTCTCTCTTTCTCTTTCTGTCTCTCCCTCCCTCCCCTCCCCTCTCTCTCTCTCTCTCTCTTTCTCTTTCTGTCTCTCTCTCCCTCCCTCCTCCCTCCCTCCCTCCCTCCCCTCCCCTCTCTCTCTCTCTCTCTTACTCTTTCTGTCTCTCTCTCCCTCCCTCCTCCCTCCCTCCCTCCCCTCCCCTCTCTCTCTCTCTCTCTCTCT
>OZ024855.1:47671851-47679351 GCA_964017155.1 Oasisia sp. SBJ-2009
CAACACAACACAACACAACACAACACAACACAACACAACACAACACAACACAACACAACACAACACAACACAACACAACACAACACAACACAACACAACACAACACAATTCTACCCTACCCAACCTACCCAACCTACCCAACCTACCCAACCTACCCAACCTACCCAACCTACCCAACCTACCCAACCTACCCAACCCAACCCAACCCAACCCAACCCAACCCAACCCAACCCAACCCAACCCAACCCAACCCAACCCAACCCAACCCAACCCAACCCAACCCAACCCAACCCAACCCAACCCATCACCGAACCGGACCGGACCGGACCGGACCGGACCGGACCGGACCGGACCGGACCGGACCGGACCGGTCCGGACCGGACCGGACCGGACCGGACCGGACCGGACCGGACCGGACCGGACCGGACCGGACCGGACCGGACCGGACCGGACCGGACCGGACCGGACCGGACCGGACCGGACCGGACCGGACCGGACCGGACCGGACCGGACCGGACCGGACCGGACCGGACCGGACCGGACCGGACCGGACCGGACCGGACCGGACCGGACCGGACCGGACCGGACCGGACCGGACCGGACCGGACCGGACCGGACCGGACCGGACCGGACCGGACCGGACCGGACCGGACCGGACCGGACCGGACCGGACCGGACCGGACCGGACCGGACCGGACCGGACCGGACCGGACCGGACCGGACCGGACCGGACCGGACCGGACCGGACCGGACCGGACCGGACCGGACCGGACCGGACCGGACCGGACCGGACCGGACCGGACCGGACCGGACCGAACGGCCTACCGACCGACCGACCGACCGACCGACCGACCGACCGACCGACCGACCGACCGACCGACCGACCGACCGACCGACCGACCGACCGACCGACCGACCGACCGACCGACCGACCGACCGACCGACCGACCGACCGACCGACCGACCGACCGACCAACCAACCAACGAATTGACAATAATTGCACGTCAAATTATCGTTTCAGACGTAACACCGTGACGACAGGATGACAAGAGAAAAGACAGTTCTTTACCTCAACAACAACCACGATCGTCCGCCCACAGACTTGCTGCATCGTATCGCGCTCACGAGCGAGTTGACCACTCTGACGGACACCCGGGCCGTGTACGACCTGAACCCGCGCCAGAGGACGACGCTGTACGCACGCTACCCGGCCAGCAGCTCCCAGCTGAACAAGCGACGCAGCGGCTACAACCGCAAGAAGCGCAGCTCGCTGGAGATGCAGCGGCTGCACAACCTGAAGCGCGAAGAGCGCGTGCTCAGCGAACCGATTCGTCTACCCGCCATCGGCAGGCGAGTGGGGCCAGCGCTCGCCTCGTACGGACTCCGCAACGGCGCCGGCTCGCTGGAAGCGACTGACCGGGAGTCGCCCAGGTCTCGATGGCGTCTGACTCATGGGCACAACTCGACGTATCGGAACACCGACAGTGTCACCGTGCACAAGGCGGTCAGTTACGACCTCGGTGAACGATTCGGCGACATCACCGACCTGAAGGCGTCGGTGCGTCGACAGATGGAACGCTACCGGGAGTGGCACGACGAACAGAAGCGACGGCAACTGCAGGAGGCTCGACTGACGATGGCCCAAGGTCGGCACTGGCAGGACGAACGCCTGCAGTGTCCTGGCGTTTCTAAGGAGATTGTCCAGCGAAAGACGACGCGATCCAAATGCCCCGTTCCCCACCTCGCCGACGACAAAGCAGCAGGTGCGGTCAAGACGACAGTTGTGGAGAAAATCGCCCAGGAAACCCGCTGCAATAGAGACTCAGAACGGGCGCAACGTTCAGGGAAAAAACCACCCCACGTGACGGGGTTGCCACCAGTCGACAGCAGCGTCGACTGTGACGATTTGGTGCGCATGCGCCAACGGGGAGGTTGTGTTGAAAAGTTGCCGCCGGAGGACCGAGTAGCAGCAAAGGCAGATTGTAAAACGACGTCAGAAGAAATCGCTGTTTGCGATGGCTCCTCTAGCGACTCGTCATTCGCAGGAGAACCGCGAACGGAAAGTCCACCGGCCGAAGTTCCGGCAGAACTGCGCATGCGCGTATTTTCGGCAAAGACCTGGAGAACTTGGCGCAGTGTCAACGAGTCGTACGCGTACAAGGACGTGAGTCAGTATATCGAGGACAACGATCTGATGACAGACGAGAAGGCCACTCGCATACAGGACTGGGTGGCGAGTGTCGTTGATCCTCCGAACGACACCTCACAGGTAGAGGAGGTGGAGCAGGTGGAGCACACCTCACAGGTAGAGGAGGTGGAGCAGGTGGAGGAGGAAGGGGCAGAGGAGGAGGACGTGGAGGCGCGGGAGGTTTGCGCGTTATGACACCGGAAGTAACGTCTACTAGTCCACAGAAGCCGAGTCACTTTCTGTGTGTGCGAGTGAGTGTGTGTGTGTGTGTGCGTGTGTGTGTGTGTGTGTGCGTGCGTGTGTGTGAGTGTGTGTGTGTGTGCATGCGTGTCTGTGTGCGTGTGTATATGCGTGTGTGTGCGTGTGAGGTGTGTGCGTGCGTGTGTGTATGTGCATGCATGCATGCATGTGTGTGTGTTTGTTTGTGTGTGTGTGTTTGTTTGTTTGTATGTGTGGTGTGGTGTGGTGTGGTGTGGTGTGTGTGCGTGCGTGCGTGTGAGAGTGTGTGTATGTGCATGTGTGTGTGTGTTTGTGCGTGCGTGCGTATAAGTGTATGTGTTGTATGTATCGGGTATTCATTTCCCAGCGCTCGCGTGGATATTTGTCCCAGTTGTAGGGCGAATATTCACCGACCAAAATCCGTCATTGTCAACAATAAAACATTGTCTCATTTTATGCTGCCAGTGTCCTTCTTATAAAATTATACCAACATCTTTGTTATTGCAATGATCTGTAAGCCAACTGTGATTATATTCCTTATTCGTAATAATATGACATGTTTCGATATAAGTTTAATTTTAAATAGTTTTTGTAATAATTATGGTATTATCTCATAAAAAGGGTATCCTTATTTAATTTGTTATTTCAAGCTCGTCCTGAAAACCAATCAGTGTCTTTGCCCTATTCTATGGCAAGACGCCTTGGTGGTAACTTTGGCAGAGTAGTAATTCCCCAAGCGAAGGTGACAGGCTCAAAGTGCTGCCACCATCTTATATGGCATCACACCAAAATAATCGCCAAATGTCTCTACTTTATTCGACTTGATCTCAGAATATATACCCCCAAGTATAACTTGCATAGGCCTCCAACACCCATTTCCACTTTCCACCAGTCAGTTTGACGTTGAACATAATCGTTGCAGTCCGCCATCAGCTGTTCGCACACGTCACAACACAGCCGAGTTGTGAAGACACTCCATGTTGGGAAACATGACGTATCCATGACGTCATCCAGGTGCCCTTCATGTAGACAGTGGTGAATATAAGTGAACAAATATTCGTCGCATATTAATTGCAGAATTACTACATTCTTCCTAATTCATTTTTTTTTATTGTAAATAATAACGATAATATTGTTATTCGAATAAAAACTGGACTCGTACAAGGACACGAAGAATGGCACATGCATAAAATAATGACCGGTTCAGTTGTATTGCATAGAAGTGACTGCGTGCTTCAGGGGTAATTTGCGTGTTTGTTTGTTATTGTGTGTGTGTGTGTGTGTGTGTGTGTGTGTGTGTGTGTGTGTGTGTGTGTGTGTGTGTGCGTGCGTGTGTGTGTGTGTGTGTGCGTGCGTGTGTGTGTGTGTGCGTTACATTATATGTTAACATATCAACAAGCTAGCTTGCACACAAAAACAATAACAACTACTAAAACTGGCTAACAATATACAATAGTACCTAGCGAAATAACAATATATCAGACACCGGGGAGACACATGCCTGTGTCTAATGTACGTATAGTAGCAATTGCCAGTTGTAGCGTCCAGCGTTGCACTTTTCTTGCAAAAACGTGTAGTTGAGAAATTATTTTCAGTTGAGAAAGTACGATTAGTTAGGCAAGTACTTTCAGTTGGAAAAGTAGTGTCAGTTGTCAAAGCACAATCAGTCGAGAACGTACTTTCAGCTGAGAATATATTCGATTGGTAAAGTACACTTAATCGCATAAGTACAGCATATCCAGTTGGGCAAGTAGATTCGTTCAGCTGATGCCGAAAGTTTGATCATGGACCAGCTGTGGTAGACATTAGCACAAACCTAGTGGCCGGCACTGACGCATCCCATTTAAGATATTCGAGTAGTCAATTTTTGAACCATTTCGACAATGTCTGTACTTCTAAGGCGTTGGCGATCAGAACGCTCCAAACTGAACGGTCATTTGTAGTTTGTAGCAGTTCTGTTGCACTCTTTCCACGCCGTGTTGACAGACCATCTAGTATGTTTTATCCCCATGCGTACTCCGGATCATTTCCTTCAGTCTGTTATGTTGCTACTACATGTTCTACGTCGAATACTAACAAAGTTAACATATCCTTCACATTTTGAACACATGCATGCCTCTTTGAACTTGTGTAGGTCGGTTGTTCCATGCGTAATAGCGTAATATCGGCGAATTGCGACAACTCCGCTGTGTGCGCATAATCCAGCTCGCATAAGTCAGACGGAGCGACTACAGAAGGCATTTAGACGGATCGTAAGTGACATTTTAACGCCACCTATATCGTTCTGCCATAAGTTGTTCCAATTACTTCTGTGAAAATCAGCACTAATAAAAACAATGTATAAATTGTTTCAACGCACGAGCAAACCACCGCCGAAGGAACGAACCAAACTGTTTCTAGACAACACGGCTATAAATGTCATGCAATGTTGCCGATTCACGTCTGAGCTGCCGAGCGTTCTGTTTTGACAAACGCATCTGCTTTGGTCCATCGGAATTAATCCGCTATCAACTCGAGGTAAACATGCTCAGTGCTTCCCGGTGGCGGAAGTGACGCGTCGCCACTGTTGCTGTCGCCGGCGGTGACACTATCGCCAACGTTGTCGTCGCTACTGTTCATGACGTCTCCTGCCGCGGTCTCCTCTTGCGCGCCCGCGAAAGTCCGCTGCAGATCATCGACGTAGTCCGGGTTCTCGTAGCCGCCGGAACCGACCGTGTTGGCGTGTGAGACGGAGTCGTAGGGCGGCAGGGCGACGGGCCGGCCGGCGAACAAGGACGTGTAGCGAGAGAGCGAGGCGTAGCGATGCACGGAGGGGCTCGTGTTGTAGTCTGACGCCGTATCGGCGCTCGAGGTGCTGGAGTTGGAGTTGGACAGCACCAGACTCAGATGCACTTTCTGCGCCAGCAACCTGAAGACAATGTTAGAAAAATATATCGTTCTTGCGTAAATATCCGAGCTGTGTTCCGTGTTAATGTATACGATGCAGAGCATATACCGTAATTATTTACGGCATACGGTACGCTGTACGTTTATTCTTTCACAGGAATCGTATGATTATTTAACTGTATTAAATTTAGTTATACATACACATATATTTGTATTATTTATTTTAAAATATTTGCATTCTTCTAATTGTATCAATTATCCTTTTTGTGTATTTTAATAGTAATATATTGTGAAGCGTCACGAAGAATAATACACTGGAGGTGGCGCTATACGAAATAAAATAAAATTATTATATAAATATAACAGTGGCGCCACACTGTGGCTTATTTGGACAACAAACCACAGTGCCAGTGATCGAATTATACCATCTGTTCTTCCGGACATGCGCTTTTCGGATGGAAGGGAACGCCAGGATATATTGAATTTGTTGTGTTTTCGTTCAGGTTTTTTTCTGAGTTTTAGATTACCAAGTTTTTTTGTTGGTGATGTAACTAACATTGTTACAGGTTTCGATGCTTAAATAAAACCGGTATCAAAATCTATCAAAATACCTGATCAACAGTATACCGGTTTACCGTTGATCTAGTAAATAGTTTGTAAGTGTTGAATGTGGCCAGACATAAAGACACCAAACAACAGTTAACAAAAAGTGTATTAAGTCAGCGCCAATAATAAATAAAATATACCATAGTAATGCCAGTTAAAAAATACATCAGCAAACATTATATCAGAAACCCTAATGGAGCCAGTAAAATCAAATGTAGAGTTGTAAAATAAACTGTGAAACACTAATGTGATGTCGATGACGATGACGATGTCGATGATATCGATTTATGCCACTAACCTTCGGTTGGCCCGCAGGAGCAGCCACGCAGCGACAGTAATGACGCCAATGAGTACAACAACGACACCGATCACTATCAGCACTAGAATCCCAATTGTCGAGTTTGTCTACAACAGGACAAGGTTGGTTTAGTAGTACTGGGCTGTTTTTATCTTTACATAGCACTTATTTAGCATCAGTACATTTCTGGCCGATACATACATACGTACGTACGCACGTACGTACGTACGTACGTACGTACGTACGTACGTAGGTGCGTGCGTGCGTACGTGCGAGTGTGTATGTTTGCCTGTGTGTGTATGCACAATTGTCTCACCCACCCGTTCGAGGCAGAACAGGAACTTATTATATAATATTATTGTGTGTGTGTGTGTGTGTGTGTGTGTGTGTGTGTGTGTGTGTGTGTGTGTGTGTGTGTGTGTGTGTGTGTGTGTGTGAGAGAGAGAGAGAGAGAGTGTGTACGTGTTTATATATATGTGTATGTATGTGTGTGAGTGTGTGTATGTGTATGAATATGTGTGTGTGAGTGTGTGTGCGCGCGTGTATGTGTATGAATATATGTGAACCGCCACGCCAAAATGCGACGCTTCTCGAAAATAATGGTAGGGCGTTTTATTGGATATTTGGATAGAGCAGATTCAGACGGAAATAATGATACCTCAATTTTATTTATAGTCACATTATTCCCAGAGATGGTGTATTTGAAGGTGAAAATGCAAAATGTACTAATCTGAGAAAAACGGCTCTAAAGTTTTCATTCCTTTATTTGTGAAGATTTCACTTCTTGCAGACACGTTTTGCTCCAGATGGACCAGTTTAAATACGGGAAGAGGAACTGTTCAATCGCCAGACGTATTATTCTGTACAATTATTTACTTATCACACAAATAAAGAACATCACAAGAGTGTGAAACGTTCACTGGTTATACGTATGAATAAATACATAAAAACACTAAATAGATGGTATTATTTTCGCTACTAAAGATTGACAGTGCTACGTACATGTATGGGGCGTTTCACCGGTTTTGGTTTCGGTTTCCTGACAAGCGCGGCACTCGTTATCGCGCTGGTGTGGTCTTCGGTGGTCATATCGACGGACAGTGTAAGACCGGCGTGTCCGGCTGGTCTGGGGGTGTCTCTGTCCGCAGTCTGAACACACGGTGAACCGTCGCACGGGTCCCAGCGGTGCGCGCACAGCTCGCCGATGTAGCCGGGCGGACAGTTGCATCGGCCCCGGGCACAGGTGCCGTTGTTGGCGCACGCTATGTACAGACACGTGTCGACGTCGCAGTGGGCTCCGAC
>OZ024855.1:47684351-47709351 GCA_964017155.1 Oasisia sp. SBJ-2009
TTATCGTCGAGGCAGAACAGGAACTTGTAGGAACTGCGCGACTTCTGGTGACTGCCAGGACCTCGGTGGTTGCCCGGGCACGCGGAGTTCGCCCAGGTCTTTCCTCCAGGGTTACTGAACGAACCCAGCTTCAGCTCAAACACGGCACTTCCGTGGACACCTAGCAGTGACGCCTGGCGACACAATCAAACAACATTGTTGGTGGCGATGACGGTGGCGTGACGGTGACCGTCATCGTTATTATCAGTATTAGTATTAGTATTATTATTAGTTAAACGACTTAATGACAATACTCGAACACACATAACTTACACTATGCGCGTGTGAGCGTGCGTGCGTGCGTGTGTTTTTTGTTGAAATTACTCCTAGTAGGCATGTATATCGGACATAAACACTCTCGGGGCATATTTTGCTATTTCTTGTTTGAAAGGTAACACTTTAATGTTTACGAAATTCGAATTTATGAACAAGTACTACGAGAGCCTTCTACACTGTCTATCTGTAGTCATCAGTGCTGACGCGACACACCAGTGCACCGGCATATCGCCATACACACCGCACGGTTGATATAATTCGCGATACGCTGCGATACACGGTAGTAGTAATTATGCAAGGAAGAATATGAGGTGATCAAACTGTTTTTCATGGCGAGTATCTACACCAAGAACGACCCATATCACTTTGTCGCCAATACTGTGTCGCTCTTGTCGGTCCTGCCGCCCAAACTGCCCATGTTCCACGGAATGCCGATCTTTGGCATCAACAATTAAGTACAACGTCTTAGCGGCCTGCTTAGATGAGATTACTGATTTCAATATATTCGGCTTGGAGATGTGTGGGCGATTTGTGATTGGCTTCTCTAGTTCGGTGTCGGGCGGCAGACTGGAACTAACTTCTTTGCATAGAAGAACCAGCCTCAAGTTGAACGATGTGCTTAAAAGGTAGAGGGATATTTCTCATATTTAATTGCATCATATCTTTACATGGGGTGGGTTGTTGATTTCCGTATGTTCGCAGGTGGTGGATGGATATACTTCAGATGTACAGTTTAAAATGTAGATGCTGTCGTAATCAGTGCTCGTTGGTTTCAGGAAACTGATCGCAGAATGTCTTTGGCATGTTAATTAGTGATCTTTGTGTGGCATGCGTACACGTAAAATGCATACGACTGTACATGCGTCTGGATGCAGCTGCTGCAGAGATGCACCATGGGACACATTTCATGTCATGTGACTGTCATAGTATGAATGTAGGATATTTTTCTAAACTTATGTTGAATGTGGTAGCTTATGCATAGATAGTTTATTGTCATATATAACTTGGTGTCAGTGTTCTGAACGTGAGCTGGTCATCGTTAGCTGAGCAGTTTGTTTATATTGTATTTATTGTTCTAAGGATATAAAGGGAGATCTTTAGCATTTATCTGAGAGGTAGCGTCAGATGGTCTGGCCCATACCTCGTAGTGGGTCGTCCTTCTGGAGTAACTGTTGCGATACAACGCTCTGCAGGGGAGAGAACAATAGTGGAACACACCAACCACCTAAAGGAATATGTCGAGGACAGTGATGATCCACTAACCAGTTGGTTGACAAATGACTTACCAGTGGACACCGGGGTAAACTCTAAAAATCGAGGATGCTGGACGCTAAATCCAGAGCTCGCAAAATCCAGGCTCGAGATGAGTGTACTGTGGGTGACGTTAGCACGGTGATCGGCAGCCAAGGGACGGCTACCGATGATGCTATAAACCTTCGGCGTGGTCTACGCACACGTCACCCACCTAATCTGCTTGACTTGTAGGTCAAGACATCGCTGGCTACATGGTCGTAATCCAGGCGAACCACAATTAGCGAATTGAACAAAGGCTGCGAGATGCATGACTATCTCCAGCAGTATGTTAAACGTGTTGGTGACGTGATGGATATGTATATCTCTGTTAGCAGTTGCACGTTTCTAACATAAATCACTAACAATGGTGACATGATGGCTATGTACATCTCTGTTAGCAGTTGCACGTTTCGAACAGAAATCATTAACAGTGGTGACATGATGGCTATGTAGATCTTTGTTAGCAGTTGCACGATTCTAATATAAATCACTAACAGTGGTGACATGATGGATATGTAGAACTCTGTTAGCAGTTGCACGCAATCTGACATACATCATTAATAGTGACGAAATATACTCATGCCATAGTTGGACGGGTCAGTGTTTTGACACAATCTGTTACACTGGTAGAGTGTTACCAGTTCTCTGTTCGTCAGCATCACAATTGGAACGCAATCGCCTGCTGAATACCGTGTTATTGGTTTCTAGCAGACAGTACCTTATGTATAAATACGAATTGATACATTACTGTCGTGTATAAACTCGGTTGACAGAGCCATGCCAAATACGGCATGGACTTGTTGTATAGGTCGAGAGAAAGAAAAACAAAAAAGAAGCATCACCACCATCATCATCACCACCTCCACCATCGTTACCACCATCGTTTCCACAACACGATGATTTGTTTACGTTCTTGTATACCGTGTATTTGGGTTATGTTAGAGTTACGCCGATTTCTAGGACAGTTGTCTACTTGCACTAGCAACTGGTGACAGAGCACGGAGCAGTCGTCTGGGAGAATAATTCGCTCTATGTGACACTAATTTGAAGCCGACACGTCTGACGACGAACTAGTCCCGATGCCAGTACTCATGCTGATGCCGGAAAAATTATAATCGAACTTTTACACATCGCGAAACATCTACATGAGGAAGACATCCCATCACCAGGAAATGTACTGCCATGGTGGTTCCTATTCCCTACATCATATACGTCGTCACAGTTCGCGAGGGTGGAGCTTCGACAAAGTCACAGTGAACGTAACATATACCGCCACCGTTATACCAGACAATTCATTACATGTGGGACAGTCACGTTCATCGGCGATGCTTCATCTGTGTTAGTTTGCGGACAATTAATTTGTTTACGTATGCGAGCATTTTCCGGACAATGATTAAAATGTATAGTTTATAATCGGTGTTGCGATTACATAATTACATTTTGTTTCTCCAGATGTGATCAATTTCTGAGTTCGTTCGGGGGCGAACGTGTTAAAGAGGGGGGGAATGTGATAGTGACCCCCGCCCTGCGATTGTGACACCCCCGTGGGTCTCCGGAACTGGAGAATGGCGAGAACCAGAGCGGGGAGCGTGGTCGAGTTGTCTCTGTGTGTTGGCAGTTTTGGCTTGTTGTTAAAATATTTACGCCAATATTGAAGTACGTCGTTATACATATATAACAGATGGCACTACACTGTTAGCGTTTCTCGGGGTCGACCTCTCACCTGAACGGAAATGATCAGCAACACGTGGAGAACGCCCATTATACGGTTTCTCATTTGGCTTAGGGGGCGCCACATGTTTCCACTTCCGCTGAAGACGTAAATCGTTTCCGCTGCAGCAACAGCGGGATATCCTGCAAACACAACTCAATTCATTTAAAACAGGCCTATTAAACAAATTATATAACATATACATCGTTATTCTAGTATAGTATTAATGTAATGTCATTAATTTTTTTTTTTTTTAATGAATACAGTATGATGCAATGTAACCAAAATCAACAAAAAGCGACAATTCTCCACGGATGAATTTCCGCAAAAGTTTTATGAATATGCTCCCTTAATAAAATATAAATCACTATGTTCCTGAAATGTTTATTTTTGATGTTTGGAAGTAAGATTACATTCCATTTTGCATTTCATCAAGAAATCTACCCCCACTGCATAATAAACCACACTAGACCCACTGACTCCCAATGTGTTTTGTATTGGATAGTTGCGACCCTCCACCCCTCATTGTGGAAAATGGTTACATGTCTGGTATATGGGCTCAGCGGTATAGACCAGTTAAGGTAATTGGTCATTTTCAAAGAGCGTAGTAGTTCAGTGGTGCGTATGAATTCTGTTACCACCTGAATAAAGGGTAACAGGATTGGACATTTAATGGCATTTCAGGTGATTTAGCGGTCACGACTGGTGTTAAAACACCAATCATGAGGTCACCAGTGAAGCAGGGTAATAAACAATCGACATTACAATGACAGTGCATGTTTTAGGCGTTGTAAGTTGGTCTTATAATCAGACAACCTACACATTTGAGTTTGCGTTTTGCCACAATATTTAGACGTATCAGACATCTCCTTATTAGATGGACAGGTTTCAGTTCCAAAAGGTTGGAAGAGCATCTACAACATCCTCGCGCGCCAGGGGTCGCTGCGGCTGAGTACGTCACTACAGCTCTTCTCTACCCCTGGCACAGCCCTTTGAAAAACTCCTCTTTTAACGTCAGCCAATGAAATTGCCCACGAGGAATGTGGTCAATCTCCGATAATGTAATACAATTTGGGGCGATTTCAGCCACAAGCTGCTCGTGTTACGTGCAACATTTAAAGCGTTAATGGGTTATTACATTGGGATTCCCACCTGTCGTGGTTCCGTCTCTAAATTTGAGCTGTTCCCACGGCTGACGTAGTGGCGACAGGCGAAGTCAGTTGCTATAATTGTATATGTCACTCCCGAGGTTTTCGGGGACGACCGGCCAGAGATACAATAGCGCAGCGCAACGACCCGCTTGTGAGGATGATCTACGGGTGAATTGGCGAGAGAGAGAGAGAGAGAGAGAGAGAGAGATATATATATATATATAATGAGGAGAGAGAGAGAGAGGGGGGTGAGGCAGAGAGGGAGAGAGACAGAGATACAGAGATGCAGAGAGCCACAGAAAGAAAGAGACAGAGACAGAGGCAGAGGCAGAGGCAGAGGCAGAGGCAGAGGCAGAGGCAGAGGCAGAGGCAGAGGCAGAGGCAGAGGCAGAGGCAGAGGCAGAGGCAGAGGCAGAGGCAGAGGCAGAGGCAGAGGCAGAGGCAGAGGCAGAGGCAGAGGCAGAGGCAGAGGCAGAGGCAGAGGCAGAGGCAGAGGCAGAGGCAGAGGCAGAGGCAGAGGCAGAGGCAGAGGCAGAGGCAGAGGCAGAGGCAGAGGCAGAGGCAGAGGCAGAGGCAGAGGCAGAGGCAGAGGCAGAGGCAGAGGCAGAGGCAGAGGCAGAGGCAGAGGCAGAGGCAGAGGCAGAGGCAGAGGCAGAGGCAGAGACAGAGAGTTATAATGATAACAAACATATGTAGGGGCCGACACACCAAACGTTCTACGCATTATGTTTTGAATAAGGGCATTGTCCTTATAATGTATTAACCACGAGAGCGAGCCATAGCAAAGGACTTCGAGTGGAAAGCAATGTCGAAAACGCATAGCAACAGATAAGAAAAAATTTGGAATTGTTTGCTTCTGGAAGAACATCGTTTGATGATTTTGTGACATTGAATTCATTATGCTGCATACCTAATTACCTATGCCGATCTCTGCTACAATAGAAAAAACCACAGTTGCGTGTTTCATTAACTCTAGAGGCAAACCAATTAATCAGAAATAGACTGTCAAAGCTGGTAGGTTTTTTTCGACGGAAGTAAGCAACGAATGCAAATAAGCTACACAGTTGTATACACAAAAGCCCTTGTACATATGGGATGCCAACAGATAATGAGTACAATACCAAATACGATATCGGAGAGGAAATCAATGCAAAGGCCTAGGAGTGGCACAGAGATACAAAATGGATCTTCAGACGTTTTTTCTGCAGAAGACGTAATCAGATCAGAGTGGAGACCTATCGCGACCGTCGTCTCAATCTTGGTCAGGGGTCCTGACGACCAACAACAACAATAACTGCTACTACTGGGTCCGCCAGTGTATCATAAAGGCAGACGACTCGTTAGCGGCGGCAGTGAGTCGTCTATCGGGTCACATGCGTGCTATAAATACCTGTCTTTTATCCAGTCACTGGCCGGTCCTCACCCGATGACATTAATTATGATACCATCATGCGGGAGAAACTTGAAGGAAATATTGGTGAAAACGTACTCAACAATAATAGTTAACTGCAAACCTTTCCACTGTTCCTCAGATCTACACGTCGACTGCAGAATGGCGTGATCTGTTCAGTCTAAACTTGTTCTGTAGGCTCTGTCAGTAGGCATCGCTAGGTTAAATAACGTGTCTTTTATTAAGTCCGTAGCTTCCCCTTTTGTCTCGTCGTTTTTGTCACTCCCCTTTGTGGGACGCCGACTTCTACGTCGCATTGTCAACCACGTTACCCGCGGACCATAATTATGATAAGGACGACATGCCCGTTGGGACAACAGACGACGTCGTTATTCATACAGAGTGTCACAGACGCCGACGACGTAGCTTAAATGTCGACTTCACTCACATCCGTCAATGCTCGCTGAATGTTCAAAATGACATACATCTGTATGTCGGACAGAAAAGTCGGTTCACGTCCACTGATACGCCTAAGATGGGACAGTGTGTACTTGTCCAACAGTATTCGTCTTGTTATGGCATTTGCATGATAGACAGTTAGACACACGTCTTTTGTGTGAGCGTCTAATTCATATTCCAAGCAATCTAACATGACGAAGGGTCCGGTTTTCCCGTTCGTTACGGGAAAATCGTCGCGCGTCTGGTTGTTGCAGCTTTTAAGTTACGTATTGTATCTTGTGTTCCGATCAACTGATTTACACCATAGACATTGCAATCTGTATATGTATGGGGTACTTCAAAAAGATGACGGCCTTATTTTGACGGGCACGGGGGAATTTAGATTAAACCCGGAAAGTTTCGTGCGTGACGTCGAAGAGGAAAGCTCGATTATAAATTAAGTTGAAATCGGATAAACCATCAACTAGAACCCAATGGCACTTGTTCACACACAACACCAATACAACGATATGCCTGTCTGCCTGCCTGCCTGCCTGCCTGCCTGCCTGCCTGCCTGCCTGCCTGCCTGCCTGCCTGCCTGCCTGCCTGCCTGCCTGCCTGCCTGCCTGCCTGCCTGCCTGCCTGCCTGCCTGCCTGCCTGCCTGCCTGCCTGCCTGCCTGCCTGCCTGCCTGCCTGCCTGCCTGCCTGCCTGCCTGCCTGCCTGCCTGCCTGCCTGCCTGCCTGCCTGCCTGCCTGCCTGCCTGCCTGCCTGCCTGCCTGCCTGCCTGCCTGCCTGCCTGCCTGCCTGCCTGCCTGCCTTTATTACCCCCCTCTCCAATATTTGGGATGATAATCGTGTACAAACCCTTTATTCGGCTAATATTCTGCATAGATATAGACACTTGTTATTATATTGTTACTGTACAACACAACAGTAAACACGTCACTAGGCCTTTGTCCAGTATTGCTGGAGGCGTAACATTAAATTAAAATAGATCAATCATAACAAACATTCAGCCGAGTATCTAACCATCCGACAGCATACAGTTTTTGTGTGGCCCGGGTGAAAGGTCTAACTTGAAAACGTGTCCTGAGCTAGCTAGACGTGTCATGTGAAACTTAACAGCATACTGACCTTAACGAAACGCCCGTCGCAACAACCAACCGTCGATGCGTACAGTTAGTGACAAGCGATGCGAGGGTAATGGCGGTCTCGTGCTGACGGGCAAGCGCCTACTGACGTGCGCCAGATCCCCTCACTGAGGCCCCGACGTAACATCCGACGACGACACGCCACACCGACGGCGATTTGGTATGTTATGTGATGCCATAATCCTACACGATCCTTAGCAATCCCATAAAAGACGTTGTTCGTCACATATCTTCATGAGTGCTACATAGAGCCGTGGAGTTGCTCGTCACGCGTGGCTGCCCTCGTGACGTGTATCGATGTTCCGGTGCCCTACTCGCTCGCTCACCGCCGCTGCCAGTCAGTCTATGTCGATACGATCCCACAGTTGCCCGCATGACTGCCGATATGCTCCGTCTGGCTGAATGCAAGACTCGATACGTACAATACAGCCTATAAACAATGCTGCAGTAGCAACTGTATTGCGCAATACACCATAAACTATTACTCATCAATGAAGCGGAGACTTTTGAAAATGGGTTAAATATAACTGACGTGCTTAGGCTTATAACGTTACCTTATTTCTGGAGTTTCGTCCGCTAAACTAAATTAATATAAGTTATGACACAGTTACGTTTGCAACTACACCGTTTCCGTGTGTGTGTGTGTGTGTGTGTGTGTGTGTGTGTGTGCGTGCGTGCGCGTGCGCGTGTGCGTATGCGAGTGTGTGAGTGCGTGCGTGCGTGCGTGAGTGCGTGCGTGCGTGAGTGTGTGCGTGCGTGAGTGCGTGCGTGTGTGCGTGCGTGTATGCGTATGTGAGTATGTGAGTAAGTGTGTGTATGCGTGTTAATGAGTACGTGTGTGCTGGTGTGTTTGTTTGTGGGTTGGTGGATGCGTGTGCTTGTGCGCGTGTTTGTTTGATTGTATGTTTATGTTTCTTTCTTTTATTCTTTGCGTGCATGCGCGTGTGTGTTTGTTTGCGTATGTGTGTACTGTGTACGTGCGTGTGTTCGCGCGTGCGCTTGCGTGTGAGTGAAGTGGTTCTTTTGTATGAACACGGAACTGCTACAAGCAGCACCTTTCATAAATATTTAATCAACTAATCAATAGTGAGATATCTGCTTGAAAAACAACAGCGTGCAGGTCGTCTTGACCCGACAGAACACGTGGAGCTCGAGTCAACGGAAGTGTGGCACTGGCTGCGTCCTTTAATTTTAATCAAATTAAATATCCCTCTCTTCCTCTCTCCCTCCCCCTCTCTCTCTCTCTCCCTCTCTCTCTCTCCCTCCCTCTCTCCCTCCCTCCCTCCCTCTCTTCCTTCCTTCCTCCCTCTCTCCCTCTCCCCCTCCCTCCCTCTCCCTCCCTCCCTTCCTTCCTCCCTCCCTTCCTCCCTCCCTACCTCCACCCCTCCCTTCACTCCCCACTCCGTCAGCATCCCTCCCTCACTCACTCCCTTCCTCCTTCCATCCCTTCATCCCTCTCTCCCTCCCTCACCCTCCCTCCCTTTCTCCGTCCATCCATTCCCTGCCTCCCGTCTCCCACCCTCCCTCCCTCGGTCCCTCCCTAAAAGCTCAAAAATTAGATTACATAAAAATATTATGTTGACGGTGGTTGGTTGACTGGAAGACGGAAACATATCGGAATCGACAACAGCAGAAGGTGTCTGCCACAGTACTCAACCATGGGAAAATATTGGCCGTACTTGATAGTGGCTCCACCTCGCGGATTTCAAATTTAGCCACCAGTGTGCGCCACTCTCGGTCCGGAAAGGTTGCAGAATCACGGAGAGGTCAGACAACATCTTACATTAGTACACCGACGACGGTATATAACAACGACAAAGTTTATATGTGTCATATGGTGGAGATAGAACATACCTTTGGAGTGATTAATGCAATACTATAAAGTTGACCAATGTTTCTGAAAATGTTCAATGGTATCTATTATCGCCCGCTTTGGACTAACCCAATTCCGAATTCGTCGACTTCATTTACTTGCCTTCTAGTCTACCGTTTGCTTTTTAGATGAAAGGTTTATAACATTGTAAATTACCCTATTTAATTATTTGTCATTTTTAGCTTGGAGAACGTGGTTTGTCTTGTTTTTATTTATAAAAGTCCATTTTCAAATAACAATTTTAATGAACTGTACTAGTATTAATTTGTTTTCTGCATTGATTCACTTCAGGGTTTAAGAGATGTTGTTGATTTGTTTAGTTCACAAACTTGTAGCATGGCATGCCCCAAGTTTATTTGTTGAGGAGTTCTATGGCAATGCGACACAATATTGTCATTTATTAGCTGGTAAATGATAACAATTGTTAATGAATAATGATTGGAACTCATTCTCAGTGTTTTGTCAACTGAACTGATAATGCATCCAGTCATCCATATAGCATCATTCCTATAAATTAAATGCATTATTTACGCATACTGGTGAGGCCACAAAATATGTGTCTTAATTATTATGCCATTGTAAATGAAACTTTTACAAATTTATCAGAATATATATACACTAAATCTGTAACATAATATTCCATCATTGTTGGGAAAATATAAGTAAAATCAAAATCCTGTTAAATTAAGACACCTTCATAAAAAAGATGCATCCAATATGCACTGTTTTAAGTGCTGTATAGCTATTGACTAGAACATGTCATGAATCAGTGCAAGACCAGATAGTATATTTCAATAGACCGATAGCATTGAAACACAGGACTTCATTAACATTACATGTGTATGTGTGTATTGGCCACTTTTGGCCTGCACGAATGTGGAAAAACAAAGCCCAAAAGAAAATCAGTTATTTATATTGACCAATATTAAGTGGCCAAATGTTGTTGTGTCAACAAAGAAACTTGAATTACAGTTTTGGTTCACTCTGATTCATTTACATAGTTAATTTCATTTCACATGTACAACAATTATGATGTACGCAGCTTGGGACAATTGTAGAAAAGTCTTTCGTTATTGCAGACAGTTGTACATCATAAAATGATATTTGTCTGTGTGAAATGAAGCCATATGTGGTGAGAAGATACACTGATGACGTCAGAGGGAGGCAGAAGGAAGTACGTTTGCTCGTTGATAGTTTCATTTAAAAAATTTCATATTTCCCTTTGTTGCCAACAGATGTCCCTGCAACGATTGCTGTTGCCAGCAGGAGGCGTTGCAGTAGCTATGTCGTTTGCACATACAACCGTCTATGCAGCCGAGAAGAAGAAATTATACAAACCAAGTGAAGTGAGTATATTCTTCTCATGTGAGTTGAATTAATTTAGTTGTGAGATGAATTAATTTAGTTGTGTCAAAAGAAATTGATTTTGATTAAATTCTTCCAAATTGATGATCTTGATCACTACTATAAAAAAAATGTATCAGTGTTTGTGTTTTTTACCTTAGCGTAATCAGCTTGTTCCAGCATGTAAACTGATTGTAAACAGTCCAGGGCTTTATGCAGGATACAATTATTGCCAGTCACACATGTTTTGGCGGATACATGGATGTTAACTGTTAAGCCAGTTAACTCACTTTCAAATGTGCCTGATGACCTGAAATGGCCTACAAACACACATATCTACACTCGCTTTCAAGGCATAACTAACAATATCTATGGTTTATGGAAGACTGTTTTTTTGCTCCTTCATTTTTTTACCTGTCCACCCATATTTCTACCCGTCCATATTCATTTCTATCCGTCCAAATAATGGGTGGACGGGTCTCTACATAAATCTCTAGATAGCTGTGAGCAGCAGGTAATAAACAGTGGAACAACAACTGGAAAATGTATTTTCATATGTGATGCATGTGTGGTATTTGTCAGGCTAAATGACGATGTTTACGCTTTGATAGTTGCCACTGTATGGCGACCCTGAGCCGCCCATGTTTGAGCTGGTTGAGCCTGAGCCGTGTCGCTATACTCAGGCTGTGTCGACTGCCAGGAAAGAGATATGGAGCTTTCTTGACTCCATCCAGGTTAGTCTCAATACAAACAGAGATGGAAGGACCTTGACTCGTTTAGAGCATAGACTTGGGGGGGGGGGGCATGTATGATTCGACCAGTGATTAGACACAGGCAATTATTTAAGGAAAGTCTAGAAACTATAACTTATCATTTAGGCCCATAACGTGAATGATTACTGCAATGTTTTTAGGTCTAAATCTGGACTCTCCAATTCATAGAGCTTACTATAAACCTGCAGCTGTGACCTTGAGGCTTGTTCAAGCAGTACATGTGCAATATATCCTCCTAGATTCATACCTGTCAACAAACCCGATCGTTGACAGTCTGTTTTCACTCATGATGCAATACATATGTGATTACCTGTTAACACACAGACACACACACACACACACACACACACACACACACACACACACACACACACACACACACACACACACACACACACACACACACACACACACACACACACACACACACACACACACACACACAGCTTGTGACACTGATGTCACATGTTGTTCATGGTTGACCTCTGCTACAGGACAACATTGACAAAGTGACAGACAAGTGGTCAGTGGCAAAGGCACACACAAACGGTGGGTGGTCAGTTGGTCACATCTCTTCCTCAAACTGTCTCACCTTGTTCTCACATCACCGCATCAGTGTACGATACAGCATGCCATTGGTTTCATGTGTGTTTGTTTTAAAAGTTTAATTTAACTAGATTCACCTGGTAATGAACAATTTCTTGTTATCCGTTATAAAGTCTTCATAACCCCACCTTCAATACCCAAAGTAGATTATGTTTTGTAAGATAATCTATCAAATTAGTGTACTGTTTCGCAATAATATTTACCATGTTGGCATGGATATTACTAGTTATGTTGAATGTGTAATTCTCATCAAATTATGTTGAGATATCTGGATACACCATCTGCAACAACTATCACGTTTAATGATATCCTGGCATCATTTGACACAAAACAACATGTCAATTTCCCAACACACATACATGGACATTGGCTTGACATCTTGATAACTCGTTCCTCTTGTAAAAACATTCAGACACCCACAGTTGTAGATGGCTTATCGGACCATAACACAGTAATTGCAGATCTTAAAGTTCCTTTAGCCCCAGCCGTGTCCAAACACAACATGTTCTACAGAGCCATTCACAGTATCAACATTGCATCATTTATGACTGATATAATTACATCCGACCTTGTCACACATCCTAAAGAACATGTATCAGACCTATACAAACAGTACCGTCAAATACTGAAGACATTGCTTGACAAACATGCACCCGCTAAATCCAAATCTGTGTCACAAAAGCCGCCAGCTCCTTGGATGACCCCGGAAATAATCCAATCTAAACGGCGCCGTCGCTATCTGGAACGTGTTTGGCGTAAATCTCGGTCATCCTTAGACAGGTCACGCTACACACGGCAATGTCATCTATGTAACCAACAAATGTCAAAAGCAAAGTCATATTATTACGAAAACATGGTCGCAAATAACTCCGCTACACCAAAACAACTATGGAAATGCATCAATCAGATTTTACACAGGCGGCCTGCTCCTTCTCTACCAACCCATGCATCAATCAAGTCACTGTGTAACTCTTTCTCAAGTCATTTTAAAGACAAAATCAGCCTGATACATTCAGCCTTCACAGATCACACCTCAGACACTATAAATGCCGACTCTCCACAACTAAATTCTAAACTCACATCGTTTGAACCAGCCACAACTACTGAAGTGAAAAAAATAATCATGTCATCCCCAAATAAATCCTGTGATCTTGACCCACTTCCGACCATACTACTGAAAGCATGCCTTGACGTTTTAATTAAACCAATAACAGATATAATAAATGCATCACTCTGCTCCGGCTTATTCCCTGAAGACTTTAAATGTGCATATGTAAATCCAATTCTTAAGAAGACAACTCTGTCAAAAGAAGATCTAAACAGCTACAGGCCTATTTCTAACCTTAGCTTCATTTCCAAAATACTCGAAAAGGTTGTTGCAAATCGACTTACTTCTCACATCAACATAAATGGTTTAACCAATGCATCACAGTCTGCGTACAAACAATTTCACTCAACAGAAACTGCTCTTTTAAAAGTACACAATGACATAAACCTTAACATTGATAATGGCAAAGTTACTGCACTGACCCTGCTTGACCTATCCGCCGCTTTCGACACCATTGACCACGACATTCTCATTACACGCTTATCAACGTGGTACGGGATATCTGGCACAGCCTTGAGCTGGTTTACTTCATACCTTACTGACAGACGGCAAGCCATTAAAATAGGTAACTGCTTCTCAGACATGCTGCCCACCTCTTGTGGTGTCCCCCAGGGTTCTGTTTTGGGTCCGTTGCTTTTCACTCTGTACACAACACCATTAAGCTCAGTTATCCAGAGTCATAACCTGGATCATCACCTTTATGCAGATGACACACAAATCTATGTTTCTCTGACCACACCAGATACTTGTCGCTCCCTAAACCAGCTCAGGGATTGTCTCCAAGATGTCTCCCTCTGGATGAAAAATAGTAAATTAAAACTAAATGCAGATAAGACTGAATTTCTCATCATTGGTACCTCAACGCAGCGGGCAAAACTCAATGGCTTTTTCCCGACACATATTCTGAGTCGGAGTATCACACCAGCCACCTCAGTTTTAAATCTCGGAGTAACGTTTGATGAAAACTTCAATTTCAAAAAACATATCTTGAAAACATGCCGTTGCTGTTTTTACCATATCCGTGATCTTCGCCGTATCCGCCGGTTTTTATCACTTTCCGTTGCTAAAACCATCGCCACAGCTCTAGTAAGCAGCAGACTCGACTACTGCAATTCCCTCCTTTACAATACAGCAAACAAGGACATAGCCAAACTTCAGCGTGTCCAAAATTGTTTAGCAAGGGTAGTCACGCGTTCTCCACGTTTTTCTCGCTCAGTGCCGCTTCTAAAATCACTGCATTGGCTACCTGTGCACTATCGCATCATTTTCAAAATGTGTACAATAGCCTATCAAGCACTCTCATCTACACAACCAGCATATCTAAATTCAATGCTAACTCCAACAAGAAATTCCAGACAGCTACGCTCAACCAGTAGTAACCCTCTTCACATCCCTCGGGTGAAAACGAAAGCCGGGACCCGAGCTTTCTCGGTTGCCGCACCAACGGTGTGGAATTCGCTTCCTGCCAGTGTTAAATCACAAGGTAATATAGTTTCATTCCGCCGACATCTAAAAACCTATCTCTTTAATGCTGCCTATCCTCCTTAGCCTCCTAGCTTTTCCATCCATCTGTTGACGACTCACGCATTGCTTTCGATTATGAGATTGATTAATCCCCTGGTTTTGTCGCGCCACTGAGCTTGATTTTCGAGGATATTGGCGCAAAAGAAGTTACTATTATTATTATTATTATTATTATTATATATATGCAGCTGGGTGTTCAAATCCAATTTCAATATCAGCTGTATTTGCAATATTGAACACTTCCTGTTACAAACTGCCACACCAGCTAGTACATTGTAGAACAGACTGGCTCCATTTCTACTTCATAAAGATGAAACTCCAAGTGAAGTTGTATGGTACAGTGACACCTTTTGGTTTCCTCAACATCCTTCTTGACTGATAGAGACTATTTTTTTCCAGGATAACAACAAACTTAATGTAGGTCACCTGAAGAATACTTGGTGTAAATAAATCTGCCTCCATTGCTTGCCAAAAGATGTGTGAGTGGACTTGCGGAGCTCAGTGGTTAGAGCATCGGACTCTCAAGATAGTTCATGTTCAAATCCTGTGCTGTTGTGTCGAATATTGCATAAGTTTGTCCAGTCAATATAGCTCTAGTTCACTCAGCTATATGAATGAGTATCTGGCTACAACCAGTGATGATGATTAATTGCAGCATGACTGAATGCTTCCCAGAGAAGTCTTTCATTGAACAGGTCTGCCAGGGAGTAAAGTGTGATGTGCTTTTAGCAGTCATAATGGCTGAAGCTGTGCTGTGTAAAAATGTACCTTTACTTGTTGTTACCTGTTGTTTCCTGTTGTTACCTGACGTTACCTGTTGCTACCTGTCGTTACCTGTCGTTACCTGTCGTTACCTGTTGTTACCTTTTGTTACATGTTGTTGCCTGTTGTTGCCTGTTGTTACCTGTTGTTGCTTGTTGTTACCTTTTGTTAACTTTTGTTACCTGTTGCTACCTTTTGTTACCTGTTGTTACCTGTTGATACTTGTTGTTACCTGTTGATACATGTTGCTACTTGCTGTTACATGTTGATACATGTTGATACCTGGTGTTACCTGTTAACTATTGTTACCTGTTGTTATGTTTTGTTACCTGTTGTTACGTTTTGTTACCTGTTGTTACCTGTTGTTACCTGTTGATACCTATTGTTACCTGTTGTTACCTATTGATACCTGTTGTTACCTGTTGTTACCTGTTGATACCTATTGTTACCTATTGATACCTGTTATTACCTATTGATACCTGTTGTTACCTGTTGATACCTGTTATTACCTGTTGTTACCTGTTGTTACCTGTTGCTACCTGTTGTTACCTGTTGTTACCTGTTGCTGTAGAGAGCCTCACGTACATCCAGGAGGATGCTGGTCTACTTCCTCGCACTGCCCTCATCACAGTCTTTGGTCTCGGGGGCGTCGTGGCGGCGTACAAAGGTATCGTGTGTGTCATCCCTCTATAATTAAACATAATAACAGAGGGATTCTTAATGGCAGAAAACCTAAATGAATACTTTAGTTCGGTATTTACCAGGGAAGATATTAGTGCATTACCAGTACCAGAGACTAAATTCGAAGGGAGAGAGTCAGACTATTTAGGACAACTAATTGTAACACCAAAAATGGTAGCTAAGAAAATAAGGGACATGAAGGATAATAAGTCACCTGGAGCGGATGGGATTCCTCCCAAATTACTACTGGAAATTGTAGAACAAATTAGCACACCACTAGCAACAGTGTTCAATTTGGCATTAGAGGAAGGAGTAGTTCCGTTAGAATGGAAAGAAGCAAACATCATACCATTATTTAAAAAAGGATCAAGAAGCAAGTCAGAGAACTATAGACCAGTGAGTTTAACATCGGTGATTTGTAAACTATTAGAAAGACTAATTAAAGATCACTTGGTTGATTTTTTTTGTTAAAAATAACTTGATTAACCCATCTCAACATGGGTTTCTAAAAGCGAGGTCATGCTTAACAAATATCTTATGTTTTTTGGAAGATGTCACAAAGTGGGTAGATGAGGGATCACCAGTAGATATAATATACTTAGATTTTAAAAAAGCTTTTGACAAAGTGCCACATCAAAGATTACTACTTAAACTGAAGGCCCATGGCATAGGCAATGTTATGATTAACTGGATAGAAAAATGGCTTATTGATAGAAGACAAAGAGTAGTAGTTGATGGGGAGGTTTCAAACTGGAAATCGGTTTTGAGTGGAGTACCGCAGGGATCAGTATTGGGACCTATTTTGTTCTTAATATATATCAATGATTTGGATGATGATATAACAAGCAAGGTATTGAAGTTTGCGGATGATACAAAAGTGTTCAGAAAAATAAAAAGTGATACAGATAGACAGCAATTACAAGATGATCTAAATAAGTTGACCGAATGGTCTGATAAGTGGCAAATGCTGTTTAATTATGGGAAGTGTAAGTGCCTCCACACAGGACATGGGAATGAATATGCACAATATACAATGGGTGATACTGTACTAAATACTACCATAAAGGAAAAAGACTTAGGGTTAACCATTAGTGCTGATATGAAGGTATCGGAACAGTGTGCAATTGCAGCAGCGAAGGGAAACCAAATTCTTGGATTAATTAGGCGAAATATAGTGTACAAGGAAAAAGAACTAATAATACCACTGTACAAAACAATAGTTAGGCCTCATTTAGAATATTGCCATATCGCAAGAAGGATATTGATATACTAGAAAGAGTACAAAGAAGAGCAACCAAAATGATACAAAAACTCAGGAATATTAGTTATGAAATGCGTCTAAAAGAATGTGGATTAACAACACTAGAAACCAGGAGACTGCGAGGAGATCAGATAGAAGTTTTTAAAATATTGAATGGGTATGAAAATATTGACAGAAATATTTTTTTCTCAGTTAAGGAAGAGAGAAGGACTAGAGGACATGGAGTTACATTAGCAAAGAAGCAGTGTAGATTAGATATTAGAACATTTTCATTTTCACAAAGAACAGTAAATGAATGGAACAGATTATCGGCTGATTGTGTAAGTGCTAGTAGTGTTAATATGTTCAAAAATAAAATTGACATGTACCTAAGAAGGGCGGGGTACATTTAGATAGATAGGTTGGACTCTCGATAAGCCAAAGGGCTTCCTTGTCCACCTGCCATCTTGAGTTGATTCTCTAGGTGGCAATCTTGTTAAATCTTGTTAAATCCTTATTGTAGCTAGGTTTGATTTAGTTTTCCAGTAATATATCTATAGATCTAATATATGTTGATTATTCTGGCGTTGGGAGTTTAGAGAATAACATGTAGTTCAGTGAGTCCATATCCATATCCCCTGGCATTGACACCAGATAGAAGAAACCAGTGACTTTTAATGACTTTAAGATCCTGACTAAGATCCATTCCGAAAGGGTGAATGAAAATGCCCAAACCAGCAGAACCAGTACCCAACTGCTGCCTGGCAGGACATGTACCAGAGTTCAGAAACAGTTCCTCCATTTGCCAGTCGATTACTCTAGTCATTCAGTCAATGTGCTATTTGCGCACAATACATTTCTTGCCTCTTTCATTATTCTTGGGTGTTTCCAGTGTCTTATGTACTCCTAACTTGTCTTATGCTCACAGTAACCACAAACATCTGAACAAAGGTGAATATCAAACTGGAAAGTATCGTCATCTATCGTAAGACAAAGAAATAATTTAGTATTGAAAGGAAATGGGTATGTGTGAAAATGTAGATGTTTTTACATCTCAAATATTTGTACACATACTGTACACTTATTGGAATTATAATACGCAGTTTTTACCAAGTGACACTAGCAGTACTGATAATTGTATACCCCTGTGGTGGTAGAAATGTCAATTTTTTTTCCAAATTAATTTAATTACTGAGCTGTACATACAGACATGTCGTCTTAATAACACAATGCTATTGGAAGTATTCTTGTGATGTTGATGTCCATTATTCACAAGCTGTTCAACGGCACAGTGCGATGTTACCCTAACATACCCTGATGTTGGTGCATTTCAAGGTGGCTTCATTCGCAAGCTGTTCTATGGCACCATTGGGACCCTGTCTGGGGCGTCCCTCTGTTACCCCAATGAGGCTGTGGAGGTTAGTCGTGTGGGGTGGAACTTCACCGTCGAACAGGCAGAGAAGGGAATGAAGGCGATAGAGGTACCACAGATACCAGGTAGGACATTAGGGCATTAGGGCATGACAGTTAGCAGTACTTAGCACAGTGTTGTAGTAGTGCAGTGGCTCAGGGGTAGAGCTTCGGACTCTCGACTAAGAGAACCCCGGTTCAAATCCAGTTTTACAATGTAAAACGTTGGGCAGGTGTTTTTACTCTACGTTGCTCCAGTTCACTCAGCTATATCAATGACCTGGCTATATAAAGTGATGGATATTTGTGTACAAATAACCTTCGTGCATTAATTGCAGCATGGCTAGATGCTTCCCAGGGAAGCCGAAATGGTGTTCAATTGAATAGATTTGCCAGGGAGTAAAGTGTACAGCACTTTGAGCAATCCCGATGATTGGATATTCCGCTATATAAGAACGTACCTTTTCATCAATCCTCAAGTCATAAAAAAACATCACTGTTAGACTGTTACAGGTTTTTCGTAATCATTCCCACAAACCACTTAATTTCTGTTGTTGCCGTTGAAACGCAGCTGCAGCAGAAGTAAATAACTCTAATCACCTGTACTGTAAATACATTGCCGATTGGTGGATGCTGATGGTACTAGAAAGTAAGCGAACACAGAAAGAGGATACTGGACCACAGTGCCGTGGTGGTGATGCAGTTACATCATATCCCAGTTGGAGTACTACTGTATACCGAGTAGATATAAGACTATGTGTGTTTGATGTGTGTATGCATGTATGTATTACTTGCATGTGGAGCATCAGGGAAAAAAGAAGAATAGGGTATTTTATAAGACAGGTTAAACTATGACTAACTGTGTATTCTGAATACTGTCTCTTGTTTAACTTGCAGGTTTCAGTTCTGCAAAAGATGAGCCCGAGAAGGTGAGTGAGAGGATGATGTCGTGATACGTGTCTACTTGCCTCTGTTCTGGCTGCTTCTGTAGAGGGTAGAGAGCCAATAAACACAACTTAAACCATTAAAACATCCGGTGATTCACAAGTTGTCTACAGCAATAACATTAGACCGAGTACAAAGCAGTGCTGTGTATAACAAAACAGAAAGCATGGGTTAAAGAGTATGCCTTCCTTATGTGCAAAAAGTTAATTGTTGAGTTAAGGACAGTAAAACTAAAAAATTTATCTGTTCACAGCATGCTTGACAAGAGACATTCATTACATCAACAAGGTTTCAGTTCTTTGCTGAATTAGTTCATAGCTGAATTAGTTGTCGTTAATTTGCTGATGTTAATGTACAGTATTATTAACATCAACATTACGTTGTTTCGGTTATGTAGTATCAGAGACAAAGGGTTAATTGAGATAATAGGGCCTGTAAGTGGGTCACGGTACATGGCGTGACTCCACGCGATTGGAGTTTATTGGGGACTAAGCAAGACAGTTGGGGACTGAGAACAAGAATAATATTCTAACGATGGATGACAGTTGTAGCTTCCAACTGATGAATACTAGGAAAATCAGGTCATAAATATCTTGTGTTATATGTTTCTTATCTTAAATGTCCCATTTAATATTGAGTTTATCACACTATCATAGACACATCGATTTACGTAGTGCAGATAATAGACCCGATGTTATGCCATATGTGTCTTTTGCGGGATTTGCATTTTACATAGCTGAACGTTGTGGTTTCGATAAGCACTTATATCTGACAAGTTGTCTAAAAGCACATAATCATAACACATGTGTACGTTTGCCCCAAACAGGTTGTACTGCGCGAAAAATTGCACTTTTCATTATTAGTCAAGAAAACACAAGTACTTGCTGCTATTGCCATGGCAACCACCATAATAATCGATTAAAATTCATGATTTCCGTGATCATTGTCACCGGCAAAGTGTTCCACTGCTTCTGCTTGTAATAATCCTTC
Organism: Oasisia sp. SBJ-2009; assembly: GCA_964017155.1. NCBI lineage: Eukaryota > Metazoa > Annelida > Polychaeta > Sabellida > Siboglinidae > Oasisia > Oasisia sp. SBJ-2009. The sequence continues at coordinate 47,705,059 of OZ024855.1, forward strand.
AGACAATATAACTGAAATACGCTATTTGGGAACAGTTCGATTATTATAACCGAAACAAAACAAAGTCCTATATGTTAACATGGAGAATATGGACCAACTGCCCCCAGCCTCATTTTCGCGCGCGAGACTTGCACGCCCTATAATTGTTATTACACATAATTGTTTGATGAAACCAACTTATTACACTTTCACTCCATATCTATAAGATGTACTATATACTGTAAACGTAATTTTGCATATTTAACTTTCTACAGTAATGAACTGAAAAGAAAACGTGCGTATATATTTATAATTAACTTAATATAGTTTATTTGGTTTCTTAACATAATTTATGATTTTGTTTACAATTCATTGTAGTATTGATTCATCGTTTGAATGTATTGCACAAGTCTTCAATTAGTGCAAGTGTGTGAGTGTGTGTGTGTATGTATGTGAGTATTTACTGCACAAGTCTTCAATTAGTGCAAGTGTGTGTGTGTGTATGTATGTGAGTAAGTACGTTTGTAAGTAAGTTAAAATTTATTTAGTTTAGTAAGTTTTTAGATTTTGAAATTGTGAGCCTATGGTGATATGTTGGTGGGTCAACATGTGTTTGTATTGTTTACACTTGTATGTGGATCTGCTTGTGCGTAGTTGTGCAGATGAACTGACATGCTGATGCGATGCTGTATTAATACGGCTTGTTGATGTGCTGGTGTGTTGAAGTGTTGGTGTGCTGGTGTATTGTGTTGATGTGATGCTGTGTTGACCTGTAGATGTGTTACTGTGATGCAGGAGGAGCAAGCTGTGACAGCAGTGACAGCTGAGAGCAGTGAGCCAGTCACTGAGAAAAAGGCAAAGCCAGTCTCCAAGGCGTCACTTGTTGACATGGGAATGTCTCGAGAAGAAGACAACGACATGTACACGGAACACGCCAGGCAGTAACTACGAGGACATGGAACATGCTGATGCCATGAAATAACTGGCCTGTGACTTCACAGAGACTTGTGACGCCATTAGCCATGCAGACTTGTGACGATTGACAGACTGTTTCCCTTGGCCAGTGTCCGTGCATGGAGCACTGCATCCAAGAATGGTTGATTCTTCAAGTCCCTTGTAATGTTAATAACAAATGCTATAATACATATGCGTGTTTGTGTTATAAACACATACAAATATGCGAGCTTTAAGTTGCTTTTCATGACATCCATTTACAACTATGTTGTCATCCTATGAAATACGTCGGTAAATGTTACTTAAAAGTAATTTCAGTTGATTTAGCTCTTTGTGAATCACGTATTCTTTTAATAGTTGCAGTTGTTTTGACAAAAAAACAGATTTCATTTTGCAAAATATAAAGTAAATTTACTTTTATAGTTAGAGAATTTCCTCACTTCAGAGTCCAGCATACCCTTACAAAAAGAGCCAATGGTGTACCACTGAATACCATTCATTGAACCATTCAATGGTAAATGAGTAAGATTCGATGGTACAATAAATTGTTTTTGAACATAACCTTTAAAGTACCACTGAATGCCATTCAAATACCCTTGGCTGTGAATGTGATACACCATGATGTAATTCACTTATTCAGTGGTAGTCAAGTGATATTTTTGTCTTCTTCTTCTTCCGAGTACCGCCTAGCTTCAACATGCTGAAGATACAGGCGGGCGAACAGGAAAAATCAGAAATATATATATATATATCTTTTTTTTTTTCGTTTTGGCTGCATTGCAGTGTATCAGAGCCGTAATTTGTGCATGTAAAAGTAATGCGTGCAAAAAAAACAAAAAAACAAAAAACAAAAAAAAAACTAGTTATATCTAAGAGGTGGAATAATGGAAAGTCTGGATATTGCTCTTAAAAGAATCAAGGCTGTTTTTATTTACAATATGTTGGGGGAGGGAGTTCCAAAGTCGAATGGTATTTGGGAAAAAAGAATACAAGTGGTAGTTACATCTGGAGTGAGGGATAACGTAAGACAATGAATGTTGCTTTCTAGTGACTGTGTTTGAAGGAATTAGATATTTATTTGCAGGTATGCCCACTAGGTCATTTGATATTTTATATAACATGCATAGTTTTGCATCTTTTCTACGGTCTGCTAGGGATCTCCAGCCTAATGACTGGAGCATATTGGTGACACTTGACGTATTATGGTGGCGATGTAAAACATATCGAGCTGCTCGGCGTTGTATCATTTCAAGTTTATTTATTTGTGTAGCGGTGTAAGGGTCCCAGACAGTACAGCTATTTTCCAGGATAGGTCTAACAAAGGTGAAATAAGCAAGAGTTTTTATTTGGATTGATGATACTTTTAGATTTCTGCGGAGGAAGCCTAATGATCTATTTGCTTTTGAAGAGATGCTATTTATGTGGGCATTCCACCGAAGGTCAGATGATATGGTTAGGCCAAGATATTTAGCTTGTGAAACAGTTTGAAGTGGTTGTCCGTGGAGAATGTACTGGGTTTTAGTGATAGTTTTATTTCTTGTAACAGGGATGACATGGCACTTTTCAAGGTTGAAACTCATTTTCCATTTTTGTGTCCATTTGTCGAGTGTGCTAAGGTCTTCCTGGAGTGCAGCTGTGTTTATCTTAGGCTTAAGAGCTATATACATTATGGTGTCATCAGCAAAGAGTCTAACTGTAGAAGTAATATTGTCTGGAATGTCGTTAATGTAAAAAAGGAATAGGCAGGGATCAAGTACAGAACCTTGAGGGACTCCTGATGTTACAAGGACTTCAGAAGAAGCCTCGCCCTCTATCAGTACTCTTTGTGATCGATCGGTTAAGAATGCTTTAACCCAGGAATTTGTTTTGCCTTGGATGCCATAGTGATGGAGTTTGTCAACTAGTTTGGTATGGCTGACCTTATCAAATGCTTTAGAAAAGTCCATCACTATGACATCCGTTTGTGCGCCAGATTGCATATTTGTGACTAGGTCGTTTGTGAACTGGATGAGTTGTGTCTCACATGACACACGAGATCGAAAGCCATGTTGAAGGTCGTAAAGGATGTTGTGTGACTGTGCATGTTTCATTATATTACTAACTAAGATATGTTCCATTAATTTAGATGCTATACATGTCAAGTACACTTTGTAAGTGTATATATAGACAAATATAAGGGCACTTCACTTGTTAAGACGCTACCTCATTCGATGTGCTTTTTTCACAGAGAAAACGTAGTTTATGAAGAGGGAATATGGCACGTAGTTATTTGTAATAAAGTAGCAGAAGCACCTAAAAGCCACTTATACTGACGCGCATACACGCGCGCCCACACACAGGCTAAGTCGCTTACGACTGTTGGTAGTGACGCCATCTTTCGGGTGCGTTAAACCTTTATTTTACTATGATAACGCCCTCTGACGGATACTGGTGGTGTGAGTGATAGTGTTGCTCTTCGGCGTAGCGACCACTAAAACCTGCACGTCCGACCAAAGAGTATCCTATAAACGCAGCATTATGCAGGTTGTCCGAATTTCTGTGAGCACATATGTAGTGTGGAGTGATTATAAATGACGTTTTTGTGCAGCGTGACATCAGAGCTGTCAAATTATGACAGCTGTCATTCGGTGCATTGGTGATGTAATCAGGAGCAATCCGTGGGTGGTTCAAACAGAAATGGAGGGCTGTAAGGTTTGAATGAACTTTGTGGGAGCCTGAGGTATTAAAAGTTCACGAATTTTTCACTGAACCTCTGTCTATGAAGGGTAAATATGCTGTGAAATTGTCAATAACAGAGCTACTAATCAAGATTAATAGAAAATTAAGGAAACGTTATAATGGTCGCCTATGGAAAATGCAAATGTGGTCTGAGTCCAGCTAACGTAAGACCTCACTCAATAAGGGGTTCTAGTTCAACCTATTTCAAATAAATTAAATTTGTTATAACTCTTTACAATACATACAAAGCAAATAGCAGAATAGCGAAAAGAGAAAAATAAGGGAAGAACACTATATTATAATTTTGTATTATAATGTATTCCAATGCATCCAGGCCTGCTTCGTGGTATTGAAAACAAAACAGCGTGCAGGTATAGACAAAATAATAGTTGACTGACCTCAGTATTCTGTTGCCTAAAGAAATAATGATAATTGTGTGTGTGAAATTCGCAATACACAGGGGGAAGACATGGAAAGAAATAATTATTGGTAGGCAATTCTTATTGTTAATTATTAAATTTGCAGTTGTTTTATCTCTGTGAGTGGCCCTCGCGCTAGCGGCTTTTTAGCCTTAGTGAATGTCTCCTGCCGTAGATTAGGTGTTTGGTATATTTTTATTACTATAAGACGTTGTTCTGTTTG
>OZ024855.1:47714351-47716851 GCA_964017155.1 Oasisia sp. SBJ-2009
TATATATATATATATATATATATATATATATATATATGTGTGTGTGTGTGTGTGTGTGTGTGTGTGTGTGTGTGTGTGTGTGTGTGTGTGTGTGTATGTGTGTATGTGTGTATGTGTGTATGTGTGTATGTGTGTATGTGTGTATGTGTGTATGTGTGTATGTGTGTATGTGTGTATGTGTGTATGTATGTATGTATCTTGAGCACATCACGGGAGAATTGCCAGACACGAAAGTGTCGACAAACATCGTACTAAAACCTAAATAACACATTCCTTAATAAACCATATCTTCATCTGGGTTTCACACTTGGATTACGCCGGCAAACCCCACGCCTGTGGGCATTCAATACCTACCCTGGCATTATAGCATGGAAAGGGAACACTTGTGAGATCATCGATACCAGGATTTGGGCCGACAATTTCGTTATCAATGAATCCCACAGTTGTAAAGTAGCATATTACACCAACCCGCCATAAATAAATGATGTAAGAATGCATACCTCAAAATCTTAATCTGCTGGAACTTCCGATTTGGAACCAGCATATTGGATTTACTCTAAATTGATTCCACTAGCAAAAGTTGTGGTATTGCGAAATAGACGAAATCGACGAAATGGACTAAGTCCAAGAAACCAACATGAAATCCACGAAAACGACTAAGTCCTACGAGAAATGTGTACGTTATTACATTATCAGGCGAAAGTTACTACATTATCAGGCAAGAGGAGTTTATTACATTAACGGGCGAAAATTATTACATTATCGGGTAGCAAGTTTATTACATTATCGGTTGATGTTATTACATTATCAGGCGGTTATTACATTAACGGGCGATTTTATTACATTATCGGGCAGTTATTACATTAACGGGCGATTATTACATTATCGGTTGTAACAACGCTGTGTAATCACTGACGCAGAACGAGCAACCGAATGCAAGATTCAGTCAGTGATGTCCGTAGGCATACTTGACGCGTTTGAGGGAATTACATTTTGTTTAAATGTATACAAACAAAGGCAACTTGTTTACCAAGTCGATCACACCTACGCTCGCATACACAGCACGCTATTGTTACCCGGATATTGCACGTCGAGTTAAATAAACTCGCGCGCCATAAAACCTATATACAGCAGCAATATAAACGGTCACCCTTGGCATTGTCGTATTTATCAATACAATGGCTACGCGTATATGAGACACCGGCTTATGGCTTGGCGCCATATAAAAGTGTCGCATGAAGCGAGGTGTTCCACTTACGTATAGGTCGACACGTGCTTTACTGCTGCTTTATTGCTTTTGCTGACATACTTTGGTCTGCATTGATAAAATAGTTATTTATTTATGTACTTTTTAGCTATATAGGGAAAATGTCTTCTCTCACAGGAAATAGACGTATTACATACTGCAGATTAAAACACTGATGTCTTCAGTTTTGTATTCGTGACGTCGCCACCGACAAGAACACTGTTGTTGTTGTTGTTGTTATCCCGTTGCGCCTTGTGGGGTGTTGCATACGGCTATTGCCCTCCTTCGCTCATACGAACTCTGTCATTCGTACTGAATCTTTATTTTACCATCTATAATTATAGTAATCCGGTAACTTTCGATCGTTGTAAGAGTGTGCCATCCAATGTGTCCACTAGGATAGTTCTATGCTCACCGCTTCATGAACCTATGCCCTCTCGCGTAACAAACCCTGATGTAGGCCTAATTCAATAACAGTTATTTTGAGTTATTTACTTACGTGTTTATTTCTGATTTATGTAACGCTGCACGTGTCTCCAGAACACAGGGGCGAGTGGTAACCGTTTGAACTACTACATCGGCGAACGGCTGCCCTTGGTCGAATTATTTACCTACATTAGAACTATGTAAACACTAAACTCACACATACTTAATATGATCGTCAGCAAGTGAAACGGACAACCCAAACAGAGACACTCGTCAACCGATAACACTTCACACTAGACGCTGATCGTTATTTGTGCTACTGTGACGGCATGGTGCAATCCCTTGATTAGTGTTAATTGCTGTGGACTTTAATCACATAATTACTTCTTTTCTGACTATATCAGGTAATCGATTTCTACAGCTGACATTCAATGATGCTGCATTTGACCATTGTACGTCGTTGTCTCTCACCCATCAGTACATCACCGTTGTCCGTTGACGCGCCGTGGCCGTGAGCAGGGGACGAAGATGGCCGGAGTGGACCACGGCAGCTATGGCGTCCGTGGTGTGCGTCCACGGTGGCTGCAGGGCCTCAACAAGCCAGCCTTCTTCCTCGTTTTCACCGCCATCGGCGTCTTCATCCAGTCCATGTGCGTCAACGGCCTCGTTGGCGTTAGCATCTCCACTCTCGAACGACGGTACGTTCGCTGGGATGTATGTATGTATGTATATATGTATATGTATATGTATATGTATATGTATATGTATATGTATATGTATATGTATATGTATATGTATATGTATATGTATATGTATATGTATATGTAT
>OZ024855.1:47721851-47729351 GCA_964017155.1 Oasisia sp. SBJ-2009
TATATATGTGTGTGTGTGTGTGCACATGCACATGCACATGCACATGCACATGCACATGCACATGCACATGCACATGCACATACACATACACCTACACCTACACACACAAACATATATATATATATATATATATATATATATATATATATATATATATATATATATATATATATATATATATATATATATATATATATAAACATGACTCCACGACATCAAGAACACAGCAACTTACTACTTTCTACAACCAATATGTCTAAGTATGTACCAGCCAACCAGGAAACCAACCAAAACCTTAGAGACAACACAACAGCAGTGTTCACAAACGCCGTGTTTAGCGTGCAGTCTGGCCTTGTTTTAGAACGGTCGCGCTGTAGGAATACGTAGTTGCTATTGCTGTTGGTACTTTGAGCGTTACCTGCTGACACTGACCTGGATGTGACGTAGGTGCGGAGGAAGTGCGCAAGACACGTGTCATGGAGGTACACAGCAGCGCCATGAACGGTGACGTTGGCAATGAGGATGTGCAGGCCGGCTGGCCGGACATCCGGGACATCCCGCGCGTGTTCAAGTGCGTAGGCTTTCGTTTTATACAATTGCGATACACTTTCAAACTATAATAAATATCTACAATACAGTATTACTAACAAGTATTTCCCATGGTCTACGTTCTTAAGGAATAGTTAAAAAAAAACACCTGTACAAAATATTACTCCATGTCTCATGCCTTTGGTGAGATCCTTAATTCCGTAGTTACTGGTTATGTCCGTCCGAGGCCGCTGATCAATTTGCAAAATGGTTCCGCCATGTTAAATCCGATATAACCTTCTAGTAACTCTGGATTATCTTCAAGTGTGCATTTTCTAGATGTGTCTATTTACTCGTGCGTTGTCTTATTTATTCCGGAGAATGAATTACCTTTTGTTGTCGCAGATCTCTCATCCTCAACCCGACGTTTATCTTCATGGTCCTTGCCGGAGTTGGAGACGAGGCGCTCATCGCTGGCTTTGTCGCATTCGGACCGAAGTACTTGCAGAATCAGTTCAGCATGTCCGCCGCATCTGCCGGCATGATCTTTGGTGGGTCTCTTCGTCGTCCCTGGCTCCCTTGCGGGTCGGTGTCCACAGCAGTCGGTGAATTCTTCTGCTGCCATCACTGATACTCTCTGTGCTCGTCAGTCTTCTGCAGTGTGGGTCCATTCTTGGCTGTCCGCGCACCTGTCCCAAGATTTCGTTTCGCTCTGTCTACGTTCCTGACTTTTGTCGTTTCGCTCTGTCTACGTTCCTGACTTTTGTCGTTCTCGTCTTCGTCTTCTGTCATCCTCCCAAACCCCCTGTCTCTTCTTTTTGTTGTTGACAATTTTCCATGTTGTTAATTGCGCCATGATTTGCTAGTTAATCTCAGGTATTGTCAGTTTACTTAAAAGTGCAGTCCGCCTCGGGTTGAATGAGAGAGGCGACTGGTCTTCTGACAACTTCTAGTGAGCCTTTTGTCTCTCATGCTTGACGTTATGCACAAACTAGGAGTATTTCTAAAGTTCATAGACAAGAAAACTGAGTGAAACAAAACAGCTTTTAGCGGAACGTAGATGAAATCGTGTGTGGACGCACTGCGCCGGCAGCGCCTCCCGACATAATTTAAAAACGTGTTTCACTTCGATGGAACTGTACCTACTGTATATAAGTTCTACCCCAATTGTTCTCTGTACGTTACTGTATATGATTTGCTTTAACCTTAGTTATATAATTATAATGTCGCCAGTTCCAATGTAAAACATTTGCTATGACTAAATTTGATTCTAACGGTTTAAAGGGGATCTGACAATCTGACACCTGGTCACATTATACAGGTGACCACCTTAGAGGAGTTGATAAAACACTTTGCATAAGGACAATCTGGCCGCAATAGGTGGGTGTCCGTTGGACAGGGGGCTGGTCGAGAGAGGGTTATTTTATGCAGAACTGTGGAACCAACTCTTGTCGCCTTGCAGGAATAATGGCCGTTCCCGGCGCCGCCGGAGGAAGTGTCTTGGGAAGTTACATGATCAAGCGACTGCGCTTGACATGCAGCCAACTCCTGCGCTACCATCTGCTCATGTCGTTTGTCGCCACTGCACTCGTGGGCATGTTCTTCATCCAGTGTCAACAACAAAGCTTTGTCGGTGTGAATGTTCTTCTTGGAAACAGGTAAAGTCCGTTTCATTTTATATAGTGCTTTTGAACATGACATCATGGGATACTTGAATAGCGTTGTAGCGCTTACATTTTTCCGACGTTATAAACGTTACGATTGACGTTTGTACGCATGCGCGTTAAATGTAAAATCATCAACGTGCAACGAAAGAACAAAGCATTTATGGTATAAATACTACGGGTTGTTCGTTAATTCACAGTGACCATCACAGGAGGGTTATCGCCATTTACAATGTTATCGTTAGCGTAACAATGTCAATGCAGCTACAAATTCACTTCAAGTGGGAAATATATAAGTTCGACAATACGTTCTGACACCATGTCACGTTCTATGCTATTTCTGTCAAAAACCTGTGCAGTAGAACGCGGTAACGAAGTTCGTTTATTAGCGATATATCACACAGACAGTCGAGTCGCTTTCATCCGACCACGTCATCAGCAGAGCAACACGAGCCAACTCAGCAGTCTCAGGGAGGGCTCATTAACGTTACACATGCCAACATAACTTCGCTGCAACACGTTATCGCGCTTATATTTTCCGGTCGTTATAAACCTTCCGATTAACGTTTCTGCTAACTACAAAGCATTTTTGTATAAATGCCACGGGCTGTTGCCCGTGGCATTTATACAAAAATGCTTTGTAGTTTTGCTGCACATTAATGATTTTACATTTATCGCGCAAGCGCAGAAACGTTAATCGGAAGGTTTATAACGTAGTTAAACTTAAAGTGTATGAAACTCTTCAGTATGGCTGTATGCGGAAGGGGAAGTGACGATAAGTTAATTGACGTGCTTAAGAAGTTCGAGGAGCATTGTAATCCTAGACAGAACACGATATATGAAAGATAACAGTTTCCAGTGCAGGAACCAAGAGGTGGTGAAACTGGTTCACCACCTCTTGGTTGGAGTTACGATACGCTGCAGAAAGATGCGATTTCGCAAATATTACAACCAATCAGGTACTCGGGGACGGTTTCGTACATGGCACGAGAGACTCGAAGGTCTGAAAGAGGTTACTTCGAGAGAAAAATCTAACTCTGGAAAGAGCTTACGAGATGTTACAAGCAGAAGAGGCAACCGCAGAACATACACATGTCATATCAGGCGAGCAGGAAACAAACAGCGGACGAGATCAAGGACACAAGGGACGAGGCTGACCAAGTCAATTACGTGACTTTGCGAAGAAACAAAAGAAACCAACCACTGAGTGACAATTTTGCTCATACGAGCATGCACCCAAACAGTGTCCGGCCTACGGCAAGGAATGTCGTAAGTCTGGTCAGATGAACCACTTCCAAAGTAAGTGCAAGCAGCATAGGTACGTGAAGCAAGTACAGGCTGCTGCGAGTGGCAGTGAATACAATGTGGGAACATTGTCTATATTCAGGGTGGGGAATTGACGCCGTGCTATGATAACACTGAAACTGGGTGACAGCGGCGTGCCAGTGCCATTCCAGATCGATAGTGGATCTGAGTGTTGCGTGCTGCCACGTCATGAGTGCGTGAGAGTGACTGGTGATAGATCTCTAGCAAAGCTGAGTGAGGCCAGTGAAAACTGTCATTGTGACGTACAACGGAACACGCGAGAAATCGCTGGGTTAGTGTAAGCTGCTTGTGGTCAGGAAAGGAGTGAAGCACGGACTACTTTTCAACGTCTTGCAAGACAAGTACACGCCACTACTTAGCCTGGACCCATCACATGGCATGGGAGTGCTGAAAATCAATGATTCAGATCCCCTGGACTATGTGTACAACACACACGAGGCTGTACAAGCGAAGAAACTAACTGCTAGTGCTGTGAAAGCCGAATACCCAGACGTGTTCCAAGGCCTGGGAAGACTGAAGGACAGTTATTCCATCGAGATCGACGAATCTGTAAGACCAGTGGTGCACGCACCGAGACGCGTACCCGTACCAGTGCGTGAAAAGGTACGCAAGAAATTTGACGACCTAGAATGTGATGGAGTATTGAAGCCAGTCATGGAGGCAACGGACTGGGTATCAAGTATGGTAATTGTCCAGAAAGCAAGCGGACATATCAGGATATGCATACACCGCAAAGATCTGAATACAGCAATCAGACGTGAGTACTACCCGATGCCGACCATCGAAGAGGTCAGTACTCGGTTGAAGAATGCAAGACGGTAGTCTCGTATATATTGGTCATCTACTCACACGCGACGGACTCCGTGTGGACCCGAAGAAAGTAGAGGCAATCGAGAAAATGCATGAGCCAGAGGACGCCAAAGCTGTACAGAGGCTGCTTGGTTCGGTGAACTATCTGGCAAAGTTCGCCCCACATCTGTCAGATATACTCGAGCCCCTCAGACGACTCATGGACAAGGATACAGAGTGGCGGACATAACAGAGGGACTGTCGGTGTCTCCCAGGAGACTGGAAGAGCTGCGAGCTGCCACCGCAAGTGACTGTGCTCTCCAGAAACGGATGCAAGTGACTATGAAATGCTGGCCTGTGCAGAAGTCAGCAGCTACCTAGACGTTAGTGCGTATTACAATGTGCGACATGCGATTAGAAGCTGGTTCGATGTCTCGTACAACGTCTCGTGCAGAAACGAGAATGCCGATGTCGGAGTTACCACCAAGCGAAGAGCCAGTGCCGATGCAGGATACATCACCGCCACGTGTGGACTCGACACCAATGCACAGAGGCACACGTACCAGGAAACCACCAGCGTACCTGGCAGACTATCAGTAAAGCAGATAACTTCCCTATGCCTAAGGTAAATAGATCGTTCCTAATGGAAAGTAGTTTGCATATGACATTTATAAAAGGATGTAACGTTAATGAGCCCTGCCTGAGTTGGCTCGTGTTGCTCTGCTGAGGGCGTGGTCGGAAGAAAGCGACTGTGTGTCTGTGTGATATACCGCTAATAAACGAACTTAATTACCGCGTTCTAGTGTACAGGTTTGTGACAGAAATAGCAAAGAACGTGACAGCATGCAGGGCTTAATGACTAATGTTCATTAGGTCACACCCAACCATGGACCAGCGTTCTAAGGAGAGATCATTTATGAGGACGGGAATATGGAAACAGGTGCGCTACAGCTGCGAAATTTGAGATCCAAAATAGCGTTCCGATTTGTGTCAGCAGCAAGCGGCGGCCATGTGTTACTGCGCTGTACACTTGGAATGAGCAACACTGTTTGTTTTTGCAGACGGCACCGTATTTTCGGCCTTAAATGTGCGGTGCGCTATTATATATATATATATATATATATATATATATATATATATATATATATATATATATATATATATATATATATATATATATACATGCATGGGATGATGTTAAATGATGGAATTTACGAAATGAAGTATACAATCTTCCGCTTTGTTTTGGATCTGGCCCCCCTCTCGCTATGCCACTAGCCCAGAGCCACCACCAATGCGCTCCCATCTAGTAGTGAATAACGACGGAGAAGAAGTCCACCCGCTATTTCAGATTCCCTCACAAGTAGAACCAAGTATCGAATAGTCTTTCAACGTCAACAAATAAATGTATCTCATCTTTTTCTTCTTTTTGTGATTTTCCAAAACTCATACGTAATGTTTTTCAAAGTTGCAAATGATTATACAAAAACAGCTAGATGGTGGATGTTGATATGTTTAGCGAAACACCCCCATTCTATCCCCAGATTATTATCTATTACGCTCATTTGATCAACGTAATTGAGTGAGTTACCGCTGCACTTTCAATGTAGAAAATCCCCACTCGGTCGAAGGGATTACTTGCAGTTCGGTGTTGTGTCTTCAGATCGATGACGTCATCATCCGTCGCCATGACAAAATCTTGTAACGCCGCTTGCGGCTGTGAGAACTTAAGTTATGATCCCGTGTGTGGAGTCGACAGGCACACCTACTTCTCTCCCTGTCACGCTGGATGTCTCACCACTGATGATAAGGTAGGCCACTAGGATACCTACTGATCCTCTTCATCTCCAGGCTACACTAACAATGTTCATCCACAGCGTCCTGTCCTTTGCTACGACCCGAACCTCGCCCCACGAGAGCCCCATATATTCTCTCTGCCATTACTGTCTTTCGCCATGTGGTCTTTGGTTGTCCTGGGTTCCTTCGTCCGGGTGGCGTCCATCTTAAAGCGACTCTGGGGATACTTTCTTTAGGCATTCTCAGGACGTGTTCTAGCCATATCAGTCGTCGGCATTTAATTTCCAGGACGGCACTATTGCAGCCGTCTTCTTGAGGAGTTCCACGTTAGATATTTTATTAACTAAGCCAGGTAACAGTGTATTAATTTCTTAATGATTAACTCCCTAACTACATTTAGATTTGCACTGGCTTAGTTCAACAACTGTTTACTTATGTTAAGTTTATTGCATCATGCAATTGACCTATCCATCACGCGGTCTGGTTGCCTAACAAAAACTCTGTCGATCAAGCGAAAAAAATGGCTACCTGAACACGTGCTTTTCGGCACATACAAGCACAATTATGCGCGTTGCCTTATGTTTTGATGGAGTCCACGTGCATAATGATTGTGACATAAGTAATACGCAACGCACTGGATATATCCATCTTTGTCTCTTCCAACAATGTTAATAACATTAAGTTATTGTATTAGGTCTACTGTTGCAGCATGCTACCTCTTAGATAAAATATCAAGTGCATGCACGCGTCACTTTAATAATGTGTCCGTAGTGGTTGTTTTTGTTCTCCATTAAATGGATTCTTTTAAAATGTTAACTCTTTATGGTGTACGAACTTTTATGATGTGCGAATTTTTTGGAAATCTTCAAAAGCCAGAATTTCAACAAAATGTCCATGCACGTGTTCGGTCATCCCTTGCCAGAGTGTTTGGTAAGCAACTGGATGGATCAATCGAAGTGTAGCTCCACCGGTAGAGACTTTCTATAAGCCTTAGTTGGCGTCTTCATGATCCTTACTGTAGAGCGATGTAAAATGTATTATCATTTTGTATTTGTACAGTTTGGAAAAATAAACTCACTTCTTATCGTATCATATCTTGTCGAAGACTTACGCGAACTGCAGCTGTGTTGGTGGCCATGACGGGGACGAGTCTACGGCGACGGCGACGGCGACGGGGGGCATGTGCGCTGCCTCCGACTGCAACCTGATGGCTCTCTTCTGCTTCCTCTTCTTCCTAGCCATGTTCCTCGTCTACGCCACGGGCATGTTTCACCTGTCCATCGTACTCAGGTAGCGCACTGCGTACACACACACACACACACACACACACACACACACACACACACACACACACACACACACACACACACACACACACACACACATCTTTATAGTA
>OZ024855.1:47734351-47754351 GCA_964017155.1 Oasisia sp. SBJ-2009
TGCAATAACACCGTTTCACCTGTTCGAAATCGGTTCATTTAGGCTATGCTTAAAGTACACTAGGTAAGTATGCGTTCATCTATATAACGCGAAATAAAAATGAACACCAAACAGTATCAAGAATAACTGTACCAATAAAGTACCAAGAATAACTGTGACGAAATCATACATAGGCAGTTCGACCACAATGCAAACATATATTTTGCAATATATGTATTACATGTTTATCTGTTTGCGCAATCTGCCGCCGATTAGTTCGGCTTTTCATCGCGTAAATATACACACATATATATATATACATATATATATATATATATACACATACATATATATATATATATATATATATATATATATATATATATATATATGTATATATATATATATATATATATATATTTGTGTGTATGTATGTATGTATGTATGTATGTATGTATGTATGTATGTATGTATGTATGTATGTATGTATGTATGTATGTATGTATGTATGTATGTATGTATGTATGTATCTTGAGCACATCACGGGAGAATTACAAACATCGTGTACATAACACATTCTTTAAGAAACCATTTCTTCATCTGGGTTTCACACTAGGATTGAACCAGCAAACTCCACGCCTGTGGGCATTCGATACCCCGACATTATAGCATGGAAAGGGAACACTTGTGAGATCATCGATACCAGGATTTGGGCCGACAATTTCGTTATCAATGAAGCCCACAGTTGTATTACACCAACCCGTCATTAATAAATGGAAAGAGAATGTATAACTCAAAATCCTGACCTGCTGGGATAAATATGACTTCTGAATTGGAACCAGCATATTGGATGTAATCTAAATTGATTCCGCTAGCAAAGGTTGTGGTATTGCGAAATAGAAGAAGTCGACGAAATCGACGAAATCGACTAAGTACAAGAAACCAACATGAAATCCACGAAAACGACTAAGTCCTACGAGAAATGTGTACGTTATTACATTATCAGGCGAAAGTTATTACATTATCAGGCAAGAGGAGTTTATTACATTATCGGTTGAAAATTATTACATTATCGGTTAGCAAGTTTATTACATTATCGGTTGATGTTATTACATTATAGGGTTGTTATTACATTATCGGTTGATTTTATTACATTATCGGGTAGTTATTACATTACCGGGCGATTATTACATTATCGGTTGTAACAAGCGCGTGCTGATGCAAACTAGGTCGTTCTTTGGACCTCAAAAGTGTGCTAGTTGCAATATTTTCGTAATAAAAAATATACCTTGGATGACAGAGAATGATGGAACTAACAGACGTGGGTTTCAAATTTAGGCAAACAAATTTTCGTCATAACGGCAAACTCGCGAGGTTGAAATCGATCATGATTGATGTTAGTACGTACATGTACTAAACTAAGTCTATAGTCTGTAGGATAGAGTCTGTCTGTGCAGCATATGTCAGGCACTTGTCTCTCGCCTTGTGCAGTATATGTCAAATAATGTTCATCTGTTGTCTCCCAGGTACATGATGGCCGTGGGCGCTATGTGTCAAATACTTGTCATCTTCTTCGGGTTCCTTGCGTGGAAGACATACACTCCAGGTGTCATACAGCCCAGACCTAGCTCGGTGACACAGGCCTCTGACGGCCAGGCGACGACCAACGACGTAGGAGTGGACAACATGGCCTTTAACAACATGTCCAATGTCAAACAAACACCTGTCTGATGACGATGTGTCATAGTCACGTGTATATATCATAACTACTCATCCAATCCATCCTGTCATTCTCACCTACAATAACAATCATATCCTGGTAGGTGACTTGTAGACATGTTTACTTATACATGTTAACATCACTGTGATCAAAACAGCAGTATACATGTTGTGTCCAGGTGTGTATGTACATATGTAGGTGTAAGGTAAATGATTATTTTATACATTGGAGATTATTTAAACATTTTTGATGTTTTATCGTTCACTTGTATATTTTTGTATTTTCCTTCAGGTTACCTTTGCGAGAATTACAATTTCCGGTGGTGTTTGTCAAATGTATACTCTCGCAGGGACTTGTGAATACTGGTGACCGGGAATTATTTAAATGTTTCTGATTTTATCTACACTTTGAGTGGCTGGACCACAACTTTGATGAACAATTTATAAATTACGTGATGAACTGTTATCACTGCATTTTAATGTCTTTATAAATGATTTTAAAACGTTGCCTTTTTTCTCAGCGGTATCCAAAGAATCAAGTTTTAAGGAAGACACCGTCCACTGAACATTTACAAAATTACTTAATGTGTCATTTGACTGTAGTAATGGACGTACATTTTGTTGCTTGAAATGTGTAATATGGTTTGATTAAAATTACTGAATACTGAGACAGGACAATGTCACAGAATTAACAGATTTTTACCAGGTGTGACTCCAATTAAACTAAGAAGAAATAACTGCACTCATTACAATAAAGTAATACATTATATTATATTCCCGTTGTTTGTTTGTATTTTTCAATCTATTGCGCATATAATTTAGAACAAAGTCAGGACAACTGTTTAATCGTTGCCTTTTGAAATTGTTTGTCTTTGAGTTACAACAAATGTGACCTCACATTATGGAACCCGAGCATTATGCTCATTGTTCTTAAAATGGTGTAAACAAACCGGAGGTTGTATTCTTCCCACTTTCTCTCTATCTACAAGAAGGGCATTTAGATAGATAGTTTGCACTCTCCATAAGCCAAAGGGCTTCCTTGTCCATGTCCAATAGTTGATTCTCTAGATGGCTATCTTGTTAAATCTACGAGTGCAAGTAGTCACTTCCATTTCGAGTTCCTACATGACTTCGCACCAACATCTTCTCATGCCAGGTGTCGTTACATCAGCACCAGCTTTTCTCCCTTTCAAAAAATCCTTAACGTCAGCCAAAAAAAGCGCTCACTGGATGTTTGGTTCAAACAGTCAGGTGACCATAATATAAAAAATTCAGTCAACCAAGATGCAATGTTTAGGATGTGAATGGGTCGTTATATTGGGATTCCCACAAGTTGTGTATCTGTCTTTAAATTTGGATGGGTATTTGCGCTGTTCCCACGGCTGACACGGTAGCAACTGATGAAGTCAGCTGCTATAATTTTATAGGTCACTCCCAAAGCTTGCAGAGACGATCAGCCAGGGGTGCAGTAGTGCAGTGCAATGACCCCTAGCTTGCGAGGATGGGCACCAAGACTCAGTCCAAGACTGAATCCAAGACTCAGTCCAAAACTTAATCCAACAACATAAACTGATGTAACAAGCTGCAGTGGTTTTTAATATTTTTACAATTATATACACTGTAACAGAAATATAGTTTTCTCTTAATCACATTATGTTGCTGTACTATAAACACACCTGTGCATGTAATTAACTCCGTCTATCTATGTCTCTGACATTTCTTTCACCAATATCATATAATCATAACAAGGCTTGCATGTCACTGTGAACAGACGACAACCTGAACGGCAACAGATGCTTGGTTTTGCTAGTAAATACAACAATAAAGATGCGTTGCTATTTAACTTACGGCTGCTAATAAAAATGTACAGATGTGATTTATGGTTTGAAGGCACATTTTCAATTAGCAATAAGCCAATGAGGGACAGAGATTGACCTCTGTGCTTAGATAGAGGCAATCAGTCCGTTGTGAACTGGCAATGGTTTTGACTGACTTAACGGAACATCTTAACAGAAGACTCCCTTTTTCAGTCTCTTATGAGTCTCATACTTAATATACATGTATTTTATCCGAGATTAAAATGAATCAGCACGTGATTACGTGACTACATCTGTCACAGATTATGATTTGTTTATTTAATTCCACCTTCTGAGGCTCTTACGTTGCATAGCACCTAAAGCAATCAATCATTGGGCGACGTCTTCTTGATCCTAACTTTGCATAATTGTACTCATCACATGCTACAATAAATATATTTATTGGTTCTCTGAAATAGAAAACCATGGTCCGCAGTGGTAGCACGCGTATGCTACCTCTAACAGGGCTGTGTTTACACATAACCATTTACAATACCCTGCTCAATATCAGAACTCAAACGTTATTGCTTCGAAACATTACCTACGGTAACTCGAGACCACAACCACTTGACCTTGACAGACCGCGTCCAAATCTGTCATTGACTCTTCTGACATCAAACCACCCTCACTCCACCAATGTCTGGCGGGGATGTAATTTTTTTACAATCCAAAATTAGCGTAACCTTTCACTCGCCAGGTGGCATCACGGTATCAAGTAATTTTGTTGCGAAATGTGGCAACCAGTTCACCCCACCTGTCGTGTTTATGTTCATTTACCTTTGCGAAATTGTGACGATACTTGCACGAGCCACATCTACACAACCGAAGGCACAGTTAACACCAGTCACAGACTTGCCAGCAGACTGACAACGACACTGCAAACAAACGCCTCAACTTCACCTGGGGACCATTTTACTAATGTTCTTAAGATTAATAGCTCTTAAACTCATTTTTTTGCACTTTAAAATCCAGCAATGCTCTTGGATATTTGAAAATAGTCAACACCAATCAATACTGTCACTGGTGTCACAAAGAAATAGTGTCCTCGGTAATAAGGCACTGGGTGTTTACGGTGAAACAGTCCCCTGGACCATGCGGTTCTAGCGATTGCACTGCATTGCCCACAGGTGGCGCCACTGTAAAGACAGACCCCCAGCGGAGTTGCACCTCGGCAGCCAACACTCCCGTCCAGTCTCCGGCTCTCATAAACATCTACCGTCACTCATTAGGCACTGTGGTTTATCGACATCTTTCTGCCTCCTCTTCCGACTCCCATATGTACACATTTTACACTCGACGCCACCCTCACCTGGCGGCGCCACTAGCCCCTTCAGCTGCCGGCCGATTGGGCGACGCACAGTTCGACAAGTGCAGGATATTTCAACGTGACTGCAACGTCCACGGAGCGGTCTCCCGACACCACAGCAGTGTCACTACTGTCACAAACCAATGTCGGCATCGATGTCACAAGTGACGTCGTGGCAAACACGTCGCAAATTGACACTGACGGTACGAGACTGGTGCTGCCTCTGGTGTTGTCGCTGGGTGGCGTGGTGGCGCCACTGGTGTCCTGTCGAGGCAGCGTGCCGTGACACTGGAAAGCGAGCTTGAATCGACCGGGGAGAGCGAAGAGAAGGGAACATTGAAGGGTGAAGCACCGGCCGACCTCAAACTACAGGGAGAAATAAACACAACCAGAACGTCACGTCAATATCATAAATATAGCTTTCATTGTCTACATGCAATATGGATATGTGGAAAATATTGGAAAGCCTTCATTTATTCTTTAGATCTATTTATTTTAATGTTTTAAAGTATTTATTATTTTTTATAAGTTTAGTCAAATTCAAGAAAATATGTTTTAATGTCTTAAATTATTCATATTAGTTTTATATACCCCCTGTATATATATATATATTATATCTTCTCTACATTTATATTTATGCTAATGTCTTAAATTATATATTATTTCAATCTATTTTATCAAATATACTTTGCATGTTTTATGTACCCATAAAATATATATATATATATATATATATATATTATTATATATGCATGTATTATTATATTTATTTTGTACTCATTAACCTATTTTATATGTTTTATTGCTGTCATTTTACCAAGGTAATCGTAAAGCAAGGCCACACAGGGTAATGATGATAATCAGACATCATCATCATCGTGCTGTCGGTCGCGAAGCGACAAAGACTGCTTCCATCACTTGACTGTTGCTCTCCAATTATCTCTCTGCTGTGAGAGTGATGTCCATGAGACGATCTTTATGTCTCTCAGCTTCCGGTTTCTCTTGATGATATCTTTGAACCGGAGACGAGGGCGCCCTCTCTTTCTGTGACCAGAAGACAGTTGGGAATAGAGAACCTGCTTTGGTAGCCTGTCTGGTGACATCCTCATGAGGTGTCCAGTCCACCGGAGATTCTTTCTGATCAGAAGATCTTCCATAGATGGCAGCCCTGTCCGTTCGAGTATTTCCTTGTTTGTCACTTTGTCCATCCAGGTTATCCTCATGACCGAACTCAGATGTCGCATCATGAAGGCATGCAGCTTTTTCACCTGTCGTCTGTACACTCTCCAGGCCTCGGCTCCGTATAGGAGGGTGGACAGCACGATTGCACGGTATATCTTGCATTTAACCCGCATGGACACATGGTGGTTGTTCCAGAGTCTCTGGCGTAGTCAGCCGAAAGATGCACTAGCCTTGGCCATCCTCCTCTGTATTTCATCGTCAATGCATCCGTCACTTGATATAGTGCTTCCGAGGAAGGTGAATTCCAAAACAGAATTCAGCTTGTTTCCATCAACCATGATATCCTCCTCTCGGGTTCTTGTAGAGTTGGGTTGGTACAGCACCTCGGTCTTCTTGATGTTAATCTTCAGGCCGAACTTCTTTGACGCATTGGAGAAAGCATCCACTATTTTCTGCAACTCTTCAGCAGAGTGTGCAACCAGTGCACTGTCATCTGTGAATAGCAGCTCTCTTATCAGTATCCGTGTAGTCTTGGTCTTCGCTCTGAAGTGTGCGACGTTGAATAGGTCAGCGCTCTGTCTGGACTGTATGTAGACGCCATCCCCCATGTCTCGGAAAGCATCGTCGAGCATTGCTGATAGGAAGATGGAAAAGAGCGTGGGGGCCAGTACACAACCTTTTGCCTAACCCCATTTGTGACCCTGAACGATTCCGAGACTTCCCCTCCAACACTAACATTCGCCATCATTCCGGTATGTAGTGCCTCGATCATTGTTGTGAACTTCTCTGGGCAGCCATACTTCTTCAGTAGCTGCCATAGTCCAGTCCTCCCAACTGTATCGAATGCTTTGAGGAGGATCCTGGCGAAGATCTTGCCTGCTATGGAAAGAAGAGAGATTCCTCTGTAGTTCCCACAGTCTGTTCGATCACCTTTCTTGTAGATGGTTATAATGCTGGCATCCTTCCATGCTTGTGGTACAGAACCCATCTCCCAGGCATTGGTGATTAGTTGGTGCAGTCTGCTGAACAGATTGTCTCCTCCATGCTTCCATACTTCTGCAGGAATTCCATCTCCTCCAGGTGCTTTGCCATCTTTCAGGCTGGCGATTGCTCTAGCCATCTCATCCATAGTTGGAATCTCATCGAGGGTTGTCTTGGTAATGCGCTGTGGGATGTTGTCCAGAGCTTCGTGATCTATGTCGCCAGGGACATTGAGTAGCTTCTGGAAGTGTTCACTCCATCTAGCCACAACTCTCTTGCTGTCAGAGAAGTCTCCATTTCATCTGTTGATTTCAGTTGAACAGGTCCCTTCTTCTTGGGTCCCACACTTCCTTCAGTCCACTGTAGAAGCCCTTCATGTCGTTTCTGTCAGCAGCTCTCTGCAGCTCCACTGCCTTCCTTTCCCACCAGTCCGACTTCAGTGCACGGGTGTGTTTTTGTAGCAGTCTGCAGGCATCTTTGTATGCTGCAGTGGTGGATCTAGTGCTCCTAGTTTGCAACACTCTCTGGTGGGCTTGGTCTCTTCTGCTCATAAGAATCTGTAGCTCCTGGTCTTTGGGGTCGAACCAGTCCTGATGTTTTCTGTCTGGCTTGCCAAGATATGTCTTGGCTGTGTTGTACACGACCTGCTGCAGAGCTGCCCATTCCTCGTCTAGTGTTGAGTTTTCCTTCTCCTCCCACTGGGCGAGAGCACTGTCCATCTCCTGCTCAAAACTCTCCCTATGGCTGATGGTACTTAGTTTTGCACTGTTGAGCTTGGTCGGCTTATTTGTCCCTTGCCTGTTGTGCTTTTGTCGTATTCTGAAAGCCACTTTTGACCTCAGCATCTGGTGATCGGTCCAGCAGTTTGCTCCACGCATGACTCGGGTACTGTGGATGTCCATCTTATCCCGACACCT
This sequence comes from Oasisia sp. SBJ-2009, assembly GCA_964017155.1. NCBI lineage: Eukaryota > Metazoa > Annelida > Polychaeta > Sabellida > Siboglinidae > Oasisia > Oasisia sp. SBJ-2009. Next base: position 47,742,292 of record OZ024855.1, read on the forward strand.
CGTGATGATGAAGTCGATCATATGCCAGTGTCTGGAACGAGGATGCATCCAGGTGGTCTTGCGTTCATCCTTCTGCTTGAACATGGTGTTCGTCACTGTCAGTTCAAACTCAGAGCACAGAGCCAGTAGAAGCTCGCCATTGGAGTTGCATTTCCCAATCCCATGTTTGCCCATTAGTGATAATAAATATGACATATAATAAAAGTAAATTATATAAATTAATATAAATCAAAACTAATTTTGGTTTTAAGCTGCACACTAGTAAACCTTTGCATGTAAATTATATAAATCACATAAATCAATTAAAAATAAATTAAACACTGTTTTAAAGATGTATTATACTAAACTTCTGTAAATTATAAAAAATTAAAACATTGACTAAATCTGTGAATGTAAATTATCCATACATTAATCTAAAACATAAACATTGATTAAAACGCGTATAACACTAAGAAGAAATTCTAAAGCATTGTCCGCGTCATTTCACAATAATTTGAATGAATTAATATGTCTTATAAAAAGATGTCTTTAAACACTTTCTAAACATCGATAATGTTCCAGTGTTACGAATGGTGACACACTGACCTGTTTGACGGACACTGTCGGGCTACCGACACAGACGACAGACTGGCTACACCGACACAGGTCCTCCCCCATCCCCGAGTCTCCCTGTCTCCCCGTCACCGCTGTCCCCGCAATACCCGTGTCCTGGTGGCAGCTCATGCGGAACTGCACGTCACGGATCACCGATTCTGACGGGCAGAACAGAAATACAGTTATTTCTATTTTCATCCAATCGAAACGACGGAATGGGTTTTAGATTGATGATAACATTGTAATTAAGAAATGTTTATGTGTTCTGTTCTTCTACTCCGTCTTCTTCTTATGGTTAGCTCATCACTCTATGTTAGTTTGTGACGAGAGTATTGTTTTCACAGTTGTCTTTCTCTAGAATTAGTGAGTCCACTACAGGTTACACATTTACCCCCTGTGTGGGATCTTTTACTTCCCCTGATGGAAGGGACCACCGGCTTGTAGTGTCTCTTCCGAAAGACACAGGCAATGTGAGGTGAATGAAATTGCCTAAGTTTCGAAACAGAGGCAGGTGGGATTGAACCACCGTCCCCTCGATTGACAGTCCGGCGCTCTACCGCGTGATCACCGCTCTTAACCTGTAGTTTACTCACCTGACGTGTTTGTAATCTGGCATTTGATGCGGACTTCTTCACCACAGGGCAGGTAGACAGTGCTCCCACACCGGTGTTCATGGATGTTCAGCCAGATCTCTGTCGACATAAATACAACCTACAGTGAAGGTACAGGTGTAATTTGACACAGGTGATAACACGGCATGTTCCCTGGTCAGCCAACTCCCAATAGTGACACCAATAAAGAGATGTCATGTGGCACTGAGAAGGCCAACAAATGGGTAGCCTGGGTAACCTAGGCACATTAAATGGCGGCACTTTTTTCACCCCTCCACCTGAGTGCCCTTCAAATGTTATCTGGTATGCAGCCAGTGGTCTTGGTTTACCCCCAAATCAGGGTAGAGTTCGTAGTTGGTTGTAAAGCTAACTATATAATAAGAAATATGAACAAACTTTTAACAGTTGATAGTGGGCTTTCTAAATCCAAAATTGTATATTCATTGAAAGAAGTCACACAATAAAATAAACCCAAATTAAAATTGTGTTGCTAATTTTTCTAAGCTGTCACCTGCTTAGTGACTAGGTAAAAAAGTTCTTATATAGCACAGTATCCAGTCCTTCAGACTTCCTTATTCCCTGGAAGAATTATTCAAACAAACACCACCTCAACTTCTATGGGAAGCAATAAACCAGGTCGCAATTAATGCGCAAAGACTGCTCATACAAATATCCACCTCTGTCTATAACCAGGTTCACATTCAAATAGCTGCGTGAACTGGAGCAATGTAGTATGAACACATTTGTTCAAGGTTTCACACTGCCGAGTTCTCTTAGTCGAGAATACAAAGATCCTGAGCCACTACACTCTACTAAAATCCAGAGTTGGCACACCTTCTACAGTGAGGTACCTTGGAATTTTGTTAAATGTTATTTTGTAACTTAACTTCACTAATAAAATACACATAATTTATTGTTAACATGATAATTTGACATTAAATACTTCTTAGAAATTTTGAATCACCTGTTTCGTTAGGTCTTTGGTTTGGGTTTCCAAATCAATATTCAAAATGCATATTTTTGGCAAGTTTTCAAAGGTGAATGAGAGTTGCATAAGAGTTGCATAAATGCACTGTCCATGAGAGGCAGTTGTAGATATGACCAGAGGCCAACCACACAGCTCACGGGTGATTTCATGGGCCGATGTTAAAATAGACGTTTTGCAAAGATATGTGAAATCTGGTACTGATGTGACCAGTTGCAGCCACCCCTGACAAATGAGGACGTAGATAACTAGACACCTGTCTCAAACTGCTACCTCTTCATGTGCACAACACATTCCCGAATCAGATCCAACACGCACCATTACTGCACAGTCCACGTCAAGTATTGCAACAATTCTTCCAAACCAAGAGGGTGATGGACGGCGCCAATTAAGCAGTTTAATGACCAAGACTTACTCCACTGCAGGGGCGAGGCAAACAGGTGAGCAGTGTCCTCATTGGTCCACGTCAACTTGTCAAGACTGACTGCACCACAAGTGTCAGAGCTTGTCTGATTGGTTGTTAAAGAACAATCGTAATTTTCGTCAAGTTTTGAGCAACTTTGATGAGCAGCTTATCTGGTAAATACTGTTGCAGTGCTGCATTGTGGAGAGATGCCCTAGAATATCTCTTCCCCTCAAGGGGTGAGTGTAAGATGCCCTAGAGTATCTCTTCCCCTCAAGGATTTAGTGTAACGTGCTCTAGATTATCTCTTCCCCTCAAGGATTTAGTGTAACGTGCTCTAGATTATCTCTTCCCCTTGAGGAGTGAGTGTAAGATGCCCTAGCGTATTTATTCCCCTCAAGGAGGAAGTACTAGATGCCCTAGAGTACCTATTCTCCTCAATGAGTGGGTGTAAGATGCCCTAGAGCATTTCTTCCCCTCAAAGAGTTAGTGCCCTAGAGTATCTCTCCCATATACTCTAATCAAAATAGTGGGTGAATTTCACAACTTTTACGTTACACCAAACTTTCTTAGCAGTGGAATATCAATCATTGACATGTATAAATCTAGCAACATTTTAAACAATCAGTAAGTAAATCGAACAGCAGATTATGTTTTAGTTTGCCTTCTAAATAACTTGCAAAAATCTGATGCGTGCATGTGCATGCACAGAGGAACACATACACACACATACACACATGAACACACACTCACGCACACACACACACTCACACGCACACACACACACTCACATGCACACATACTCACGCACGCACACACGCACGCACGCATGCACACCCACACACCACAGACACACACTCAAACACACACACACACACACACACACACACGCACAAGCGCACACTCACACACACATACACACACACGCACACTCACAGACTCACGCATGCACGCATGCACGCATGCATGCACGCACACCCACATACACACACACACACTCACACACACACTCACACATGCACACACTCACACACACACTCACACACACTCACACACACACACTCACACACACACTCACACATACACACACACACACACTCACACACACACTCACATACACTCACTCACTCACTCACACACACACAGTCACACACACTCACACACACACAGTCACACACACACACACAAACATACTCACTCATACACACACACTCACACACTCACATGCACACACTCACACGCACACTCACACGCACACACACTCACACACACACACTCACACGCACACACTAACACGCACACACTCACACTCACACGCACACACTCACACACACACACTCACACGCACACACACACACAGGACCGTGCCAGAAAGGATGCCATCTTCCACCGGATGTTCACTGAGTCGTGGATGTGTTGAGCTACGGCGTCAGACACGTCCTGGGGGAGGTGGGGCAGGACGGACTGGGTGGGACACTTGGACACCTCCAGACTGACCCTACAACACAACCACAGGTGAGACATGGCAGAGACATCCACAGACAGTTAGACACACACACACACACGCAGACAGTGTGAGATACATCTACAAACACAACCACAGACAGTGTGAGATACATCTACAAACACAACCACAGACAGTGTGAGATACGTCTACAAACACAAGCACAGACAGTGTGAGATACATCTACAAACACAACCACAGACAGTGTGAGATACATCTACAAACACAACCACAGACAGTGTGAGATACGTCTACTAACACAAGCACAGACAGTGTGAAATATGTCTACAAGCACAAGCACAGACAGTGTGAGATACGTCTACAAGCACAAGCACAGACAGTGTGAGATATGTCTACAAACACAACCATAGACAGTGTGAGATACATCTACTAACACAAGCACAGACAGTGTGAGATACGTCTACAAACACAAGCACAGACAGTGTGAGATACGTCTACAAACACAACCATAGACAGTGTGAGATACATCTACAAACACAACCACAAGCACAGACAGTGTGAAATATGTTTACAAACACAAGCACAGACAGTGTGAGATATGTCTACTAACACAAGCACAGATAGTGTGAGATACATCTACAAACACAACCACAAGCACAGACAGTGTGAGATACGTCTACTAACACAAGCACAGACAGTGTGAGATATGTCTACTAACACAAGCACAGACAGTGTGAGATACGTCTACTAACACAAGCACAGACAGTGTGAGATATGTCTACTAACACAAGCACAGACAGTGTGAGATACGTCTACTAACACAAGCACAGACAGTGTGAGATACGTCTACTAACACAAGCACAGACAGTGTGAGATACGTCTACTAACACAAGCACAGACAGTGTGAGATACGTCTACTAACACAAGCACAGACAGTATTGAGATATGTCTTCAAACACAACCATAGACAGTGTGAGGTACGTCTACAAGCACAAGCACAGACAGTGTGAGATACGACTACAAACACAAGCACAGACAGTGTGAGATACGTCTACTAACACAAGCACAGACAGTGTGAGATACGTCTACAAACACAAGCACAGACAGTGTGAGATACGTCTACAAGCACAAGCACAGACAGTGTGAGATACGTCTACAAACACAAGTACAGACAGTGTGAGATACGTCTACAAACACAAGCACAGACAGTGTGAGATACGTCTACAAACACAAGCACAGACAGTGTGAGATACGTCTACAAACACAAGCACAGACAGTGTGAGATTCATCTACAAACACAAGCACAGACAGTGTGAGATACGTCTACAAACACAAGCACAGACAGTGTGAGATACGTCTACAAACACAAGCACAGACAGTGTGAGATATGTCTACTAACACAAGCACAGACAGTGTGAGATATGTCTACTAACACAAGCACAGATAGTGTGAGATACATCTACAAACACAACCACAAGCACAGACAGTGTGAGATACGTCTACTAACACAAGCACAGACAGTATGAGATATGTCTACTAACACAAGCACAGACAGTGTTGAGATACGTCTTCAAACACAACCATAGACAGTGTGAGATACATCTACAAACACAACCATAGACAGTGTGATATACACCTACAAGCACAAGCACAGACAGTGTGAGATACGTCTACAAACACAAGCAGAGACAGTGTGAGATACGTCTACAAACACAAGCACAGACAGTGTGAGATTCATCTACAAACACAAGCACAGACAGTGTGAGATACGTCTACAAACACAAGCACAGACAGTGTGAGATACGTCTACAAACACAAGCACAGACAGTGTGAGATATGTCTACTAACACAAGCACAGACAGTGTGAGATATGTCTACTAACACAAGCACAGATAGTGTGAGATACATCTACAAACACAACCACAAGCACAGACAGTGTGAGATACGTCTACTAACACAAGCACAGACAGTGTGAGATATGTCTACTAACACAAGCACAGACAGTGTTGAGATACGTCTTCAAACACAACCATAGACAGTGTGAGATACATCTACAAACACAACCATAGACAGTGTGATATACACCTACAAGCACAAGCACAGACAGTGTGAGATACGTCTACAAACACAAGCACAGACAGTGTGAGATATGTCTACTAACACAAGCACAGACAGTGTTGAGATACGTCTTCAAACACAACCATAGACAGTGTGAGATACATCTACAAACACAACCATAGACAGTGTGATATACACCTACAAGCACAAGCACAGACAGTGTGAGATACGTCTACAAACACAACCATAGACAGTGTGAGATACATCTACAAACACAACCATAGACTGTGTGAGATACGTCTACAAACACAAGCACAGACAGTGTGAGATACGTCTACTAACACAAGCAGAGTCACAACTTTGTGAGGAAAGGAGGGGGGGGACCTCACCGGGAGGTCTGCTGGGTGGGGATGACGATGGTTGACTTGCTGTGGGCGACACAGGTGAGTTGTAGTGGGTCTGGGGACACGTTGAGGATGTCCAACACCAGCACGAAGTAGTCGGCCCTGGAACACAAGGGGCTTTATCTGTAGTAGCACCTACTCTTTTGAATATGGTTTCTTCTAGGTATATCTGTCCCTCGCTCACGCACGCACGCACGCACGCACGCACGCACGCACTCACGCACTCACGCACTCACGCACTCACGCACTCACGCACTCATGCACTCACGCACTCACTCACTCACTCACTCACTCACTCACTCACTCACTCACTCACTCACTCACACCCCAAAGAGGGGTAAAGTGCACATTCGTTAGAAAAACAAATCGGTTAAATTCATTACAAAACGTCGCATCATTGATAAGAAAAGTACAGGTACACCTTGTCATGAACACAACTCTCTGTCTGTCTATCTATCTATCTGTCTGTCTGCCTGCCTGCCTGCCTGCCTGCCTGCCTGCCTGCCTGCCTGCCTGCCTGCCTGCCTGCCTGCCTGCCTGCCTGCCTGCCTGCCTGCCTGCCTGCCTGCCTGCCTCTCCATTTTTCTCTATGTCTGTCTCTGTGTGTGTCCCCCCCCTCTCTCTCTCTCTCTCTCTCTCTCTCTGTCTTTCTGTAGTACATAAAACACAATCTGCATAACCGTAACAAAATAATCTAACATGGCTTATTTTGTAGAACGTCCAATGAAAAATCAGACTCCTATACGTATTTTGTAAAAATATATTGTAATAATTAATACATTAAGTTGAGTAGTGGAGCAACTTGGCTGAATACATGTATTTATGACTTCGTGTACCTCTCAGACGGTTGGGCCTGCCACCTGGTGATCAGGACGGAAGGCTGAATCTCGACCGTCACAGCGACGACACAATGCCGGTAGTAGCCACTGGCCATACCTGGGCCACCACTGTACTGCAGCTTGACCAGGGCTTCTATCACCTTGGTAACACAGAACATGACTGTTTGACACAGGCTTCTATCACCGTGGTAACATAGAACATGAATACTTGACACAGGTTTCAAAGTTCTACAACCTTAATAACATAGAACATGACAATTTGACACAGGCTTCTGTCATCTTGGTAACACACAATATGACCATTTGACACAGGCTTTTGTCACCTTGGTAACATGGATTATGTATACCTGACACAGTTTTCCATCACCTCATTAACACGAATGCTTGATCAAGGCCTCTAAGTTCTATTGCATTCCTAACACAAGCTACTATTATCTTGGTAACATGTCTGTTTGCCCAAAATTTCCATAAATTTACTGATGTATGCAGAATATAAAGCTGTGATAACACACACCTATTTTTATTAATTTACTACATTACAAGGAGAGGGGTGACCATATTTACATTAGTTACTTTATTTTACAACTGTCTGAAGAATCTGAGATGTGTAAATGTAAAAACCAATACCAACAAGAATATCACATGGGCAAACATGACAGACATACGCAAACAATTAGTGATAATTAATGACCACAAACAACATCGCAAACGTCTGTGAAGCGCTTCAAACACTAATTCTCAGAATTACCAAATCATTGAGTAGTTTAAAGGGATACTCCAGTCAGTGAGAGATTCACAGCATCTATTTACACATGTCTAATATATATTTGTTGTGTATAGTAATTGTGTACACTGATCGTTAATAAACAATTAATTATAGTATACTTGTACCAGACACACTCCATGTTGGATTCAGGGCGCTGCCATCTTGAAACTTATGCGCCAGTGACGTAAACTGATTACGTCTCTACCACATGCACGTTCGAACATCCTACATCTGTCCAATGGTATTTGATGTATCCAGTACGTCGCGGATTGCTTACGTAACTATCACAATTATTAGCGAAGATTCCGCCAATCCTTGCCTTTTTCAACAATGCGCCAGTGACGTAAACGATTTGGCTTACGTCACTGGCGCATAAGTCTCAAGATGGCAGCGCCCTGAATCTAAGATTGCATGTTTTTGATACCAATAAACTATAACTAATTGTTTATTAACGATCTTTATGCACAATCACTAGGCACAACCAATATAAAATGCATTTGTAAGTTAATACTGTGAACCTCTCACTGACTGGAGTATCCCTTTAACAAGACCGAATAAGCGAAGCCCACCGTTGCGTCTGACGACTCCAGCGCCACCTTGTGTCCACGACTCCCGCCCCTCGCCCAGCGCACCGGTGCTGCCACCTTGCGACACATAGGTGCGATGAAGTCAGTCGCCCCCTGTATGTGCAGGGTGAGACTGGTTTCATGGTCTGTCAGCAGGGGTAACGTTGGTCTGATGGTCGCTTGGTCCCAGCGCAACACTTCATCCAGCAAGTCTGTCAACAACAATGTTATGTGTCACATGAATGAATGAATGAATGTTTATTTTTAGAAACGTACAAACCACACATATAAACAGAATGTTTAAACAAAAAATGTAACAATCAATTATATAATGTACGATTCCGGGCAGACAGCGGAGCCAATTAAGGCTGTTACCAGTTGGTATAAATAATAATTGTTATTATGAAAACATTTCTCATAAATTAAACTGGTTGCTGCCAACCCTATCATAGCTGTATAAACAATAATGTTGTAATAGTAATTTCACGTGTAACACATACTTATAGTTTTTATAACTGACCAGGTATGTAAAACGTAACAATAATATTAAATAATAAATGTTCAATTAACATGTATAGCAAACGTGGAGTAATACCAACTATTGCCAATGACAAATATAATTACATACGTATATGAACAGGTATTTTATATTTAATAAGCTTCAGCTAGTTCTTCATACCCTTTTACATCATGTCAGGTACTGGTAAATAAGATACACTACAATGACCTGAATGTGTGAGTCTCGTATAAAAGGACAACAACTATAGTCACATGTGGAAATACACATCCAACAAATATTACCAAATTTGTTTCTGGTATACATTATAATTCTTGGTTTTTATGCATATTGTCAAATCAAATTTAAAACATAATTCTCTAAGTTATCCATATGAGATTAATGCAAAAATAGGCCATGCGATCTTTTAAACAGTATCTCAAATACAAGTTTCTTATGTACTGCCTACGTGCCATAAGATATACCCATGCAAAATTATACAAAAAGTTACTTAATATTTTTGAAAAGAGAAACTTTTTTTACAGTTTTGGGGCCTTCGTAACAATCCAATCAAACAAATGTTGGCCAAATTAAAAAAATACACATCCTCCATGGTTTCTGAGATGAGAGCTGATGGTGTATGACAGTTGGCTCACGACAGATGGCACAAAGTGATGTTATAAGTCCACAAATAGCACAAATGGGTAATAATAAATCAATATCTGCCAGACACGTCTATAGATGAACAACAGCACTACCTGGATCTACCCTTGAGTCAAGACACACATCAATGGACTCTACCGGCTCTCTCCCACTGTTCTGTAGCTGGATTTGGCACACGCAACTGAAACAGACCAGTTCACAATTAAATAATCACGCCAGTCAACTTGTTTGTTGATTCTGTTTTAAGTTAACCATTTATGCCCTACTGCCTGCATGGTACACTAATACTAGGTTAAAAGTAGGTTTATCACTCAACCTCGGGGTTTCCTTGGAGAGTCTGTTTTCTGCAGTTTTCAATAATATAACGATTTTACAATATCAATTACATTTTTCCCATTAACACTAATTATGTCAATCGTCTGCAGTCGACTTAGAACAAAACTACAGAAATTACATAACATTGTGAACAATTGACTTGACCATAAAACATAGATAATTAGCCCTTAAACCAGTAAACACCCCCCACGTAAGAGAGAATTTTGGTATACGAAAAAGGTGTTCTTCTAAAGGGCCAATGATTAATCTCAGCGAGATTTGCATCTGACATGCCAGACATCAAGGAATAAAACGTTCACATGCCACCCATGCACATGTACAATCACATATGACAGATTCTTCACAGTAAACTGCGGAAAAGGAAATGGGGAGCATCCATGATTTCAATTCGGAGTTGAGCTAGTAAAGTAATCGTGGGGCTGTACCATCAAGATCCAACAAATGATGTTGGCCTAAGACAAAAACGATACACATAAAGATATACTACTCAAAATTTGCTAAGGATCACACAATGTTTGTAATGGAACAATCTTGAGATGGCAGCCATCCAGAGACTCATTGGAAGTATGAGACGCCATTGCCAGGCTGTGGTTGCATCACGTGGGTCACACACAAGCTACTGACAGTTGTTGTTGCTGGTAATTGAACTGTTTGGGACATTTTCATGACTTGGAGTAACATTCTGAAACCTCCATTTTGGGGGGTCTGGGGAAACCTCCATTTTTGGGGGTCTGCTTCTTTGATGACAGAACGCATGTTACCTATTGTTCACATTTGGTATACAGCAATGAAATTCAGGAAATAAACATGTCATCGAATACATGCCATTTTTAGTTTTTGTGTGATACCCATGCCGAAAAATATAATACCGCCCTAAATAGTGATCCATAGCAAATTTTGAGTAGTAGATTAAAGTAATCGCAGGGCTGTACCATCAAGATGCAACAAACGATGTTGGCTTAAGACAAAAACGATACACCTAAAAATATAAACAAGGACAACACAACTCAAAAGCAAACATTACAGGTCTGGCGAAACCAAGATGGTTCCAGCGACACCAACACTGTGTCCAGCTAACTGTCTTGTGGTTGTGGTCACCTACCTCTGTCCACCAAACACACTGACCGCTGCAGTGGTCACTACACTCGCGCCGTCAGCCAGACTACTGAAGTCATCAGCCTTCGACAGTGATGTTGTCACTTGTAACCATGGCAACGCTGGCACAATGGTGACGTGGTAGCGCGCGGCAACCATCCGAGGTAAGTCTCGCAGTCGACAGTGACTGCGCACACCCAACACCTTGGTGCTGTAACCTGAAATAGTTCTCCTTATTAAAAACAAATATACCACTTCGAAACATTTTTGTTAAGCATCAGTTGCGTACTAAAATTGCTAGTATACATACAACTATTTATATGCTTGTGTACACTTATGACTATGATTTCTGATTTAAAACATACTCAAAGGTTCTAACAAAATAAAACTAAACAAATATGTAAAAGTTAAACAAGAAGTTGAATTTAAATAATAATATAACACCAAGTGAAATAAAAAAAAATTATAATATTAAAACCACCCGAAAATGAATAGTGAAATTTAAGGACAGTTTCCATTTAAAGAAATATTTCAATTACAATTTCAAAGCTGTGACATTTCCAACTGATTGGCATTGCTGATAAATTTGGACAAATCACAGAAGATGCGTATTACATTTTAAATTATTGAATTGCAACCAGCTAACATGTGGTGTTTACCCTAAGACCAGCAAGAATGCTTAACTAAAAGTGAAAGTGAAAGAGCACCTGTGATGAGGAGCTCCCCTGGCTCTTCTGGTGTCCCCCGCAGTTTCATCTGTGACACCCCCGACTCGGCGG